>WBMY01016478.1:528583-562174 GCA_013397315.1 Donacobius atricapilla
TTTCCAACCTTTACAATTCTATGAGTCTGAAGGCCCGGGGCTGGGCAGAGTGAGGGGCAGGGAGGGGTCTGGGACCATCTTGGAGCTCAGGGAGGGATACAGATGCTCGTGGAGCTCACTCCCAGTGCCCGTCCCGTTTGGGCCAGATCATCACGGATGTGATCGGGAACCCCGAGGAGGAGCGGCGGGCCGAGTTTTACCAACAGCCCTGGGCGCAGGAGGCCGTGGGCAGACACATCTTTGCCAAGGTGAGCTCGGGGGTGGGGCCGGGGTTGGGACGGCTGGAACAGATCCCGGGGACGCCGGGCAGTGTCCCCTGTCCCTCCCTGAGCGCCGCGCTGTCCCCAGGTCCAGCAGCGCCGGCAGGAACTGGAACAAGTGCNAAAGGCAAGATTTTGTACAGTGGGTTTCTATTTGACTAATTAATATATTGATTGAGTTCCTCTTCCTGCACTGGGCTCTGCAGGGGCTTGGGGAGGCTCCCAGGGCTGCTCTGGGGATACGGAACTGAGGGCTGGGGTTCAGTTTGTGACAATCAGTTTATTCCTTCCTCCCCTCCCACTGTTTTACATAATTCCATAATTAACCACTTGTCTTGATAAGGTTTGGGGACAGAGGGGGTGACTCTCCCCCAGGAGCCTGTGGCCGGTGGGGGCACGGGGGCACCAAGAACTGGAGATACTGGGGAGGAGGGAGGGGACCACAGGGACAGTGCCACCACTGCCACCCCCACTGAAGTGCCTTTGCCCCCCTGCAGGCTCCCGAGGTGGGGGGGGTTTGCAGATTCCCAGGGTTGGGCTCAGGGGTGCCTGCTCTGCCTCTTGTGTAACCAGTTCTTGTCTATTTTGGATCTTTTCTAATAAAAGCAGTTAGCAGCAGCTCTGTGGGGTGTGTGCTGTCTCCTGCAGCCCCGTCCCCCAATCAGTGCCCAGGCCTGGCCACAGCAGCTCTTTATTGACAACACAGAGGGAGCACTTCGGGCCTCATGTTACTTCCACAGCTTCTTGATAGACATGTTCTTCTCACTGTCCTTCTGCATCACCTGGGGTGGAGGGGACGGGTGGGTCCAACATTCAGTGCCCAAACTGAGAGTTAATTACCCCAAAACACCCCAGGACCAAGTCTTAGCCCTGCACTGGGAGGGCTCAGCAGCAGCTCTGTCGAACCAGGCTGTGTGCCCCAGCAGCCTCTCCCCTGTCACTCACATGGTGACAAGCCCCGTGTTTGTGCTCCTGGCAACCACCACCCAGGACCGTCACCTCCCACTGTCACCTCACCCCTGGGACCCACCTTGGCCACAGCCATCTCAAAGTCCTCCTGTGTGACATGCACCCTCCTCTCCCTCAGTGCATACATCCCTGCCTCTGTGCACACACCCTGAGGGAACAGGAGAGAACATCAGCCAGTGCCCCTGTGCCAGCCCGTGTCCCCAGAGTCCCCAGCTCACCTTCACCTCAGCCCCCGAGGCCCCCGGCATCAGCTCCGCGATCTTCCGCAGGTTGATGCCCCGGGTCAGGTTCATCTTCCGGGAGTGGATCTTGAGGATGTCCAGGCGGGCCTGGAGCAGGGGCACAGGGAGGGTTGGAGCTCAGGAGTGGCTCCCAGGGAGAGGGTGGGGACAGGGCCCGCTGGGGGGGGCTCTGGTACCTCCTCGTTGGGAGGGGGGAACTCGATTTTCCGGTCAATGCGGCCAGGGCGCAGCAGGGCTGAGTCCAGGATGTCGATCCTGTTGGTGGCCATGATGACCTGCACGGGGGGACAACTGTCACCACCCCGGGCACTTGTGGGGCTGGCAGCACCCCAGGCTGGGCTGGCCCCTCTACCTTGATGTTCTTGGTGGCCTCAAAGCCGTCGAGCTGGTTGAGGAGCTCGAGCATGGTGCGCTGCACCTCGCTGTCCCCACCCGAGCCGCCCTCCAGGCGGGAGGAGCCGATGGAGTCGATCTCGTCCATGAAGATGATGGAGGGCGCGTGCTCCCGGGCCATCACAAACAGCTCCCGCACCATGCGGGCTCCTGGGGGGCACAGGGCTCAGCCTGGCCCCGAGCCCACAGTCCCCCAAAACCACTCCCGCCCCCTTACCTTCCCCGATGAACTTCTGCACAAGCTCGGACCCAGACACGCGGATGAAGGTGCAGTCGGTGTGATGGGCCACGGCCCTGGCCAGCAGGGTCTTCCCTGTGCCGGGGGGGCCGTAGAGCAGCACCCCCTGGAAAGGCCACACAGCACCTCAGAGCCTGGCTGGGGACACAGGGACAGCCCAGGGCCTCCTCCAGAGCAGCACTTGCCTTGGGCTGGGCGATGCCCAGTGCCTCAAAGAGCTCAGGGTGCTTCACGGGCAGCTCGATGACCTCCTTGATCTCCTTGATCTGCTTGTCCAGGCCCCCGATCATCTCGTAGGTGGAGTCCGGGACCTTTTCCACCATCATGAGGGACACGAGCGGGTCCACCTTGTTGGGCAGGATCTTGTGCAGGGTGTAGCTGTCGTTGCGCAGGGCCACGCGGCAGTTGGGGGTCACCTGTGGGGACAGCACAGGGGCTGGGTGTCCCTGCCAGCCCTGGGGACCCCCCACAGCCCCGGGGCACTCACATCATTGATGTCGATGTTCTTGTCCACGTCTACCACAAACTTGCCCTCTGGGTGCACCTGGAAAGGAGCAAATATCCCCAGAAGTCGTTTCCCTAAGAATTCCCTGCTGAGGAACATCCACATGACCTGGGAGGAGCTGAAACCAAGACCTCCAACACCACCGGCCACCTCGAGGCAGCCCCAGGCCCAGCAGAACCATCCCAAGGAGCTCGTGTGGACAGGGAGATGGCACCCCATGTCCCTAAGCTGTCCCATCCCCCATGGGGACACAGGGCAGTCACCCAGCCCCCACTGCAACCCTGTCACCTTGGGGCAGCTCAGCCTCATACCTTGACCAGCACCTTCTTCTTATCCATGGCTCTCACCACCTCTCCCACGTAGGATCCCTGCTCCTGCAGCAGCTGCAGCTCCTCCCGCAGGAGCCGCACTGGGACAGGGACAGGGACAGTTCAGCACCAGCCCCGTGGGCTGGAGACCCCCAGCCTGGCCCAGAGCTCCCATCCCCAGCCCCAGGTGAGCAGGAGGAGGCTCCAGGCCCTACCCTTGGCATTGAGCTCATTTCTCTGCGCCTGCAGCCGCCTCAGGTTCTGGCTCTTCTCGTTCACGATGAGCTGAAGGGGAAAGGTTTTGCAGAGTGGCCTTGGACTCACCCACACCCCACACCAGAATTTTTGCACAGAATTATGGAATGCGTTGCGCTGAAAAAAACTTTAAAGCTCATCTCACTCTGCCCCCTGCCATGGCAGGGACACCTTCCACTATCCCAGGCTGCTCCAAATCCCAATGTCCAACCCAGCCTTGGACACTGCCAGGGATCCAGAGGCAGCCGCAGCTTCTCTGAGCACCCCGTGCCAGGGCCTCCCCACCCTCCCAGGGAACAATTCCACCTTAATATCCCACCTAACACTGACATCTGGGACAGGGACCTGGACAGGGACTGCCCCTCAGCCAGGGGCAGCATCACCCCACCTCGTGTCCCCAGAGCCCACAGGGCCAGGGACACGACCATCCCTGCTGGGAGCACAATGACACTATCGAGGTATTCCCTGCACGAATACTCACCTGCAGCTCCTCGATCTTGGACAAGTAATACTGCCGCAGCCCCGAGCCGCCCTTCCCGTCGTCCATCTCCATCTGGGACAACAGATCGCAGCGGCCTCCGGCACGCCCGCCCACCTCGGGGCTTCCCCGCAAGGCCCCAATTCCCCCGTCTCCACCACCGGGCCGAGCCCTGGGTCCTCTTTCCCCTCCTCCCATCCTCTGCCCGCAGTTCCCAGTTTTCCCTTCCGTCCGGCTCCCGAGTGTCCCTTTCCCTCTCCCCACTCCCGTCCCGACCCCCCCAAGCCGTGTCCTGGCTTCCCCGTGTCCCGTGTTCCCAGCGGTGCCCACGGCAGCCCCAGCTCCCGATCTCTCGCCAGCCCCGCGGGCTCGATCCCGTCCCATCTCTCAGGCCCCGCCGCCCTCCGCCGAGTCACGGCGCTGCCAGGTCCTGAGCAGTCTCGGCAGCGGCAGAGCCCGGGGGCAGCCCGGGGGCAGCACGGAGCGCCCCGAGTCCCTCCCCGAGCCCCACCGGTTCATCCCCAGCCCGGTCCCAGCCCGGTCCCGGCCCATCCGCACCTGCTCGGGCCCGTCCACCGCCATGTTCTCCGCCGGCATCGGCCCCAACAAAGATGGCGGCCGCTGGCGTCTGCTGCCCGGCCCCCGTGCACCGTGCGCGATGGCGTCACTTCCTGCTCCGGAGCAACCATCCCCCCCTCGCCGGGCAGGCGCAGTAGCGGCTCACGCGTGTCGGGACAGTGCCGCCATCTTGGGACGGTCAAAGGTGATTTCTCCGTCTCGTGAAGTACCGAAAAGTACCGACTGGGTTGTGGCCACGCCACCGAGTGGTCCCGTTGTTGTATCCCGCACCTCCGAAGAGACCCGTTATCCTTCCCCTTCTTCCACCCGGAGACTGCGGAAGAGGGGGTGCGCGCCGCTCCTGAAATGGCGGCCAGGGCAGGAGGAAGCGGAAGCTGGCTGGTTCGCGCGTGGCACGCCGGGAAGGCGGTGCCGGCACGCGGTGGCGTCGGGACCGGGATCAGGAGCGGGGTCGGGGTCGGGGTCTGGCTCTGGCTCTGGGTCGGGGTCGGGGTCGGGGTNCTTCAGGGGAGAACAGCGGGGCCGCGATGCGCCTCGGGGGCAGCGGGTGCAGGTGGGCCTGAGGGGGCGATGCCGAGAGCAACGAGGGGGCACTGGAAGGGTGGTGAGGGAGAAACTGGAGGGGCACGGAGAGGGGTAACGAGGCGAGCACTGAGAGAGAGCTGAAGAGACGCAGTGGACGTTGGAGGGGACACTGAGGAACGCCAGGTCTCCCCGAGCCTCGGGGTGGGGTCCCTCACCGCTGTCTTCCCCCCAGGTCCAAGCCCTGGGCTGATAACACATCCCAGCCCTCCCGAGGGGCCGCCCTGCCACCACCATGGGCAAGAAAAGCAAACTGGGCAAGAGCCGGCGGGACAAGTTCTACCACCTGGCCAAGGAGACAGGTGGAAACTCTGCCTGGGGCTGGGGGCAGGGGGGCTGCAGTCCCTGTCACCCCAATAACCATCCCTCTGCGCCTCCCTAGGCTTCCGCTCCCGGTCCTCCTTCAAGCTGCTCCAGCTCAATCGGAAATTCCAGTTCCTGCAGAAGGCCCGGGCACTGCTGGACCTGTGTGCAGCCCCCGGCGGGTGGTGAGTGCAGACAGGCCACCCACAGTGCCACCAGCTGGCCTGAGGGGTGTCCTCTGTATTCTTGTTGTGTTTCTGTCCTCGATCCCAAAGCCTGGCAGCTCGATCCCAAAGCCTCGCAGCTCAATCCCAGGCTGGGAGCTTTCCTGGGATCCTGCTGCAGCTTTGCTCCTCTCTGTTCTTTCCAGGCTTCAGGTGGCTTCCAAATTCATGCCAGTGTCCAGCCTGATCATTGGTGAGTGGTGGCGTTTGGCAGGAGCTGGGGACAGTCCCTGGGTGTCAGAGACAAAGGGGATCCTGGGAGGATCCCCTTTGCCTGGGTGGGGAGGCTGCTTGGGATGGGATGGAGCCCGCTTTGAGGGGATTTGGTGTTTTTGTTTAACTAGGAGTGGATTTGGTGCCTATCAAGCCCATTCCCAATGTGGTGACCCTGCAGGAGGACATCACCACCGAGAAGTGCCGCCAGGTATGTCCTAGGTGTCACCTGCTGGCCTGGGGCTCCGCAGGTCCCCTGTGGTGGCAGGGGGTGACAGGGGATGGGCTGGGGTCCTTGATGAGGGACAAATGGGTGTCCCTGTCCCACAGGCCCTGCGCAAGGAGCTGCAGACGTGGAAGGTGGACGTGGTGCTGAACGATGGAGCACCCAACGTGGGAGCCAGCTGGGTGCACGACGCCTACTCCCAGGGTGGGGCTGCGTGGGGACACGGGGGGACAGGGACATCTCACTGCTCTTGGACAGTTCCAGGGTGGTCTGGGTTGGGAGCAACCTTAAAGCCCGTTCAATGCCAACCTCTGCCATGGGCAGGAACACCCTCCACTGTCCCAGGCTGCTCCAAGCCCTGTCCAGCCTGGCCTTGGGGGTGGGGCAGCCACAGTTTCTCTGGCAAATGCATTCCAGCTCTCTCCAGCCTCCCAGGGAAATGTCATTCTAAGATTCTCTCACTTCCTCTTCTCTCCTGCTGCAGCTAATCTGACCCTCATGGCCCTGAAGTTGGCCTGTGAGTTCCTGTGCAAGGGTGGCTGGTTCATCACCAAGGTTTTCCGTTCCCGGGATTACCAGCCCCTCCTGTGGATCTTCCAGCAGTTCTTCCAGAAGGTCCAGGCCACCAAGCCGCAGGCCTCCCGCAATGAGTCTGCCGAGATCTTTGTAGTGTGCCAGGGTGAGCAGCTGGGATGGGGCTGGGAAAACCTGCTGGTGGCTGTGATACCTCCATCCTAGCAGGAATGGTTCTGAGTCCTCCATCCCAGGAGAAAAGGTTTTGATTCCTTGATCCTGGAAGGAATGGCTCTGATGGCTCTGATTCCTCCCACCCAGGTTATCAGGCTCCAGACAAAATCGACAGCAAGTTCTTTGACCCCAAATATGCATTCAAGGATGTGGAGGTTCCCACCAAGTCCGTCAGTGAGCTGGTCAGCAAAAAGAAACCCAAGGTATGAGGAAGGCCAGCTACAAATGGGAGTGAGCTTGAAGAGGTTGTGATAATTAGAATTGTTCAGAAAAATGAAAGATTTTGGGATGGAAAGTGTTGGAAGAGCCAGTTTGGGGGAGATTTGGAGGTTTACTCTAAAGTTGCTGCTGCGCTGAAGTGGGGATTGTGAGGCTGGGGCTGGGTCAGTTAAACCCTACAGGGGTTGGGCATGGGGTTTGTGTCTCTCTGAGGTGGCTTTAGGACAGTAAATCTGTGTCAAGTGGCTTCAGCTGAGCACAGAGCTGACACAAACCTGTCATTGTCAGCTTTTGTGTCTCAGATGGGGCTGGGAGCTGCTGCTGGGCTGGGGCTGGTGACTTGTTTTAGCTCAGGTTGAGGTTGGAAACAATTTTCTCAAGTACAGCCCACAGACACGTTTAGGAGGCCACTGCAACAAGATATGAGTTAGGTGACCCCATCCAGCCTTCAGGGCTGGTGGTATCTGCCTGTCTGTCCCCTGCCCTGGCTGCCACAGCCCCTTTTCCCCCCAGGCTGAAGGCTACGCTGAGGGTGACACCACCCTGTACCACCGCTTCACCCTCATGGACTTCCTCAAGGCTCCCAACCCCGTGGACTTCCTCTCCAAGGCCAACGAGGTATGTGCTTGGAAGGACTCCCTGTCCCTGTCCTGTGGAGGGGTGGCTGGAATTTAAATCTCTTTCCCTGTGCCAGATCACACTTGGGGATGGGGAGCTGGAGAATCACAGCTCCACCACAGAGGAGCTGCGCCAGTGCTGCAGGGACATCCGAGTGCTGGGCCGCAAGGAGCTCAGGTGCTGGGGCACACTGGGACAGCCACACTCCCCAGCTGGGCCTGCTGGCTGTCCCTAACAGCTGCCACCCCACCCAGGGCCCTGCTGAACTGGAGGACAAAGCTGCGGCGGTTCCTGGCCAAGAAGCTGAAGGAGCAGGCAAAGGAGTTGGATATCAAGTAGGAGCAGGGAGCAGGGCTGTCCCCAGGCTGGGATGGACTGTCCCCACCACAGCTCTGCTGAGCTCTTTCCTTTTGGCAGTTTGAGCTCTGGTGAGGAGGAGGAGAGCAGGGAGGAGGAAAAGAAGGAGAAGATGGAGGCAAAAGCTGCAGCTGCTGAGGAGGCGAAGGAGCAAGAGGAGGTGGAGCTGGCCTTGGCAGAGATGAAGGCCGAGGAGCTGGCGGAGCTGAAGAGGTAGAAAGAGGAGGAGAGGTGGGGCTGCAGCCATGGAGACAGAGAGTGACAGTGTCTGCCTGTCCCTCTGCTGGGGGGAATTGTGGGTTTGGGGTCCTTGGGCTCCTCTGCTCCTCCAAGCAGATGAAGCAGCTGTTCCAGGCTGTCCTAGCACTGGGGACCTCTCACAGGGGGTTGGCAGTGCTGTGGCAGGGGCTCAGACTCTGGGCTGTTTGTGTGGAGAGGGGACAGTGTGGCTTCATTCATTTGCCTCCTCCAGGAAGAAGAAGAAGCTCCTGAAGGAGCAGCGGAAGCAGCGGGAGCGTGTGGAACTGAAGATGGACCTGCCTGGAGTGTCCATCGCCGACGATGGTGACACCAGCATGTTCTCCCTGCGGAGCATCCACAGGACCCCGGTGGGTGGGGGAGCTCCCAGGGACACCAGGGTGGGACGGGGCCCGGCTTGTGACTTGTGTCACTTGTGTCACTCGTGTGGCTGTAACGTGTGCTGCAGCTGCTGGATGAGCTGTCCCGGGGGGACATGGCTTCGGCCGATGCCCTGCTGGAGATCAGCCCTGGGGACGATGACATTTACGTGTCGGATCATGATGAAGAGGACAATGTGTCCCTGGCCAGCGACCTGGACCCGGAGGAGCTGCTGGAGATCGAGGCCCGGCAGCGGAAGCTGGAGCGGGAGCAGCGTGGGAAGAGGTGAGAGGAGAGGCCTCCTGGGGCAGGGGCTGCCCTGGAAGCAGCTCCAGGACCCAACCAGGGCTGGGGACACTGATCCTGCTGCTGCGTGTCACAGGCCGAAGTTTAAGCAGAAGGAAGTGGAGGAGGAGGAGGAAGGGCAGGAAGTGGAGAATCCCCTGCTGGTGCCCCTGGAGGAGAAGTCAGTGCTGGAGGAGCGACAGACCAACCTGTGGTTTGGGAAGGTGAGTCTCACTTGTGAGGCAGGCATGATGGAGCAGCCTTGGCCCCAGCAGCTTCCCAGGACTGTCCTGGGGCTGAGCCCTGCCCTCCCTGGGGGCTGATCCCTCCTCCCTGGGGCGGACCCCCCGCCTCCCTGGGGCTGATCTCCCCTCTCTGGGGCTGATCCCCCCTCCCTGGAGCTGACCCTGCTGTTCCCCACCCCAGGACGCCTTTGCTGGCATCGAGGATGACGCGGACGAGGAGTTGGAGCTGGGGCAGGCCCAGATGTTGGCTGAGAGGCAGCGTGAGGCTCAGAGAGGTGAGCGGACACAGAGAGACAGTTCCACAGCCCAGCGTGGGGCACTGAGTGCAGCCACACTGGGGATGCTGCCCTGAGCAGCAGCATGGAATGGTTTGGGTTGGAAAGGACCTTAAAGAGCATCCAGTTCCAAGCCTTGACATGGGCAGGAACACTTCCCGCTAGACCAGAGGCTGTTCCCAGCCTGTGTCACTAATGAGCTGTCACTAGTGCAGTGTTAATGAGCAGGATCTCTAGAGGAGTGTTTACTGCAGGGCCTGCCTTGGCTCTGTCTTACCCAGCACTTTCCATTCCCAGAAAAAACAACAAAGAAAGGGCAGAAGAAGAAGAAGGTGGCCCAGGAGGAGGCTCCAGCCGAGCCCACCCCTGCAACAGCCACAGCTCCCGATGCCAGTGACGCTCAGGAGGAGCAGAGCAGTGATGATGACAGCAGCAGTGAAGATGAGAGGTGAGGGCTGAGGAAGGTCAGGGTGTCCTCCCCAGCTCCGCAGTCCTGGAGATCTGAGGAACCCCAGCCTTGCCCACTCCTCTCCACAGGCCACTGGCACCGGTGGGGAGGAAGCAGGGCCGTGTTGAGCCTTGTGGCTTTGAGGTGGTGCCCATTGAGAACCCAGGTGAGTGTGGGGCCATGGGGGTCCCTTGGGAGGGACAGGGGATGGGGCCAGGGTACAGACCATGCTCCCAGGGCTGCTCCCTGGGTCTTGGGCTGCAGCCAGGCCAAGCTTTCCTATGTGTCACAGTGAAACGAGTCCTGGATGCAGAGGGCCTGGCCCTCGGCTCTGTCATTGCCACCTCCAAAAAGGCGCGGCGGGACCTCATTGACGACTCCTTCAACAGGTGCTGGGCAGGGTGTGTTCCCCTGCAGGGACAGGTGAGGTGGGGCCCCCGTGTCCTCACCGCTCACCTGGGCCCCTCCAGGTACTCCTACAACGAGGAGGAGGGGGAGCTGCCCGAGTGGTTCACGGAGGAGGAACGGCAGCACCGGCGCCGGCAGCTGCCCGTGGACAAGCAGACGGTCGAGCTCTATCGGCAGCGCTGGAAGGAGATCAACGCCCGCCCCATCAAGAAGGTGGCAGAGGCCAAGGCCCGCAAGAAGCGGAGGGTGAGTGGGGGTGGGCTCCCAGGGGTGCCCTGACTCCTCGCCCATGGCCTCAGTCCTCCCTCTGACCGCCCTGTCCCTCCTCTGATCCCCTTGTCCCACCTCTGATCCCCCTGTCCCCCTCCCAATCCCCCTCTCTCTCCTCGGACTTTCTGTCCCTGCTCTGACCCCGTGTCCCCCCTGGCTGTCCCCTAGATGCTGAAGAAGCTGGAGCAGATGAAGAAGAAGGCCGAGGCTGTGGTGAGCACAGTGGACATCTCAGAGCGGGAGAAGGTGGCCCAGCTGCGCCGGTGAGTGGCCAAGCCAGGATCCAGCTCCTCCCTTTGTGGCTGGGCTGGCTGGTGGGGCCGTGTCCCTGCAGCCACTGGGGACAGCTCTGTGTCCCCAGCCAGGCTGACTCGGGGGTGGCAGCACCAGAGGAGGGGTGGGACCTGATGTCCCAACACTGGGTTTGGTTTTTATCCCACCCTAACTCACTCTGACCTTTGTCCTTCTCCTGCAGCATCTACAAGAAGGCCGGACTGGCCAAGGAGAAGCGCCAGGTCACCTACCTGGTGGCCAAGAAGGGCGTGGGACCCCGGGTGCGGCGTCCCCCTGGTGTCAAGGGCCAGTTCAAGGTGGTCGACAGCCGCCTCAAGAAGGATGTGAGGGCTCAGAAGCGCAAAGAGCAGAAGAAGAAGCGCCACAAGTGAGGTGGGAGTGGCTCCATCCCCAGCAAGGGACTCAGCTCAGGGCACAGGGCTGGCTCCTGTGCCGCCTCAGGAGCCCTGGGGACAGGGCTGGGCCGTGGCCACACCCTGCTCAGCCTGTGCCTTGCTGTGACAGTGCCCCGTGCCCTCCCCTGGGGCACAGAGGGGTCATTTGGCTCAATTCCAGGTGTCACCAGGCTGGCTCTGCTGGGTGACTCCCCCTGCAGAGATCACAGGAGCATCCAGGCCACCCCAGCTGTTCCCAGGGAGAGTGTGGCTCTGGGGACATCCCTGGGCCAGAGTTGTCACTGAAGTGGCAGAACAGTCGTGCCTCTGCAGCTGCTCAGGGATAACAGAGTTTAACCCCAGTCTGAGGCTGCCTCACGTGTGTCAAGTGAAGGACCCATGCTGGCACTGCCATGTCCCCTTTGCCGTGTGACGGGCAGAGAGGGCACTGCTGGGTGTCTTCTGTACACCTGCTTGTGCCTTGGGAACCCACCTGGCTTTGTCTGACGGGGAATGACTCCCCTGACCTTAACCTCTTGCCCCAGGCCACAGCAGCCACCTTGTTCCCTCTGTCCCCACCCCCTTCTGGGCTGGGACCCTCAAGGAAAAGAAAGGCCAAGAGTAAAGAGGTGTTTGACTATATGGCTTTATTTAGACCCAGGGGCCAGGGGCTGGGGTCCACCAGGCCTTAGCTTCTCTCCAAGAGGCACCTGACTGGTTTGTGCTGGGATTGCAGTGTCCCCAAGTCCCTCGTGGTGACACTTGCACTGTGTCAGTGCTGGGGACGGGGCTGGGGTGGCACTGTGGATCCCAGGGGGGTGAGGGGTGGTGGGGACCTGCCAAGGAAGCTCTGGCAGGAGGGAGAAGCTCTGGGTCCCCTTCAATGCTGTGGGGAGGGGAGAGGCCAGAGCTGGCACCCCAGAGCCTCCATGCAGGGGCGGCAGAAGGTGGCCCGGGGGTGTCCCTGTGAAGTTCCCACTGTGGCTGCTCAGCCAAGTCCATCGTGTGGCAGGGCTGGAGAAGCTGTATGTGTCCTTGGGCCTGCAGGAGCCCCTCGGCTGCAGATCCTGGGTGGGAGCTGTAGCTCCATCCAGAGGGGCCCTGCTGGGGGCCAGGGGTGCTGGGAGGGTCTCTGGGCCACCTCCTGCCCCCGTGGAGGGTCAGGACCATGGCCAGGGTGGGAGCAGAGACCCTCAGCCACTCCTGTCCTTGGCAGCTGCAGGAGCTGGGGCAGGGATGAGCTGCCAGGCTCCAGGCTGGGTTAGATGTTTTCCTGCTCCTCTTCAAAATGGAATATGGGGGTGTTGTGAGAGGAGGGTCCCCACAACCCCCCACCACCACCCCTGCTTGCCCCTGCGCCCCATCCCTTGGAGCTCAGTGTCCCATCCCCTGTATGACCCCCAAACCCCCAGGTGGAGAGCTCCAGGGGTTTGCTGAAGGAAGGGCAGGGCTGAGGGGGGCTGAGCCCGTTCAAAGAGGCAAAGCAGCTCCTGCACCCCCAGCTTAGGCTTTCTCTGACCTCTGCCCCCCAAGCTCTGGCCAGGAAATCCCCAACAATCAGGGCAGGACTCTGGGATGGGCTGCTTTGTGCCCACTCCCTGCCCTCATTCCCTGGGGCTCAGCACAGCCCAGGTTGGCCCTGCAGGGTGGGTGGGTCCCCATGAGAGTCCTGAAGGTGGGGTGACCCCTGGCCTGGCAGGCTCAGCCCCTACCTGAGCTGGGGGGTGCAGTGTAGGCCACATCCACACGGTCACCTGCAATGGGAGGGGGGTGACCATGGGCCTGGGAGGAGCTGCTCCCTTAACGAGCTAAAGCTCATCAGCAGGAGCTGGGAGCTCAGCCAGACCCCACTGAGCCCCTGGGGCTGCAGGGGTGGCAACAGGGCCAGGGGACATGGCCCTGCAGGCCTCACCTGTCTCGTAGTAGTCATACAGGGACACGGTGGCCGGCTGGAGGTTGCTCACCAGGAAGTCCTGCTGGGCTCGGAAGGAAAAGGTCTCCTCCTCCTTGCTCAGCTGTGAAGACAGCCCAGGGGGGAGGTGCAGCCACCCACCATGGGGAAACCCCCCACGTCCCAGGGCCCCTACTCCTGTCCCCATCTCACCTGCTCCAGGTAAATTGTCACCTGGTCGGGCTGCACCTCTACCTTCTTCACCAGGTTCTGCCTCTTCAGCTGCAGGGACACAGCTCAGGAAAGGCCACAGCTGCTCCGTGGGTGCCCAGCACCCCGAGCAGGTGTCCCCCCTGTGTCCCACAGCCCCCGAGGGCAGGGACCTGTGGGTGGGGTATCCCAGAGGGGGGCAGGGGGCTCCTCACCTCCACCACAGATTTCTTGTCGGGGCTGTAGCCCGATGGCAGCTTGGCCTCGATGACAACCATGTTGGTGGCAGGACGCTCCCCACTGTACCTGCAAGGGCAGAGCCTCAGGGTGGGCTTGGGGATTCCCCCCCTCCCTGGCTGCTCCTGTCCTCCCCAAACCCAGGACAACCCCATTCCCTACCATGCCCAGAGCCGGAGCAGGAACTGGGGGTTCTGTGTGCCCAGCAGCGCCTCTGTCTCCACCCGCAGCTCAAACGCCGCCGTGCTGGGAAGGGGTGGCACGTTATAGCGCAGGGTCACCTGGGGACAGCACAGGGTGAGGCCAGTGAGGGGACAGGGACAGGGCCAAGGACAGGGAGCGCAGGCTGCACCCACCTGCACCAGGGCACAGCCCTGCCCGCGGGCTCGCAGCCCGTAGGTGCCCGGCAGCTCGGGCAGGGCTGCCCACTGCAGCACCAGCCGGTTGCTGCTGTCCAGCACAAAGTCCTGCACTGTCCCCGTGGGTGATGTCACCGTCACCGTGAAGTCCCCATTGGTGCCATGGGTCAGGGCGGCGTATTTGGCCAGGGCTTGCAGGGCCACCACGGTGTCCTGTGCATGGGGACAGCACCAGGGTCACCCCTGAGCAGGGCTCCCAGGAGGGGCCAGTTTGGAGCAGCCCCTGGAGCCCAGGGCCAGTACCTGCGTGGAGGCAAAGCCCCCGTAGGGGTTCTGCTGCTTGCAGAGCCAGCGGACGATGTGGGACGCTGTGGCCAGGTCAGCAGGGGACACGGAGGGCTGGGACAGGTAGGCCAGCAGGACATAGGCTGTCATCTCCACCTCGGCCGGGGCAGCCGTGGCCCACGACGGCTCCGAGGGCTTCTGAACCTGCCCCTTCCTCTGCCAGTAGAGCTGGCCCTCTGGGGGAGTAGGGGTGGCAGCTCAGCCCCTGCTGCGGGCTGGGCTGGGGTCCCTCCTGGGGTGGCACTGCCCGTGCTGCCCCTGCCTGGGCGGTACCTGCACTGACGCTGTGCTGGGCCAGGCGCTGCAGCTGCACCTGCTGCTGTTCCTGCAGCCCCGCCAGCCCGAACACGTAGGCAAGCAGGGCTTGTGTGTAGGGGTTGTCCGTGGGAGAATCCTGCAGGCACTTCAAGGCTGAGCTCACTGCCGGCTCCTGGTGTGGCAGTGGAGTCAGGAGCCAGCCCAGGGCATGGGACTCGCTCTGAGACCCCAGTGCTGCCCAGTGCAACCAGCTGTGCCTATTTCGGGCTGCAAGGTGGCCTGGAATGGCCAATCCCCTGTCCCAGCAGCTGTCCCCACCCCATCAGTCCCTGTGGGGAAGATGGGTCCATCCTCACCAGCGTGGGCAGCCCCAGCTCCAGCATCGCTGCCGTCACATACGCCGAGAGCGAGAGCTCGTCCGAGACACCGCCCTGCAAGGGGACAGTGGGACACGGCTCCGGCGGGGCTGTGACACCAACAGAGGGACACCCCTGCTGCCCAGACCACACTCTGGGTCCCCACCCCAGCCCCTGCCCCACCTGCAGGGCATTGTTGAAGAGTTTGCCCGTGCTGCGGAAGCAGCCACTCTTCCTCTGGTGCTGCCGCAGCCACTGCAGCGCGTCTGTGATGTGCCGCTCCTCGATGGCCACGTAGGCTCGGGCCTGCCCAAAGGACTTGAGGACAAATGCCGTCAGCCTGGAGCCAGGGAGACATCGGAGGGCTGAGGGTCAGCACTGGGGCTCCCTGGGTGGCAGGAGGAGCCCTTTATGCAGCTGCAGAGCCCTCACCAGGTATTGCCCTTGGGATCGCTCTTCCCAAAGGCACTGTAGGAGCCGTCATTGTGTTTGTACAGCAGCTCCCGCTGGTACCCTGCAGGAGGACATGTGGACAGGACACTGTTTCTGTGCCCAGGGGAGCCAGGTGGAGTGGGGAGGGGGCTGTGGGACAGTGGTGTCCCTCAGACGGGGGTCAGGGTCCCACTGACCGCTCTGCAGGAACCCCTGTGCCTTGGCGCGGATGTCCGGCAGCAGCTGCCCAGTCTTCTCCAGGTACTGCTGGATGTAGATGTTGGGGGCAAAGCGAACCATGTTCTGCTCCCCACAGCCATAGGGCATGGCCAGGAGACTGTCCACATTCTGCAGGGCATTGCCCAAGATGTCACCTGTCCCAGGGGGACGCGTCATCAGCTGTGCCCCTGCCACCAGCACCTGTGTCCCCTTCCCTGTCAGCTCTGGGTGATCCCACATCCTGCTGAGCCTGGGGACCTTGGCACCCACCCTGTCCCCGGCGGTCCCCAGGCCCCCTGGCCTGACCCTTACCCATCACAGTGACATGGGCTCTCTGAGAGTTCTCCAGGATGTTTGCAGGAATCTCCAAGGAAACTTTTTCAGCCCCTGTGGGGACAGAGGGCCATGACAAGGGAATGCCTAGCTGTTCCCAGCCTGGCCCGTGGCAGCCGCACCCACCCCATTCCTGCCAGGCACCCTGGTCCTTGGCTCCTCTGGGCTGGTGGCCCTTGTGACCAGTGGCCAAGCACTCCTGGCCCAAATCCCATGGCACTGCTGGACACCCCTGACCAGTCCTACCTTCCTGGCAGAGCAGGGAGCTGTGAGCCTTCTCCACCAGGATCCCCCCAGGCTGTAAGGAAGCAGCACCAAAGTCAGTCAGGAGGAGGGACTCGCCTGTCCCCTGGGCCACCCCTGGCTTCATGTCTGGGTGCTCTCCCACTGCCCCCCAAGGGCTGTTTGCACCGTGCTCCCAAATCGATCCCATTTTCCTCCTCCACAACCTTCTGACCTGCACCAGCAGGGGCTTTATCACGGTGTCCACGCGGCCCTGGGCCGGCACCAGGGGCAGCTCGTTGCCACAGGGCTCAGTGGAGCTGAGGGCCTCGGTGCTCACGGTGATGTTCACCTCCCCTGCAGGTGCAAACACGGACTTCAGTCCCCAGGGAGCCCCCAGATGTGAGCACAGCCCCCTGGGCTTCGGGTGGGGCTGGCTGGACTGGGCTGGGGGTCCCCAGGAAGGGTGGGAGTGGAGCAAGGGAGAACTCCCCAGGTGCCGTGGAGTTCCTGCCCTGCCTGCCCACCCTACCCCGTCCCCTGAGGGGGTTTCCGGGCAGCAGGGTGGGGTGGTGGCAGCTCTGTACCCAGGCTTTTGGCTCGCACGCCCCACTGGAAGGTCTTGGCTTCATCTGCACAGACACAGCCCCTGTAGGTGTCCCCTGCGCCTGGTGACACCTCCAGTTCCTCTGACTCTGCCAGCGTCACCTGAACCTGCGGGGTGTGGCCATGGCTCCATCAGACCCCAGGGTTGGGGTCACCTGCCTGGGCCTCACCTGAACCCACCTGAACATGGTGACAGCCCCATCAGCCCCTGCCAGCCCAGAGCCAGGCTCACCTCCCCAGCCCCACCTGAACCTGCCAGAGCATGACCACAGCTCCATCAGCCCCTGCCACGCCCCAGGGTCCCCCGCCACACCCCAGGGTCCCCTGCTCATGCCCGCTCACCCTCAGGCACTGGCGCAGGTAGTTGAAGACTGTGGCCCTGAGGTTGAAGGTCTCGTGGCGCACCACGGCGTAGGGCAGCGCCAGCTCCACGAAGAATGGCTGGAAGGCCGTGAGGGTGGCAGCAGGGGACAGCCCCAGGCCCTGCGGGGCCATGCAGAACATCCCAGCCTCCCACTCTGTGATGGCATCGGGCACTGTCACCATCACCTCGGCAGAGCCGCCCTCCCTGCAGCACCGAGAACGACGTGAGGCCACCCCACCATGGCTGGTGGCATCACCTGAGTGGCACCGCTGTGACACTGCTGTGCCATCCCACAGGGAGCAGGAGTCCTGAGGAGAAACTGTCCTCTCACCCCACAGGGACCAGGTCCCACAGCCACGTCTCTGGGAAATACGTCCGGGGTGCTGGGGTCTCATCCCTGTCCTCGATGTGTGGGATGGCTAGGCTGAACAGTTTTGGAGCTTCTGGGACAGGACTGCTTAGTATAAAGTAACGTAATCCTGTCTCCGCTCCTGGAAAAGGCAGAGCAGAACCTGGGGGCCTCAGGTCTCAGCTGGACCTTGCCTGCCGCTAGCACAAGGGTGACCAAAATCTTTTTCCGTCCTCTTGGATGCTGAGGGGAGGACACGGCTGCCAGGACTGGCCACCAGCTCTTTGCCCTTTTCGGCACAAGGGCTGTGCTCACCTCCAGGACCCTGGAGTCCAACTAAGGGGAGCCTGGGCAGGCAATCCTCCCTGGTCTTGGCATTGGTGAAGAGCTTCAGTGCTGCACCCTGTGAAAAAGTAGAGGTTGTCCACCTCCTACAGCCAGCAGGAGGAGTCCCATTCTAGCAGTGAGTAGTCCCAGGGCTACAGAAAACAAGTGGAGAAGGAGCCTGGGGTTGGCAGGAAAATCCTTTGCCACGGGTGTGGCTTTCCCAGCACTTGGGAGAAGCACGGGCGGCTCCTGGATGCGGAGGAACGGGGAGGCTCAGGCAGTTATTCACCTGGAATAACTTGTAGGTTTCCATCTTGGAGTGCTGCCAGGGAAAGCCACAGAATGGTTCATCCTGGATGCTGTTGGGGTAGTTGAATTCAGGCAGCGCTTTGTAGACCTGGAAATAAAGAAGTGCAAAAACCTCATTTTTGCAGCACAGGGCTCTGCCTAGGAGCCACCGCAGCACTGGGTCCATGTGAGGGTACTTCAGCCAATGTCCTCCCACCCACAGCCCAGGCTGCTCTAGGGGTTGCAGGGGGACCCCAGGCAGGGTCAGCACCCACCGCCTCAGCACTGAGCTCAGCCTCAGGCTTCAGGAGCAGCACACTGCGATCCACAGCTCGGACAGCGCACAGGGAGCCCGGGGCAGCCTCCAGCTGCAGCCTCAGCGCTGCCCCAGGCAGGGCCCTGGCCTCTGAAAATGCCATCTTCACCTGCACAGGGACATCGGGGGACAGGGCCAGAGGGCAGTCACCTCCTGTGGAGGGGCAGGACAGAGCCACAGGGAGGGAGGGCTCTTCTCAGAGGGTCTGGGCATCAGGGAATGGGTTGAGAGACTGTGCACCTGGAGCAGGATGGATCCCAAGGCATGCAGCCATGGACAACCCAGCTCCTCTCACCTGGTTGGGGAAGCACTTGGCCACGTAGAGCTCAGTGGAGTCAGCCACCATCTCGCCATTGGGCAGCACCACATAGGCCAGAAGCTTGGCCATGGGTGCCAGCTCCACCCCAATGGGCAGCTCCAGGGAGAGGGAGACTCTCTGTCCTGGGCCATGGAAAGGGGAGAGATGTTATCCAGAGAAACTGCAGCTGCTCCAGCCCTGGAAGTGTCCAAGGCCAGGTTGATCAGAGCTTGGAGCACCCTGGGAGAGTGCAAGGTGTCCCTGCCCAGGGCAGGGGGGTGGAATGGGATGGGCTTGGAGGCCTCTTCTAACCCAAACCATTCCATGGCTCTGTGAGGAGGAGGCACAAGGAGCAGAGTCCTGCACAGCCCCTGTGGGACGTACCAGGTTCTGCAGCGACCTCTCTCCTGAAGATGCTGGTAATGGTCCCCTTGGCCAGGACCTGCAGAGGAGGGGGCGAGAAAAAAATGGATGTTGAGTGTGGAATCCAAGTGCCCTGATGTTGGACAGACCCATGATGAGAGTTCTGGGATGATTTTTGACCATGCCCATTCTCCAGCCCCCCAACATCTCCCATCGGGGTGCAGCGGAACAGTGGCAGCAGCCACCTCCTCTGACAGGTCCCGCAGTCTCTCCAGGACAGGTTGCTCATTGTCCTGTCCCTGGGGACACGGCCATGAATGTGTGTGGAGATGTGGCCCCTCCCACATAACTGCTCTGATTCCTGCTGGCCTCCCTCCCTGGGCTGGGGCTCACCATGAAAACCAGATCCAGGCTCTTCAGCTCACTGCCTAAAGCTGCCTCGCCAAAGATGGAATCCACGTGGATCAGGTGGGAATGGCCGCAGGGCAGCTCCCCCTCCGGGTCACGGATGTGCAGGAAGGTCCTGCTCTTTGATGAGTAGGGCATGACTGTCAGAAAGGCATCTCGGTAGGTGACTGCTGTCTCGTCCTCCTGGCTCTCAGCTGTCCTGTTGACTTGAGCCTGAGGTGGGAATCGAGGTGAAGCCACCCAGCAGCCCCCGAGGCTGGTGCAGCTCCAAGGCCCCAGTCTGCTGGAGGAAGCAGCTCAGGGGGGACCGGGGCGGGGGGGCACTTACCCTCAAGGAGACACTGTCACTCCAACCAGAGGCGACCAGCTGGAAGGAGGCTCTCCCTGAGCTGTCTGTCAGAAAGCTTTGTGTCTTCTCTTTTCCTTGGTTGTGGACTGAGAGCAGGACCTGCCTCTGGGGCAGCCCAGAGCCATCGGCTCCCTGCAGCCGGATCTGTGCCAGGAGGGAAGGGGAGATGCCGCAGCTTGGGGCTGCAGCCGTGGCAGAACCGGGCTGGGGGTGGGCAGGAGCAGGGCTGGGAGCAGCAGGGGGCAGGTGAGCCCTGCAGGGAGAGGGGGCTCTCCATTACCATCCCGGTGTAGGGGAGGCCGGGCTTGTAGACGTGATCAGGGTTCTCAAAGCTGACCGTGACTGTTTCGGGTAAAATCTTGCAGCTTTTCGTGCTCTTCATCTCCAGCCCTGTGGAGAGCGAGTGGGGAGCTCAGGGTGTTGCGAGAAACACAGGACAGTGCCCCTGTCCCCACACAGAAAAGGTCCCTGGACATTTGGGCTTTCCTCCTGCAGCTCCCAGCACAGTTTGCATCTCCTACAAGAGCAGCAGAAGCCCTGTGGAATATTTCAAACCTAAAGCTGGGGTGCAGCTGGGGGAAGACACTTCAGAAAAGACTCTTCACCAAAGCACCATCATAAGGGGCCCCCTGGGGCCGCTGGGCACAGGGACAATCCCTGCTCTCCTTTCTCTCCAGCCAGGCCAGGCACTCCCAGTGTGGTGAAGTGGCGAGGGAGGGACAAGCTCAGAGGCAAAGCCACCCCACCAGCCTGGGTGAACCCAAGCACTCTGCGCTGCCAGGACTCAGCTCCCGGCACTGGCAGAGCTGCTGGATCTTGGAAAGGTGTTTTTCCTCTGCTTGGAATTCCAAGTCTTGCCAGGCTGACCTGAGTCACACTCCCACCCAAACCCCATTCCTGCATATGCACCCCTAAATCTGAGCAGTGCTTTTGGGTGTTCCTAGAGAAGACCAGTCCCTTGGGAGCACGTAGGGATGGCCATACCCCATCCCCACCTGTCCCATCCTCCACCAGCGATGCCTTGACTTCAAGTTCCTTCCTCAGCTTCGACATGGTCTTGTTGAAGGCAGCCAATGAAACCTCTGTGGAAAAGCAGCCGTTCTTCTCGGTCTGGAGGGAAGATCAACCCTGTCAGCAGCATTCCCAGGAAAGAGCCATCCCAGTGATACCCCCAGTCCCAGCCACACTCACCTGCCCAGTAACCTGGGTGCAGGTCTTCCTCCTCTGGTGAGGCCTCTGGCTGAGGCACAAGCCAGCCTGGACCTTCCCCCGGACGGGCTTCCCATAGGTGTAGCTGCGTGGGGACAGGGGAGAGACTGTGCCGGGGGGCCCCACCCTGCTGGATCCCCCCACCCCCCCTGTTTCCCATTCCCAGCTCACCGTCCACAAATCTCCACCGGGAACTTCTTGTCCTTCTCCCACAGTACGCTGGGGAGATGAATGGTCACCTCAAACTTGGGCAGCACTGGTGGACAGGCACAAGGACACAGGGTGGTCACTCCCAGGACAGGGACAACACCTCCTGGGTGGCTGGAGGGGGTCAAGACCTGCTGCCCATGGTGGGATCCCACTTCCCAGTCCCCATGTACCATATTCCTCCACGCTGAAGGAATGGCTTTTCCCCTCCACGCTGATGGTGTAGGTGCCCAGGGCAGGCTCCGAGGCCAGTGGGAGGGACAAATCCACGATTCCCTGCCGAGGGGTCACCTCCCACCACTGTGCGATGCGATTCCCACTGGGGTCCTGTGCAGGGACACGCGGGATCAGCGCCCGGAGAGCCCGGCAAACAGCCCCTGCCTGTGTCCTGTGTCCCCTCTCCCGAGCCCACCCCACTCCCCAGGTGTCCCAAACTGACCTTCAGGAACACCAGGGGCAGCTGGAAGGCAAAGAGAGAATGGTCAGAGAAGCAATTCCATTCCCTGGGGTCTCACCAGGGTGGGCACAGCCATGGATGGGGCAGAGGGAGGGTTTTCTGTGGGATGCTGTGAACTTGCCAGCCCCCAAGACACTTTGGGATGGATTTTGAGCCTGGCTCTGGCAGAGAATGAGCCGAGGGCACTGCCAGCATGGCACAGAGAGGTGGCATCTCCCAGTGCCTTAGGAAGGGTCCAGAACCCCTTTAATCTGGGAACATCCTGCACTTCAAGGGGCCCCGGTGATTGCACAGGGGTGCCAAAGGCTGAGCCGGCCGGTATTCCTGGTGTCTGATATCAGCACATTCCCCACTTCCCACTCACCAGGGCTGCATGCCTAACTGGGAGCTGGCGTGGGCACATTCCCGTGTCACACGTGCCCTCTGCTTTCTCCTTCCTGATCCTGCTGCATCCCTGAGCAGCACAGGGCATCCCTGCCCCCGGGGCAGCTCCCGGGCCGAAAGGTGACTCCCACACCTCTCCCACGGCTGGCTGGGACACTGCAGGGAGCCCTTGTCACCTCCCCTCGTCCCAGCCCACTCTCACCTTCTGGTTGCTGGGGGTCAGGTCTTTATCCAAAGAGACTACTCGGAACTTCACTGGGAAAGGAAACAGAGATAGAGGAGCGGCTTCATCAGCAGGGAGGGAAAATTCCCCATGGGAAGGTGGGTGGAAATCCACGCTGAGCCCCGCACTGCCCCTCAAGCAGCATGGCCTCCAGCAAGCCCTGGCATTGCCCTGTGCCCATGCTGGGCATTCCAGGATAATCCCTCCCATTTCCAGGCACTGCAGGAGCAAAGCTGGGCCTCCTCACCCCTCTCCCCCACCAGGGGGGTGCCCCAGGCCAGGGTGATCCCTCCTGCCCCCCTCACCTTCCTGCCCAGGCTTGTAGACAGCTTTGTCAGTCTGGATGAAGATCCCAGGGTTCAGAGCTCTCAGCATCACCTTCTTTGACTCGGAGACGTTCAAGGAATCTCCTTGGATTGAGACATGCAGGGCCACGATCTCCTCCTTCCCTTTGGTGGGGGCTGGAGCCTGCAGGGGGAACAGCAGGCTCTGGGTGAGGACAAGGACGGTGCCCGGGCTCCCTCCGGCTGACCCAGAGCACTCCTCACCCCAGGAACACCTTCCCCGAGCCAGGGGCTGGGAAGGAGCGTCCCCCCAGCACGCTGCAGGTCTGCAGACTGAACCATGCCAGCCACGGGATAACCAGCTGAGCCTGGAGTTGGTCAGTGTGAGACTCTGCCACAAGATGGGGAAGTCACATCTGTTCCCAGCCCCACGTGGAGCTGATGGAAATGGCCTGGACACCAGCCAGAGCCGCCTGTCCCTGCTCCCCACTGGCTTGGGGTGACATTGGGGTGACACTCACAGGGAAGGTGACATTCAGGTGCAGATGAGGTTCCAGGACCTCTCTTCTCAGCAGGGTGATGGGTGGGGTTCCGCTGTCCCCCTGCAGCTGCACATGGACCTGGAGGGGCCCCTGGAGGTCACTGAGGTGCACCCAGAGCGTGGCTGAGTGGGGGTGGTACAGCACGGCCGGGGACACCACCACGTAACTCCTGGCAGGGACAAGTGACAGGAGAGCCCTGTGGCTGAGGCACATCCAGCATGGCCCCACGGAGACCTGGAAAAGCCCTGGGAGCACAAGAACCTCCCAGCCTCCCCTCTCTGCCTCTGGGCTGCCCTTGGCTCCTCAGCTCAGCTCTGCAGGTGAGGGCACAACAGCTCCTCAGAGCCACCAGAGGCACCCAGGCCATGTCCCCAGTGCTCGTGGGCAGGGAGAGCCCCCAGCCTGAGCGTTCCCACCCTGGGCAGCAATCAGGGCACGTGAGGAATTGAGTCCCACCAGGAATTGCCAAGAAGCTGAGGCTAAACCATCCCACCAGGTACTGGAGGGATTGAGTCCCACCAGGAGCTGCAAGGGAGCCAAGTTAAAGCCACTCCAGCAGGCACAGATGGACACAGAGGGGACTTACGGTGCTCCGGAGGCCCTGGCTGAGAGGAGCAGGATGGTGAAGAGGACGGGAAGGGCTGGAGACATCGTGTCTCCAGCTGGATGTGGAAGCTGGGAACAGCCACAGCCTTCTCCTGCAGGTCTTGGATCCCTCTGGATCTGCGTCTGAAATGGGATCTTTGTGTCCCATCCAGTGAGGAACTCAGGGCTGGTAGAGGATTCCTGGGCACCTGCAGATAAAGTCCAGGCAATGTTTGCCCTCTGCCCACAGCTTCCAGGGGTCAAGGATCCCAGGGATTTTTGCAATATTGGGAAAGGTCCCTGGACTTTCAATCTGGGGCAGGAGCAACCTCCACACAGGTTTGCTGGGAAATGATGTCAGGAGGCAGTGGGAACACATGGAAAATAAAAATAGGGATCACAACATCAGGAGTGACTGGGAGCTGGGGGTGATTTCTCAGACAGGGAAAAATTACAGGTTTTTCAAATTTAACCAAATTTGGGCTGATCATGTGTCCCAGGCTGGCTTTTTGCCCAGTTTCCTCCAGTCTCATCCAATCTGGACAGAGGAACTGGAGAGTGTTGGGATGTGGCTTCACTTCATCTGCTCCCATTCCACACATGGGAGCTGGACACCAGCCAGGGCAGGGCTGAGCTGCTTCCCTTTGTCCTGGTGGGAATTTGGGGCAGTTGAGGAGCTCCACAACAGCCCACAGTGTCCTGAGTACATCCTCTGCTCTGGGGCCTGACAGTTCCTTTCCCTTTGAGGGTGTAGGAACCATGGAATCATGGAATGGTTTGGGTTGGGAGGGACCTTAAAGCACTTCCAGCCCCTGCCATGGGCAGGGGCACCTTCACTACCCCAGGCTGCTCCAAGCCCCAATGTCCAGCCTGGCCTTGGGCACTGCCAGGGATCCAGGGGCAGCCACAGCTGCTCTGGGAAACCTGTGCCAGGCCCTTACAGGAAGCCATGGACAGGGCTGGCCCTTTCCCATGGGATCTCACATGACCATGGCTCTGTCCCGACACCTGCCCAGCTCAGGCTTTGCTGGTCACAAGCTGTGCCCATCTCCCTGCCCTTTGGACCAGCCCCACAGGCTGTGGGTGGCCAGAGGGGGCTGGACCTGCCATCCCCAAGGACACGAGGCAGGAGCATGGCCCAAGTCCATCCTGTCCTGCCAGGATGTGGGCGGCGATCAGTGCCCTGCCAGATATCCCAGCATGGTTGGATGGGACAAGGAGCTCACGGACCACCCAGCACTGCCACCACTGACCCCTGTCCCCAAGTGCCACATCCACATGGCTATGAAATCCCTCCTGGGATGGGGACCAAGCACTGCCCTGGGCAGCTGTGCCAGGGCTGGGCAACCAAAGCACCCAGGCAGGGCAGGCCTTGGAGGACCAGAAAAAGCAAACTGTTCTCAGAGCCCCTGTTCCAAGGTTCTTTCCTTCGCCTCAAGCTTTCACCTCCCTGACAGTGGAAAATCCAGGGAAGGCTCTGGCTCGGCCCTGGCCCTGCAGGCAGGACAAGGTTTTCCTCAGAGCAGCTGTGGCTGCCCCTGGATCCCTGGCAGTGCCCAAGGCCAGGCTGGGCACTGGGGCTTGGAGCAGCCTGGGACAGTGGCAATACATGGCAGAACTGAATGAGCTTTAAAGTCCTTCCCATCCAAACTATTCCATGATTCTACTGATGCTTAACTCCCCAAACCCAAACTTTGGGCAGCCAAGGCACCCCCAAGGTGGTGGGGGTGTGGTGGGACCCCCAGGCCGGCCCAGAGCTGACAGACTATGCCACATGTTGAGAATCCTGGGAAGCAGGAAAGGATTAAGGAGGTTTTCTGGGACATGGGACCTTCCTGTGCCCTTGGCCACATCCATGTGACATCTCCTGATCCCACAGGTTGTTCCTCATGGGAAGCCTCTTTGCTGTTTGGTGTCAGATGATGGCAACAAATTTGAAGGATTTCCTCCATAATCCAGCTGCTCCTGAGAGCAGGAATGGTGCCAAACCAGAACCCTGTGCCTGTGGTTTGCATGTTTTATCCCAGGATGGGAGGGGAAACCTTGCCCACCCTGGTCCCCACAAGGGGACAGCCACACCCTGGGGCGCTGACACAGGAGCTGCTGAGCTGGGAAGGAGCCAGCAGATCCCAAATCCCTGCCGGCTTCAGGGAACCATCCAGCTGTGGGATGGGTCGTGGTCCAGAGCCCATGGAGAGGCGCCTCCAGGTGGGGCTGTGTCCAGGTGGGCACGATCCAGGTATTGGTGGGAATTTGGGGATGCTCTTTTTGTGCATTTACTGATGGATGGAGAGGTCTGCCTTGGGGACAGACCCAGACCACCCTGCCATGTGCTCCTCACACCATCCCTGGAGAAGCTGTGGGAATGCTCCCTGTTCAGGGACGAAGCCTCCCTGAGGAGATGGATCCCCCTCCCCCTCAGCCCCCTCAGCACAGCCAGGACACAGCACCAGCTCCAGACTCTTTAATGTCCCACCCTTGGCTCACAGCTCAGCTCCAAGGATGCTCTCCCCTCTGTACCACATGACCCCCCCAGGCCACACACTGGGCCCCTCCCCAGAGCTGGCTGCACCCAAACAGCATTTCCAGCTTATAGGAGCCTCTGGAAGTAGAATCCATGGGAGAACCCAATAATCAGGGGTGGAAAACGGGGCTGGGAACCCCCAGCCCTGCCTGGAGCATCCCTGCCCTGCCCAGCAAGCAGGCAGGAGCCATCGCAGGGGACAGCCACAGCTCCAGGTCTGACAGAGGACATCCAGGAGATACACAGTCACAACGAGGGGCTTTAGGGGGCACCTTGCTCTGTTTTGGGGGTGCTGCCTGGTCCCCATCCTGCCCTGCTCTGCTCCCCTCAGGGCACCATCCTGCCGGGGCGGTGGCAGGGCTGCAGGACACCTCCTCAGGGGACAAGGGACACCTCCCTGGTGTCCCCGAGGGACTCGCTCCCTCTGCCTATTTGCTGCTCCCAGCTGTGTCCCCCTGGCCCTGGGGGCTGCCTCTGTCCTCCCCCAGCCCCAGCAGAGGCTGCTCCGTGTCCTGGTCCCCGTGGTCACTCTTGGAAATCTCAGCCAGGGCCTCCACCATGGCCTGGCGGACACTCTCGGTCAGTTCAGGGACGTCCTTCGGGCTCAGGCCCCGCGTTTCCACCCTGGGGAGGACTCGGATGGTGCAGGTTCCTGGGAGAGGAGAGAAAAGCCAGGGATGTGTTGGAGGATCCCACCAAGAACTGGACATTTCCCCAAGCAGCTTCCACCCCAGCTGCCTCCCCACCCCTCTGCATCCCACAGACACCCCCCCAAGTGCCTCACCCCCAGCGCCAGCCCGGCCCTCTGCCATGGGAATTCCTGTCCATCTCTTACCCGAGGTGAATCTCTTCTCCTTGGTGCTGAAGAAGTCCCAGTACGGGGAGATCACAATGGGGACAATGGGAACCTGCAGGGCACAGAGCGTCAAGGGGGTCCCCCAGACAGAGCCCTCCCCAGGTGGGACTCCTGCTCCTGTCTGTCCCTCCCTGGTGCTGCCCAGCACCGTATCCATCCCTGGGGACCAACCCCCCCAACCCTCTGCCACACCCACCCCACTCCATTCAGGGTGAGCCAAAGGAGAAGGAATCATTTTGGAAAAGGCCTCCAAGACCATCGAGTCCGACCTTTGACTGCCATAAGGGTGCTCTTACCTGTGCCTGCACGGCCAGGTGGAAAGCCCCACGCTTGAAGGGCAGCATGGACTTCCCCGGGTTCCGGGTGCCTTCCGGGAAAATCCACACACGGAGCTGCAGGGAGCAGGGACAGAGCTGAGCCCCGGCCCTCAGCCAGGGCAGTCCTGCCCACACCCCCCTCACCCCACGGGTGTTTCCTCCCCACACCCAGCTTTCCTCACATTCTCTCGGCGCATGGTGCTGGCAGTGCGGGAGATGACCTCGATGGCCGCATCCCTGCGGTGCCGCTCGATGAAGATGATGCCACTGAGCCAGCAGGCCCAGCCCACCGTGCCCAGGTAGAGCAGCTCCCGCTTGGCAATGGGCACACAGCGGTCAGGAATGACCTCCACCATTCCTGGAGCAGGATATCATCCATTAATGTGGGCATCAGCTTGGCAGAGGCACAGGGCCAGCCAAGTCTCACCACTGACAGGCCAGGTCTTGGTTTCAAGCCCTGGGAGACGTTTGTTAACTCAGGGTGAGCTAGAAGTATCCTCCCAGGAGCCTTTGCTGTTATTATGTTCGTGAACCCAAGTTCTGCTCTGCTATTAGCTGCCAGCATTCCATTTTTGGTCATGTGTCTAGCACCCTCGACCCCTAAGCCTACACACTGTCACTCCCCCCTTATTTCTGGTCTTTGGAGTTCATCTCCATACAGTGTATGGCTTTTGTCCTGAGAGTTCTGTTTCTGGGCATTTTCCCTATTTTATTTCTCATTAAAGTGATCTTACTTTTCGGGAACTTCATCATGCCCGTCCCTTTTTCTGCATCACACCTGCCCTGAAATCAGGAAACCCAAAAGACCTGTTGCAGTCAACCCACAACTGCGACACATTAACACCTTTCCAATCCCATGGGATTGGCAGCAGAAAAATCACCTTGGAAAACTGATTGGAAGTCGAACTGCCCCAGTTGGACAAACCAGCTGGATATCAGGAGTTAAGTTTTGCAGTAGAAAAGTCAGCTTGGAAAATTTAGTGCTTGGAATTAAACTTCCCAGGTTGGACAAACCAGCTGGATATCAGGAGTAAGTTATGCAGCTCAATCAACCCTGAGAGGTGATGACTGCCTCTCTGGAGAGGCCAAATGATACCAGCGCACAGATTAATTAATCATTTATACCCTAATATAGGACCAGGTTGGGGTTTTTTTAGTCTTGCCTTAAAGGACTTTAAGCTGTCCTCAATCCCAGGACCACTCTGTGGCATCACCTCCCGCTGTCCCTCCTCTCCCTGCAGCACAGCCTTATCCCAAAAGCTCTCCTGCTCCACCCCTGCCCTAACCCCGGTGCTGACTGCCCAAAGCGATCCTGGTGCCCCCCTGGAGCCCCCAAGCGGTGCCGAGGACCCCCTGCCCTGCCCTGCCCCGCACACACCCATGAGGTCGAGGGAAGCCTGGTGGTTGCAGACGATCACGAAGGGTCCCTGCAGCTGCAGCTGCTCCGCGCCTCGCACCCGCATCCTGATGCCGTAGAAGCGCTTGAGGGGCAGGAGCGCGGCGCGCAGGAGCCTGCCAGAGATAAGGGACGAGATAAGGCAGAGGGACTCGTGCAGGGAGCTACCTGCAGCGGACGGGCTGGGCCAGGCTGCGGCTGCTCTGCTGGAGCCGGGCTTAGGCTCGGGGTTGCTTGGATTTGTCGAGCGTTTGCAGCCCGTGAGGCTCAGAACTCACCTGGTTCCCACTTGAGCTGGGCCTGGCTCCTGTCTCAGAGCTGGGGAGTGACAGTGAGCAGCACGAGGTGGTGGGAGCGAAATAAAAAGAATTTTGAGATCCAAGGATGATGGGAAAGCAAAAAGAGAAGGCGGGGGGGGATGGGGATGGGATCTTCACATCCCAACGAGGACAAACTGTCTCTGCCCGGGGGAGCCTGCCCAGGTGCTCAGCTGGATCCGTGTGTGGATGGAAATCCAGATCCCAGACTCCTAAAGCCAGAGGTGGATCCCAGAGAAGAGCTGAGCTGGGGATGGATGAGCACAGGGGATGGGTGGCAGAGGGACAGGCAGATCCCCAGGGATATGGGTGACCCCAGGGACTGCCCCTGCACAGCTCTGTGCCGCAGGGGAAAGGGAGAACCAGCCCGGATACATTCCTTAGGGGAATCGCAAATCATTCCACCGGCCCTGCAGTGTTGGGAAGAGATGGATCTGAGAGGAAAAGTTGGTGTCACATCCTGGGAGGGCTGGACAGGAAGGGGAATATCAGGATGGCAGCGATGGGCGTTATTCTCAGTATGAGAATAACGAGAGGAATGGAGGGAGGAGAGAGCACCAGGGATTCCAGCGGCCGTGGAGATAAAATCCTGGAACACGCCAGTGTTGGCATGGGGCACTGTCCAACCCATAGAGGGTCTGTGCCCTGTTCCCACATCTGTCACTGCCCCCAGGGGACAGGGCAGGGAAGGGCTCAGCACCAGGCAGGGGTGAGAAGGGAGGAGGATGGGGGTCTGCGGTACGGCCCCCATCCCTCGGGAGCCGAAGGCTGGGATATCCCTGAGGATCCGAGTAGAAGCAGTGCCCCAAAGCCAGGACTAATGACAGAGAAGTGCTCCCAGCCGCAGGCTTTGGGATTTGGAGGAGAGGGAGCTGAGCGTGCCGCGCCGGGCACTGAGGTGTTGGTAGGACGAGATAAAGCAGCGCTGATAAGGCAGCTGAGTCACTGCCTCCCGCGGGGATTTCCAGCAGGCCGGAAGTGTTGGCTTTGGAGCAGCCCTGGTGCTATGTGCACCCAGCATTCCAGTCGGGAAGGACCTGGGAGAGGCTGCACCACCGCTGGTACCAGCGAGCCTCCGACTGATAACCGCGATCCTCTGACTGATAACCGCGATCCTCTGACTGGTAACACCGAACCTCTGAGCACACTCCAGCCGCGGGCTGGGATCCATCAGCACAAATCCTAATTTCTCAAGCTGGGATATTTTCCCTGTGACATCATAACATCCCTCCTGGTGTGCTCATCCTGCCCAGGAATCCAACAACGGGATTGCAACACCCTGACCTTCCTCTGGTGTTGCACATCAATGTCATCTCAGTGATGTTATCTCCCTGCTTCCACCCTCGGGAGCACGAGTCGGGACATGGCTGTGATCAGGACATGGCTGTGATAGGGACAGGGCTGTGCCCCTGGCAGCTGATGGCACCAAGACATCCCGAAACCATAAAAACATGGAATAATTTGGGTTGGAAGAGACCTTAAACCTACTCAGTATCATCCCTGCCATGAGCAGAGACACCTTCCACTATCCCAGGTCACTCCAAGCCCCATCCAACCTGGCGTGGGACACTTCCAGGGATGGGGCAGCCATGGAATCATCTGTGCCAGAGCCTCTCCACCCTCAATCCCTCTGCCAAAGTGCTGTTCCCCGATCTCCCATGGGCAAAACCAGGAACACAGCACGGGGTGTGTATTTGCCCCCTGACCTGATGGTACCTCCAACCCCCCCTGTCACCCACACAAGTGATTACCCCAACATTGCCATGACCAGGAATGATCCCTTTTACATTATTTCATCCCTCAGGGAGCACAAATCCCAATTCCAGCATGGCCTGACCCTCCCTAGGCACAGCCAGCACCTCTCACACCACAAGATGTACTTCACTGCCCCATGGATGTGACCACAGCCCTCGCCATGGCCCCAGGGCTCTGCCAGCAGCTGTGCGTCCATCCAGGGCAGGACAGAGCCTATGGCCACAAACCACAGGATTTCCTCCACCTGAGCCAAGCCCCAGCCCGCTCTCCCCATCCCCAGCCCACACTCACTTCATGTTCTGCACAGAGCGTCCCCGGAAGGCGGCAAAGGGGGACAGCAGGGTGGCCATGGCCACAATCCAGCAGTTGAAAAAGGCCACCTTGCAGAGGTACTGGAAGAGGGGGCTGCACCTGTAGAGCAGCAGCGCTGCCAGGGGTAGGAGCAGCAGCCCATGGAGCAGCAGCACGTCCATGGTGCTGCCCCGGAGCTCAGCCCACAGCCAGGATGGGATCCAGGCAAGTGGCCGGGGCTGCCGGGAGCGTGGCAGGTGAATCAGGAGGATCCTGCGTGGGCGGTGGGGCCGGCCCAGGGGAAGGCTCAATGCGGATCTCAATTCCGGGGATGGAGTGGCTCAGGTGGAAGCAGGGCACCCCTCCAAGGGTGGAGAGTGGCCATGAGTCATGGTGGGACCCTGAGTCACCTGCGATGTCACCGCTGACAGAGCCCTCCTGGGCTATTAAAATCCATTGCAGCGACTCCAAATTGATAAGATCGGATCTGCTGCTCACAAAAGTGTCCCTGTCCCAGGAATCTCTCCTGGCCACGGGGATGCCAGGCCTGGGAAAAGGAGTCTTAGCTGGTGGGGATAGCAGGAGCTGCTCCTGGTCCATGGCCATTACCCCAGCCAGGCTGGTCACAGTCACCTGCTGGCGCCCAAACCTCACTCTGCAGAGCATCAGATTATTGGAAGACATCTGCCACCTGGAATGACAGCAGGAAGGTGGCACCAGTGGTCCCCATGCCTGCTCAGTTTGGGCAGCAGGAGCCCCTCTGCCCTTCCGCTCCCAAGGGCCAGCATCTGTCCCCAAGGTCCCCACAGTGCCTGCGGGGCTGAGCTCTGCCACCTGCCACTGCCAGTCCAGGCTGCAGGGGGTGCCAGCCCTTGGCCCAGTTGGCAGCCAGGGGCTGTGTTGCATGAGGTGTTTGCATGGGTACAATTAGCACAGGCTGTAATTAAGGTCTCCTCCTGCTCTGGTACCTTGCACTGGGCACAGAGGATCCAGACCAGGCCCCTGGAAACTCCTGGAACCAAGTCCTTGTCACAGCAGGGACAGTGCTGGTGTCAGTCCCCAGCAGCATCTCCCAGCCCCACTGGTCCATGGCCCAAATCAGGGAATCACAGAATTCCAGGATGATTTGGGTGGGAAGGACCTCACAGCCCATCCAGTGCCACCCCCTGCCATGGCAGGGACACCTCCCGCTGTCCCAGGTGGCTCCAAGCCCCGTCCAACCTGGCCTTGGACACTGCCAGGGATGGGGAAGGGAAGGACATCCCTGTGCTGCTGCCCAGAGCCATCAGGTCACACCTGACCCTGGGTCAGGAGCTGTGAGCAGTGAGATCCCCTTGAGCCTCCCCACAACAACCCCAGAGGGGTCTCTGAGGGTCTCCCAGTCCCCCGAGGCCACTCCTGGGAAAATGTCACATCCGCTGGGCCCATCCCAGCCCTCCTGCCCCTCACCTGTCAGGACCTGCCCTCACTCAGCCCAACATCTCTGTATCACTGTGCCCAGGGCTGCTCTTCCACCCACGCCTTCCCCCATCCCCTGCAGGTGACAGATGTCCCCAGGCTCTGGCCATGCAGGAGGGTGCCCCGGTTTGACCAGTAACCTCGGGGTTACGTCCACCAGGGGTGTTGCAATGCCCATTGCTTCACCCTCCCATTCCTCTCATTATTCTCATATTAAAGCAAAGATTGGGTCACATCTCGAGCCCACCCTTCCTGTCCAGCCCACTCCAGGTGACTCCTCACCTCCTCCTTCCCATTCTGTGTCCATGTGGGAACCCTTGGGCACCAGCCTGGTCTCCCATAAACTCAGCTTTGCTTTTGGATGCCTCCTTCAGTCCCTCCCAACTGGAGGAGCTGGACCTTCTTACTGGAATCCAACATGATCCTCGTGTTCCACATTTGGGAGCTTCTCCAGGAGCGAGGCTGGGGAAGATCTGCCCATTCCAGAGCACAGGGAAGGCAAATCCTGCCTTCCACTGGGCAGAGGAGAGGCAGGGCAGTCCAAGGAGGAGGTTTAAGGTGCCTTTCCATATCCTCAGAGCTCCAGACTGTCACCCTGATTTTTTCAGCCTTCTCTTCTGTTTCACAGTTTCATGTTTTGGGTTCTTTCTCACGCTCTGGTCTGTAAACACTGCCCAATGTTATTGCAGTTTCTAGGTCGTTTACATTCTTTGTATTAGAGCTATGGACAGCTGATGGACAGTTGTCTTGACCAACGAGATGGGGAGAGGTGTCAACCTTCTCCCCCAATCCCTGGCCTTTGTAGATATGCTATATATTGGAGTCAGACTTTCAAATAAAGTAGAGTTTTAGTTCAGACCTTCTGATCAAAGTATGAGTGTATGTCTGTGTGTGTGTGACGAATTGCATCACCAGTCTACCAGCCCTGAGGTCTCCTGCCAGGAGATGTGCTCCAGGAAAAAGCCTGGAACCCCCCTAGGGCACAGCAGGGCTGGCACCCCTCTGGGAGGCTGGGGAGGTGGCACAGGCAGGGGAGAGCTCCCAGCACCCAAAAGCCTTCACTCCCCGCTTCCTCAAGCTTCCTGGGATGCAGAGGGGTCTTTGAATCCTGGGAAACTCCATGATCTCCCTTTCAGGCTGCTCTCCCAACCATGTCCCCACCAAGATCCAGCAGCCCTTTCTGTGCTCAGCCAGGACATCCCGGTCTGGAGCTTCCAGCACCAGCCCCAGCACCTCCTCACCCCCACAGGTGCTGACAGAACCCCCAGGACTCCTTGCAGCACCCCCCAAGCACCGACAGAGCCCCCTCAGCACCCCCTCACA
>WBMY01016478.1:562719-573267 GCA_013397315.1 Donacobius atricapilla
TCGGGGTGTCACCAGGGCTGGGGACAGGGCTGTGACACCCCTGCCCTGAGGGGCTCACGGCGGGGAAACCACCCCAAAACCATGGGAAAGGTGGAGCATCCATGCGGGATCTTGGGGATCGAGGGAGGCAGAGCTCACAGCCCCTGCTCCTCTGCACTGTAGTACTCTGTGGGGACAATGGGAGTGACAGGGGTGACAGGGATGGGATGGGACAGGATGGGCCAGGCTGGGATGGGATGGGATGGGATGGGATGGAATGGGATGGGATGGAATGGGCCAGGCTGGGATGGGATGGGATGGGATGGAGAGAGCAGGGAAGCTCAGCCTGGGATGATGGAAGCTGACAGAAAGCTGTTGCTCTTGGGGGCCATGGGGACACTGTCCCCCAGGGTGTCCTTACCCGCTGCTGGGGGGACACCAGGTCCCACTGTCCCGGTGGCACTGGGGGGCGGCGGGGGGGGCACAGCTCTGCTGGAGAGGGGCAAGGACAGGTCAGTGACGGTCAATGGTGTCCCTCGAGTCCCGGCTGTCACACCGAGGTGACACCGAGCCCCACCCCCGGCACTCACCCCTCGTCCCCAGGTGAGGAGCGCAGGAACCGCACGGGGCCCGGGCTGGGGGCGAGCCAGGGGATGTAGTGATGGTGGAAAACCACGGCCTCCTCTTCCTCCTCGCCCTGCGAAGGCCCCGCCAGCGCCTGCGGGAAGGGCCGGGGCAGAGCTGCTCCGGGGCTCCCAAAGCGCCGCGTCCCAGGGATCGCACCCGGCCGCACACAAAGCCCCGGGGGCAGCAGCGTGGGAAGGCGGCTGGCGGGGACACAGCGGGGTGGCAGCCGCACAGACGGGACCAAAGCCCTGCGTGAAGAGCCTCTGCGATCCCCCTTTGAGCAGACAGGGCCCATCCCTGGCCAGCCCTGCGCTGGTGGCACTGGGAGGGCAGGGAGTGCCAGCAGGTGCCAGCTGGCAGCCAGCTCAGCAGAGGCCACAGCCCACTCCTGCCCCCAAAGCAGCATTGTTCCCCCCAAGGAGATGAAATGTTTTGTATGGTTTTAGTTCCAGATGGATTTTTAAACGGCAGCCCCTGCAGAGCCTTCCTGCCTGATTGGGCTGTGCTTCCAGGGGGTCCTGGCTCTTCCCAGCTGGGCTAAAGCTCTGCCTGAGGGGCTGGATGGGTTCTGAGCTGTCAGAGGTGGGGTTCAAACCTCCACAGAGAGCCCCAAAACCCCAAAGGGCTGCTCTGATCAGGGCTGGGATGACCCAGGTGCTGCACCCAGAGGGTCCTGAAGCAGGATGTGGTGATCCTGCCCTCCTGAAGAGCCCTGGGAAGGTCCCTCTGCCCCCTCTTTGGTCCCTATGCCCACCCAAACCCCTTGAGCCTCACCTGGGTGGGGGCTGGGGCTGGCCCCACACCGTGGGGCATCAGAGCAGCCACAGCTAGGCCATGCATCAGCAGCTGGTGCATTTGGGAGGTTTGGATCAGCATCAACTCCACCAAATCTGCCAGAGAATTGGAGATTCTGCATCAAAGAGGGAGCAGATGGAGGGCAGGAGGAGTACAGCCTGGGATGAGTGCCTGGAATGGGGCGGCCCCAAGGCTCCTCCCTGTTCCCAGGCAGTGGGAGCAAAGCCAGACTTGCCCCACCCCGGTTTGGAAGCCCCATGTGGTGTTTAAAATTATTTTGCTTGGATAAAGCTTGAAAATTGCCATATTTGAGCCTTTTCTTCCTTGCAAACATGACCAAACATCTGGGCTGGCTCACAAGGGATGATCACTGGGGCTGGAGGCACCAAACTTTCCACCCATTCTGGGGAGAATTTCTCCAACCTGAAGTGCTGAGGGGCTTAGGAAGCAGCTACCCTGGCACCAGCTGGCACCAGCGTCCAGAGCGTGCCAAGGTCAGTTCTGACTGCACAGGGCTGAGAGCACCCTGAAGGGGCAGGAGCTGGGGTTGCACCATGGGGGTGAGCCCAGCACCCCAATCCCCACTCCTGGGAGCTGCATCCAGGTAAGGACCAGGGTGGGGATGCTCAGTGCCTCCTCAACTCCTGCCTGGCTCCACAGGAAGAGCTGGGCCCAGGGCAGTGTCCCTGTCCCCTTGGCTGGATGGCCACACTGAGGGTGGCTGCTGAGGCCAATCCATACAGAGGAAGCCCCAAATCTGGCTCTGCATTCCCCCCAAAATCCCCATTTTCTGCAGGTGTGAAATTCCCCTGGAAAATGGCCATAAACTTGCTGAATTCCCCTGAGATCCTGTTGGCTTCATCCACCCAGAGAAACTGTGGCTGCCACTGGATCCCTGGAAGTGTCCAAGGCCAGGTTGGACAGGGCTTGGAGCAACCTGGGACGGTGGAAAGTGTCCCTGCCCATGGCAGGGGTGGCACTGGGTGATCCTTAAGGTCCCTTCCAGTCCAAACCATTGTGGGATTCCCTGGTTCCATGACCTGGAGTAAAAAAGGGTTTGGACCACCCTGTACTCCATGTGCCAGACCCCAAAGGCTCCACTGCTGCCAGGCTGGGCTCCCAGGACACCAGGAGGTGGCTGTCCCTCCAGCCAGGAGCATCCCGGCATGTCCCGGGACTCTGCTGAGCTGGCGCTGAGCAGGGAGCACCCCAGCAGCAAGGAACAGCGCCAGGGGTAGGACACGGAGTGCTGGTGGCTCTGAATGGATCCCACCCATCCCACGGGGCCCAGGCTGGGTCTCTTTTCTCTCCACACTGATTTTCAGCATCCTTTTTTCCTCCCTGGATTTTTAAGGACAGCTCCACCTTCCCCCTCCTGACAGCACAAGGTGACTTTTCCCATGGCGTGTCCCCAGTGACCACAGCCCCCTAGCTCTGCTGCCAGCCCCCCCAGCCCAGATTTGCTGCAGCCTGGGGGCCCAAGGTTGGGTGAAGCCCCTCTGGACAGTGGCACAGCCCAGGGTTCCAATCCTGCTCGATCCCACCTCACAATTCTAAGGAGCCCATGGCACCCTGGCTTCCCCTGGGAATGCCTGCAGGAAATGGGGTTTTGGAAAACAAAAAGAGATTAATTATAAAAAAAAAAAAAAAAAAAAAAAAACAAAAAAAAAAAAAAAAAAAAAAACAAAAAACCAAAACACCAAAAAAACCCACCCAAAAAACCCAAACAGCCCCAAACTGTTCCCCAGGAGCATCTTGGAGCCGAGGCTTGGTAAACCCCCCACAAATCACATCTCGTGGGGCCGAATATCCATCCAAGGACGGGATGGACATTCCGGTGTGGCTCAGCCCCCTGCCTCTCACCCTGGAAAAGGCTGGGAAAAAAGGAGCGGCTGAAGTCAAGCCGGGTTCAGCGCTGCCCTCTCGCAGCTCTGCCCTCACGCACCTCCCCGCACGGGCGGGGGTCCCGCGGGGGCGGCCCCGGGCCCGGGGAGCTGCTGCAGGATCAGCACCGGCGGCTGCCACACGGGAACGGCTCCGAGGGGCGATCGCACGGCGTAGAGCTGGAAGGCAGGAGGGGAAGGAAAACCCCGGGATTGCACATTTCTGGGCGAATTCATTGCACATCCATTGCACATTTCTGGGCGAATTCATTGCACATTTATTGCACATTCCCGGGTGAATTCATTGCACATCCATTGCACATTCCCCGGTGAATTCATTGCACATCCATTGCACATTCCCGGGTGAATTCATTGCACATCCATTGCACATTCCCGGGTGAATTCATTGCACTTTCCTGGGTGAATTCAGCGTCCTGGCAGCGGGGCAGGAGGGGACGTAGGGGACACAGCTGGTGGCAGGCGGGAGCGGGGACAGTGATGGTGGCAAGAGAGCGGGGACGGGGCTGGTGGCAGGAGGAGCGGGTGCCCCGGGGGGAGCAGGACGGGAGCCCTGGAGGAGGGAATGGTTGCTCTCCCCTGGTTTCCCCAGGAATTCCGCCTTCCCATCCTGGATGACTCCCAGACCTGCAGAGTCCCACCTCTGGGGACAGGTCCCTGTGAAGGGGTGGTCTTTCAGGGTCTGCAGGGCACCCCAGTGCCCACCCAAACCCCCCACCCCATCCCATCTCCACCCTTATCCCACAAATCCAGAGGCAGAAGCGCTCCGGGGCTCACCCTGCGTGGGACAAGGAAGGTCCCTGCTGGGGGGTCCCCCCAGAGCCCGCGGGGGTCCCCGGCTGCTTCCCCCTCCATGGCTCGGGTGCGAGGGGAGTGGAACTGCGGCAGGAGCCGGGATCGTCTCCAGAGCTCCCGGGAGAAACAAACCCTGCCCGGAGGGAGGCTCGGCCTCGCCAGGAATGTCCCCGGGCTGGTTCTCCCGGCAGGAAATCCCCGGGAAAGGTCCTGCGGGTACCGGGCAGGGGTGTCCGTGTGTCCCCACGGGGCTGGGCCGTGGCCCCACCCTGTGTCTCATGTTGAGGGGGCTGAAAGGAGCAGTTAATGGGATCTGAGCCTCATTAGGGAATGGGAGGGACATTGGATTAATGGAGTACCCCCAAGACCGGGGATGGGACCCCCAGAGTCTCCCCTAAAATTTGGGTGGCAACCCCGGAGACCTCCAAAATTCTCAGCTAGAATTGGCGTTGGGAACCACAGAAACCTCCTCAAAGCTTCCCCAAAACTGGGGATGGGACAACCAAAGTCTCCCCAGAATTGGGGATGGGATCCCCAGAGATGCTGTAAAATTGAGGATGGGATCCTTAAACATCTCCCCTAATACTGGAGGTTTGGACTCCTAGAAACTCCCCAAAGTCTCCCCAAAATTGGTGATGGGACACTAAAATCTCCCCACTGTTTGGATGGGACCCCAGAGATCCCCCAAAATATGGGTTGGGACCCTCAAAAGTCTCCCAAAACCGGGGATGTCCCCGGGATACCACTCAGCCCCAGTGCTACCCCAGGGCTGCCCCCCAGGATGTCGCAGCCTCCGTGTCACATCGGGGCTTGTCCCCAGGATGTCCCCAGCCTCGGTGCCACCGGGGGTCCCTGGGATGTCCGTGTCACCACGCCAGGTCCTGCGGGGCTGTGTCCTAGCTCCCTGCACCATGTCCCGATGGATGCAGTGACCAAGCCAAGGAAACCCGGGAATGAGCAGGAAGTGCTGGCAGCAGAGACTGGCCCCAGACTGCTGCTGGAGTGTCCCCAAAACTTGGCCTGACACCCTCAGACACCCCCCTAAATTGTGGATGGAAACCACAGAACCACCCCCAAATCTTCCCAAAACTGGGGGTGAGAACCAAATGTTTTGCCTAAAATTTGAGATGGAACCCCATAGACCCCCAAAGTTTTTCCCAAAATTTGGGGTGGGAACCACAGAACCTCCCCCAAAATCTCCCCAGTATTTCAGATGGGAGTCCCAGAGACCCCTGCCACAGCTCCTTCACAGGATATTCCCACGGGGATTTGTGCCCAGCACAATGAGCTCCTGCTTTCCCCCTGGCAGTGCTCAGCATGTCCCTTCTCATCCCAGGAAATTCTGGGAATGGGGAACCTGCATGAAACATTGAATTCCAGCAAAATCCCCTCTGTCCCCCCAGAGACCCCAAGCAATCCCAGCCTCAGGCACCTCCCTCTGCCCCACAGCCGCACTTCCCAGGCCGCTCCTCTGGGAGATTTCCATGGATATCTCAGATCTGCCGTGTCCCAGTGCAGATCTGGGAACTTTTCCCAGGGTTTCAGCCCACGGCCAGCTCTGCTCAGGAACAGATCTCTCCCAAAACTCTCATTCTGCCCCAGAGTGGCACCAGAGACCCCCCAAAATCCTCCCCCTGGGCTCGGAGCCCAGCTGCCTCAGTCTCCAGCCCTTGGCTCCAGTCCAGGCTATTTTCTGCTTGATTGGACTTTTCTCTGTGTTCGTAATTTTTCCGACCCCCTTTGGATTGCTTTTCTGCCTTTTGTTATAATCCTAAATTCCCATTATTTGCCCATTTAATTACTGTGCTGCTTTCTGCCCGTTTTGGCAGAGCCTGGCTGGGCTGATCCCAATCTTATCTCCCCTTAGGAGGGATCCAAGCACCAGGATGGGATGTGAGGAGTCTAAGGGAGCCTCATGCCACGGGTAGGACATGTGGGGTGACAGGAACCTGCTTGGAATGTCCTCAGCCCCCCCATGGCAGCCTGAGCCCCTCTGGGAGGACCACTATTGAGAGAGGAGAGGAGAGAAAGAGAGAGGAGAAGGAGAAGGAGAAGGAGAAGGAGAAGGAGAAGGAGAAGGAGAAGGAGAAGGAGAAGGAGAAGGAGAAGGAGAAGGAGGGAAGGGAATTTGGAAGTTTTCTTGAGCCAAAGCAAGCACAAGCAAGGCTGGTCCCAAGTGTGTTGTGCAGCAGGACAGGGCTAGGCTGGACTCAGCTCTGGGCTGTGCCTGGCTCCAGCCTGTCTCCTGTCCCTTTGCAATTCCCCCAGAACATCCCATCAGCCCAACTCCTAAACCACTTGGAAGCTCAGGGTCACGGAATTAGGGCTGCCGGTCAGGGTGAGGACAGCCCCAGGGCAGGAGCACTCCAGGCCCTTTGGGGGAGCAGGAGGATGAGCAGGAGGATCCATGGCCAGAGGGACCTGAGTGACAGGGCAGGAACTGGCCAGGAAAGCAGAGCACACAGAAGTGCCAGTGTCGAGGCAGGTGGGATGGGGACAGTGGCAGCTGTGGCTGTGCTGTCCCCAGGACACGGCCCAGGTCACCTTTCCGAGGGAGGAATGATGCCCCAGCTGGAGGGGCCACCACAGCTGACCCCTCATGTGACTCACCCACACTGCTCCCAGCCCTGACTGTGACAGCCCTGGATCGGTTTGTGTTCCCACCTTGGAGTGTTTGGTGGGGACACATAAAACAGCCACTGGGAAAACCCAGGAGGGATCAGAGGATTCTCCGGCTCTGATGGGGATGCATCCCGCTGTGCCCTGGAAGAGCCACCCAGTTCCAAGGACACCCTGAGGATGCCCGGCAGAGGATTTGCTCCCCTTGGAAGCTCTGGAGCTCCTCTCTTACAGCATGCTGGGATTTCTTCTGGAAACCCTCCAAAAATCCCCCCCTACACCCAGCCCAAGGAGGGGATCTCAGCTCCATGCCTGCTCAGGCACAGGGTGAATCCCAGGAGCAGGGTTTTGGACCAGGAATTTTGCTTTTCAGGACCAAGGCCTTAGAACGGGATCAGTCTCTGGGGTCCAGGAGGGACAGGGACCCTCTGCTACCCCTTGGGCCAAGTGGGTGCAGCTCCAGCTCCTGGAATGGATCAGTGGGATCCAGCCCCTCTCTGCGGGGCATCAACCAACTTTGGCGATATAACGGAGCAGAGGCAGGCAGGGCATGGTGGCAGGTGAGACCGGGAGCACCGGGAACACCGGGAAGGTGAGGAATCGAGCCCTGAGCTGCCCTGGAGGTGACAACACATCCCTTGTGCCACTTCCCTTCCCAGGAGGCCAAGCGGAGCCAGAGATTCCCAAAGAGAGGAAACCCCGGCAGGATCAGCAGCCTTGCCTAAGACTCAGGGAAGATGAAGAAAGCGCCGCTGAGGCAACACATCCCCCAGCCCCTGCTGCCTCCCAGAGGCTCCAGAAACCAGTCCCAGGGCAGTTTGTCACTGCACACGGGAACAAGCCCCAGCTCTGGGCTGGCAGCGTGGGAGCTGCTGTCCCCTGGGCTGCCCACCATCACGCTGTCACACCCAGGCACTCAGGACACACCTCTGGGGACTCTTTCTGTGTCCGGAACTGTGAATGGCTTTAAGCTCCTCATTTGGAACGATAACCGTAAAAAATCGCCTTTCCCGGAGGTCTCATGCTGCCAGTGCTTTGATCTTCATAATCCCCAAGCTGTCACCTAGCCATCGAGGGCTCCTCTTCCTCTGAAATTCCCTTCCCAGACTTGTTTCCTCCCACGAAGCCCAAAACCCAGGAAGAGGCAGCTGGCGGGGGCGGGGACCCCCATCCCTGGTGGCACGGGGCAGCACCATCAGTGATCGCAGCGCTCCAAATGAGCGCTTGTCACCCGTGGGAAGAGTCCTGTCAGTGACTCCCTTTGCTTTGGAAGCGGCTGAGTCAGCCCCAATTCCCGGCGGGATCAGTGGGAACGCCCGCGGCCTCGGGGCAGCCTCGGGGACATTCCGGGGCAGCCTCGGGGACATTCCCTGGGGCCTCGGCGGGGACACAAGCGCCGTCCCGGCCACCGGGGCCGTGCTGCCACACCGCAGGCCGAGGCAGCTCCTCCTGCCCCGTCCTGTCCTGCCCCGTCCTGTCCTGGCTCCTCCGCCTGTCACCACTGCCACTGTCACTGCCACCTGAAGGGATTCTGCCACTCCATGTGGGACCCCCTGGTGGGTCCCAGAGCGGGCTGGATTTGGGTCCGGGATCTGCAATCCGGACAGTCTGTCCTCATTGCTTTCCCTCTTGCTCCTGCCAAAGGGGACAATGACCCAAGGCCACTGACCCAAGGCCTTAAATTTGAGCGTTCCTGCTTTTCCAGGTTCTGTGGTGCCCAGGGGCGCAGCTCCAAACCTCACATTCAGTGTTACTCAGCTCTCTTCGTAGAGCAGGGAGACAAAACAAATCCTTTTCCTGCTGCAGACCAAGGACAACTTTCAGGCCCAACAGCACAAACAAGGGTGGGCTGGAGGGAGGAAAAGAAGGATGGGACCTCGCAACCTGAAGCTGTAATTAGACAATTAAACCCCAATATGCAAATAGACCAAAACTTATAAAAGTGACCATTTGTCCATTTTGTGACCATTTTGGGTCCACCTTGGGTGTAGCCCTGGTCAGGCTCTTGTCCTGCCCAAAGTGTACCCTAAAGGCCTTCCAGTAAATATCTACTTTATTCTCTAGCTCTGTCCAGTCTCTGTTTCAGGTCAGCCTTCCCAAGGCATCACCAGCAGGGCTGGGCAGGTCACCCCGCGTCAGGAGGAGCTCAGGCCACCATTGCCTGTCCCAGCTCCTCCTCACTGGAGGAGGATCAGGGGCAGCTCAGGAATGTGTGGGTTGGGAATCACCCAGAGGAGCCCCGGCGCACTGCATCCTCCTGGAAAGGGGAGAGGGGTTCCTATCCCACAGTGATGCTCCCTCGATTTCCTCTGGCTTTACAACCAGCCTGCCACCTCCCAGCCTGAGGACAAAGCCCGCAGCCCATTTGCCACGAGATGGCACCAAACAGGCCTTGTGGGCACACCTGGGGCACCCGGAGATGGCACCAAACAGGCCTTGTGGACACACCTGGGGCACCCGGAGATGGCACCAAACGGGCCTTGTGGGCACACCTGGGGCACCCGGAGGACACCCCCCTGGCCCCAAAAGCAGCCCAAGTGGGGCGTGGGGTTCTTCCAGCGGGGACGGTTTTATTCGGACGTTAGGCTCTGTCCCAAGCGTTTATGGGCTGCTGGAAAATTAAATTATTCATTTGAGTGGTTCCATTTCAGATGTCAATGAGCCTGGCCCGGCCTTGGCAGCTTTGGTGTCAACGGAACCCCAGGCTGGGCCTTTGCCTCCTGATAAATGAAGGAATTATTGCGGACCCAGTTCTTTCATCCACGTGCTTTATGGTGATCTCATTGACAGAAAACTTCTTAATGAGACCCCCCCAAAATTGGGGATGGGACCCCCAGAGACTCCCCCAAAACTGGAAATGGGATGCCTAAACATCTCCCCTAATATTGGGGATGGGGCTCTCAGAAACCCTCAGAAGTCTCCCCAAAATTTGGGATGGGACCCAAAGAGACCTCCCCCAACATCGGGGATGGCACCCCTAAAATATCCCCGGAATTTGGGATCCCATTATTAAAATTATTAAAATGGTGACGTTTGCTGAGGGTGCTGGGGCTTTCCAGCAGGGAGAAATCGATAAATACATTTATTTTACATATCTACAATACACGTTTATATCGATTTTATATATATTTATATTTTACAGACACATAATTTAATTTTTTTCTGTAAGAAGAGCCCAGGTGATGCTTGGGGGTCTGGATCCAAGGGCAGCCCCATCCTTGGGGGAGATCCAGGAATGCAGCTCCAGGTGTTCCCTGCTCTGTCATCCCAGATTGCTCCTGGAGTTCCCCAAAACCTTCCCTGCTCTGCCTTGCTCTGGCACCGAGGTGACAACACCTGGCACACACCAAAACCCCAAAATTGCGACCCCAGACTCAGAGCTGGGCAGAGTTGGGGTCAATTTGCAGAGGGGGTGGGGCTGTCACACACCCAGAGCCCATCCCAGGAATTTCTGGGCAATATTCTGGGGAATATTGGGGAAGGGTTCGGGGGTGTCCCAGGGAAGAGAGGCCGGATAGGGCAGGGGGCAGGGCTGGCACAGGGGCGGCAGCACTGCGGTCACCCTGGGGCCAGCAGAGCCGCGCTGAGGCAGGGCTGGGGGGTCTCCCTGTCCCTGTCACGGATGTGACCCTCGGCACCCCGCACCCCATCCCGGCTGCGCCCCCACTCCTTACAGCCTTCCTCCAGCGCTTTTCCAGCCCGGCGACACCCAAGGAGCTGGGAAGGGCTCGGTGTCCCCACTGTGCACCCCCTGGGCCCGGCTGGGGGTCCCGAGTGGCCGGTGGGTGCTGGGGGCAGTGCCAGCCGGGGGGGACAGAGCCTGCCGGGGGGT
>WBMY01016478.1:573871-649598 GCA_013397315.1 Donacobius atricapilla
CATGGAGGAGCCCTGAACTCCCTGGGGAGCACCCACAGGCACAAGGACAGGGCTGGCCGGGGATGCAGGGGACAAAGACAACCGTGGGTGATCACCATCCCAGGACAGAGCCATGGGAATGGATGGTGCCGAATCCCTGCAGGAACGGGGGGGACGTGGGGTGGTTGTGCTGCCAGAGTGAGTGAAACACCCCTGAACTGGTCAGGCTGCTCTGGGGGAAAAGGGGAAGGGGAAGGGGAAGGGAAGCTGGGCTGAGGGAGCACTGGAGGCTTGGAGGGTTTTAGAGACTGCTGGCATCAGGCCCCTTCCAGGGGGGAAACTGAGGCACAGCAGGAATTCCCTGCCCTGCAGGGAGCTCAGAAGGGAGCCTTGCACGTTCCCTGTTCCTGCTCCAGCGTTCTGGCCCCGCTGCCATAAATAACAACTCAAACCCAGCAGCTCTGCAGCTAAAAAGGTCTGAGAAAACCCCTCTGTCCTATCCATGTCCTCCATCACTGGCAGGATGGAGGAGGAGAATTCCTGGTCCTTCCTGGTCCTGTGCCCAGAGCCATCCCCAAAATGCCTTTTCCAGGCTGGAAATTCCCTTTAAATCTTGTGTTCAGCAGGAAAAGAAAACAAAATCTTCTGGGGGAGGTGAAGGGACCCTGAGGAGTGGCTACATGGCCAGGACAGGGCANGAGGGGACAGGGCCGGAAGGTGCTGGGGCACCCCCGGAGCCCCGGGTCAAGAAGGAGGAGCTGGGCTGTCCCCAACCCCTCGGGGACAGAACCGGGACCCCGCTGGGTGCTGCCATGGAGGGTCCCTGGCAGCAGCCCCAGCCCCGTTCGCTGCTGCTCCTGCTGCTCCTCCCTGCGCTTCAGGTGAGTGGCCCTGGGGACAACACGGGGACAGGGTGGGGGCACTGGCAGTCCCCCCATGCCAGCCACCCCAGGGCCCGGGAGCACTGAAGGGTCCTCCTGCCCCGGGTGGGGGCTGCCCATCCNAGGGATGCTCCAATGTCCCACACTTCCCTTTGTTGGGAAGCTCACAGATCCACCCTCATCCCTCCGTTTCTCCAGCCTTTACACCTCTGGCCCCTCACCTAAAACAATCAGCAACCCAATGTCAGGTCTTGGCCCCAGATCCCTGTCCAGCCCTGAATCCAGATGCTGCAGGGATGCTTGGGAATTGGCAGAGATATGTGGGAATGGACATGGATGGATAACTGACAATGGGCACGGATTCTTGGGAATAGGCACAGATACTTGGGAATGGACATGAATGTTTGGGAATGGATATGGATATGTGGGAATGGGCACAGATACTTGGGAATGGGTAGGGGTACATGAGAATGGGTACAGACACTTGGGAATGGGCAGGGATACATGGGAATGGACAGGCAAAGTTCCTGGCCTGCTCCCAGTTCAGCCTCAGTCTCCCAGTTCTCCAGCTGAGAGCCAAGGAGGCAAATCCCAAAGCAGGGATTCCCAGACAATCCAATCCCTGCACACTGAGCCACCACATCTCTCACATTTTTGGGATCTGGACATTCTCCCTGGTGTTCCATCGCCTCTGCTGGCAAACCCCAGAGCTGGGAATGTGGGTTTGCTGTGCCCACATCCCACTGGGATAGTGGTAGTGTCCATGCTCATGGCAGGGGGGGGACAGGATGGGCTTTGCGGGCCCTTCCAACCCAACTCCCTGATTCCATTTCCACAATTCCATGAACCCAGTTTCACAATTCCGTGATTCTCCTGCCTGCCCTTTCCCCCCTCTCCCAAGGTACAAGGGACTCATCCCGACTGCTCCGTCGTCCTCCACTTCCAGCAGCAAGAAGTGGAATGTCTGCAGAGGATCCGGAGTGAGAGCCAAAACCCGGCACCCCCTGAGCAGGAAGGTGAGGGTGAGCCTGGGATCAGCTCCCTTGGGAGCAGGGGAGAGATTTCTGAGGACTCCTTGGAGGGTGATCCATGGTAGGGGACTGCAGAGTGCGCATGGATGTGGAAAAGCAGGAATTTCCAGGGAAATGGAGAGCAGCACCAAGGCAAAGGTCAAGGAGAATCCCTGGAGAGCCCCAAAAATGCTGTTGGAATGGGATAGACAGGATTGAGGGACACAAACGACAGTGGGAACTCAGTCCTGGTGGATTTAGAGAATCAAGGAATGGGTGGGATTGGGAGGGACCTTAAACCCACCCAGTTCCACCCCTGCCATGGCAGGGACACCTCCCACTGTCCCAGGGTGCTCCAAGCCCCAGCGTCCAACCTGGCCTTGGACAATTCCAGGGATCCAGGGGCAGCCACAGCTGCTCTGAGAAATCCATTCTATCCCCTCCCCACCTCCTCGGGAACAATTCCTTCCCAATATCTCATCCAGCCCTGCCCTCCGGCAGTGGAAGCCATTCCCTCTGTCCTGTCCCTCCATCCCTTGTCCCTAGTCCCTCTTCAGCTCTCCTGGAGCTCCTTTGGGCCGTGGAAGGGGCTCTGAGGTGTCTCTGGAGCCTTCTCACCCCCACAGGGCAGGATTCATGGAATATGGCAGTGCTGGATTGGTCCATGCCCCTGGCAGAGCCCCCTCGATCCCCTTGCACCAATGCCAGGGCTGTGGCCACTAGCACCGTGGTCACTCTGTGGTGTCACCATCTCACATCTGCTCCTCTTCCTAATTCAGTAAATTTTACTGCCAAACATTTTTTGAGGAACTCAATTGTCCCATATCTGGGATTTTAAACAACTTATCTGGTTGAAAAATCAATTTTCAAGTGCTGCTTTTGGATATCCTTTTTAAAATTCCATTTCAGTTTTCATCCAAAAGTGGTATGGCCCAAATCCCAGGCAAAAATTGACCCCTTGAGAATAAGGAATGTGTCATTCCAGGGGTTTCATGTCATAGCAGTGGAAAAATTAAGCAATAAATGCATATGAAGGTGCATAATTGCTAAAGTAACTCTGCAGATATGTCATTTATCCTTCAGCTTAGCAGGGAAAAGCCAAATTGATTGGAAAAGGTCCATTTTGCAGCCTGAATTGTGCCAGCCAAGGAGAAGGAATTTCACTGCAGAAAAATATCGGTGAAGTAGGAATGCATAATTAAAATCTGGATTTAATCCTGGCGTTCCTGCTGTCCTGCTGTCCACCTGAGCTGCATTCATCCCTTTCCCTGCTTGTACCTGCATGGGGAGTGTGACTTCAGGACAGGCTCAGATCCCATGGACAGGGTGTGAGGGCTCTGGGATCTCCTTATTCCTCCCAATATCCCATCCAGCCCTGCCCTCTGGCAGTGGGAAGCCGTTCCCTGTGTCCTGTCCCTTCATCCCTTGTCCCCAGTCCCTCTCCAGCTCTTCTGGAGCCCCTTCAGGCCCTGGAAGGGCTCTGAGCTCTCCCTGGAGCTTCTCCTCTCCAGGTGAGCACCCCCAGCTTTCCCAGCCTTTCCTTATGGCAGAGCTCTTCCATTCCTTGCACCCTTTCCATGGCATCCTCTGGACTATGAGGGCTCCAAATTCTGGAGAAGGCCTAGGAGATACTTCAGAGGCTCCTTTGGAGCCAGGCTGGGAGAGCTGGGGGTGCTCACCTGGAGAGGAGAAGCTCCAGGGAGAGCTCAGAGCCCTTCCAGGGCCTAAAGGGGCTCCAGGAGAGCTGGAGGGGGACTGGGGACAAGGAACAGAGGGATAGCACACAGGGAATGGCTTCCACTGCCAGAGGGCAGGGCTGGATGGGATACTGGGAAGAAACTCCTCCCTGTGAGGATGGGAAGGTCCTGGCACAGGGTGCCCAGAGCAGCTGTGGCTGCCCCTGGATTCCTGGGAGTGTCCAAGGCCAGGTTGGACACTGGGGCTCGGAGCAGCCTGGGATAGTGGGAGGTTTCCCTGCCCACGGCAGGGGTGGCACTGGGTGGGTTTAAGGTCCCTCCCAACCCAAACCATTCCATGATTCCCTGCTTCCAGGACCCCAAAGAATGAAGTGACTGTTCTCAGTGATGATCCCAATTCTGTGCTCATTCCCCTGATTTTCCAGAGCAAAAATCAAGCCCCACTTTGGCATTATGGATGCAAATCCCTCCCTGTCTGAACTGACTTCCCCAGGCTGAAATCAGAGGAAACTTATCAGACTTGTCCAATTCCACATTTCCCGGCTGGGAATGGATGTGGCTGCAGGTGAATAATGCAGATGTGCAAGGTTAATGATGGAGCTGTGCTGGGACAGGAGCTGGCCTGGAATGAGATGTCCTTGTCCCATCCTGGGCTGATGCATCACAAATTCCTCCAGGCCCTGAGTCTGCCTGGCCATGCTCATTCTAAAAATTGGAGAGTGATTTAAACAGGAATTCAGTACTGGATAGGGAAGCAAAAGTCGCTTGTTAAGCTGATCACTCACAGCAAGCCTTGCATGTCTTCCTCCTGTCCTTGGGGACATAGCCTGAGCTCAGCCTCCAGGTGCAAAAATCCAGCATAAATCTGCCTTATTTTAGGAGCCACGGGCAAATCCCAGCCTATCCCACACCCAGGGTATTCCCACAGGAGGGCAGTCTGATGCAGCCCCAGGAACTCCCAGGTCCTAAAAGGGGATCCCAGCACCGGGAGAGGATGTCCCCAGGACCAGAGCCAGGATGCTCCCGGTTCCAGCGGGGCACGGCCCGGCCCTGGATCGGGGACAGCGGCGGTGCTCCCGCTACGGCCGCGGAGCCGTGTCACCCGCACGTGGCTGCGGTGTCACCCGCACGTCCCCTCCTGGGGTCACCACCGTTCCCTCCCTCCTCAGGCTGCCCGACGGAGTGGGACGGGGTGAACTGCTGGCCTGCCCTGCCCCTCGGCCAGTTCCGAGCTGTCGCCTGTCCTGACATCCTGAACGTCTTCAAGAAGTCCAAAGGTCTGAATCCAGTGGGGATCACTCATCCTGTGGGACCCACCCAGCCTGCCGGGGACCCCTGTGCCACCCCAGCCCTCCCCTCTGACCCCACAGCCCTCCAAAACAAATGTCCTTGGTGTAAATTGCTGTCCAAACAGGGGACAGGAAAAACAGAGGTTCAGGGAGCTGCCACAGCAGGACATATCCTGAGCTGAGCACTTGGGGAAATCCTTTCATCCCTCTGTGTGTCCTCATCCTCCACCCTGGTGACACCAGGACAGTCCCCTTGCTGCTCAGTGCCCTCCTTTCCCACACACCATCCCAATGCTCCCAAGCTGTGTCCATCCCTCTTGAAGGGCTGGGAAGGGGAGCTCCCACCTGGAGCATTCCAGCACTTCCGCAGTCTCCGAGCACTTCCTCAGACAGGAATAATCTGGAAAATGCTGGGAAATGTTTGCTTTGGGGCAGGAACAGCTCAGGAGAGGCTCGATGGAGCCCTCACAGGATGAATGAGGACTTTTATAGCCTTAATTCCCAATTCACTTCTGCTGGAGGGATCTGTGCTTGATTTCACACCCTGCCCAAAGTTTTCCTGGCAGCTCCAGGCACAGGGCCAGAGGGAATGATGGGATCCAGAAGGGATGGGGTAGAAATGGAATCTGGGAGGGAAGGGGCAGTGATGGGATCCAGAAGGAGCAATGGGATCTGGGAGGGATGGCACAGCCAGGCCACTCAGGTCTGTTCCAGGCTGAGTATTTTGGGGGTGCCATCAGAGGTGACACCCGTGGCTCCCCTGATGTCCCTCCTTGTCCTGTAGGGCTGATCCAGAGGAATTGCACCGAGTGGGGCTGGAGCCTCCCCAGCCCCCCCTACCACAGTGCCTGCCAGCTGGAGACCCTCAGCAGCAGCAACGACACTGAGGCCAAGGCACGTGGGACCCCTGGGGCTGTGGGGAACTGTCCCCATGTCCCCCTTCCCCACACTGGGCAAAGCTCCTGGGGTTATCCCCTCCTAGGGGAGAGGCTGTCCCTGTTTGTCCCACACCAGCATCCCTCAGTCCATGTCCCCTCACTCTGCTGGTGCTGCCCCTTCCAGAGAGGCCATTTTGTCACCATGAAGGTGCTCTACACCTGCGGCTACTCCACGTCGATGGCAGCGCTGCTCCTGGCCATTGGCATCTTCTCCTGCTTCAGGTAGGTCTGGGAGCTGCTCCAGTTCCATGGGCTGGAGGAACATGGGATAAAACCCAGCAGGGGCGGCTGCCCTCAGCCTGTCCTCCTGGAGCAGCCAGGACTCATCCCTGCCAACAGGAAAACTGGGAAGACAGGAGAGGAATGGGAGCGTTGTCCTTCCCTGGTGGTCCTCTAGAGTTCTGGCTTTGCAGATCTCCTTGTGCTATAGATGTGGCCTCTCCAGATATTTCTGGGATGTTCCCCTGTCCCTGAGCAGTCCCAAGCACAGCACAACCCTGCCCTTCCTGATTTTAGAGCAGGAAAGCTTCTCCATTGCTTTGTGACCATCACCAGCCGTGATCCCTGGGCTGGGCTCCAGCCAGGGGAGGGGACACCAAAGCACCTTCCCTGCCCCTGTTTGGGCCCAGCCCATCTCTCCCTCTTGCAGGAAGCTGCACTGCACCAGGAATTCCATACACATCCACTTCTTCACCTCCTTCATCCTGCGGGGCATGGCTGTGTTCATTAAGGACAATGTCCTCTTCTCAGACGAGTCCATCGACCACTGCACAATGTCCTCGGTAAATCCCAAATCACAGCCTGGGAATGGAGCAGGGAGAGCAATAGGGGTTCATTGGCAAGGGGTTGGTGGGACCCGGGGTGAATTTGTCACTGCAAAGAGGAGAGAGAGGCTGTGAGATGGAGGAAATCCTGTCATGGGAAGCCCCGGAGAGGTTCAACACTTCTGCATTTCTCTCCGTGCAGAGAACAAGTTCTGTCCGCAAAGCTGCCGCTGACCTCAGGCTGAGTTACCCCAATGGTGTCCCCAGTGGGGCTAAAGCTCAGCACAGCCCCACCAGCACCAGGTACTGCTCAATTTGAGGTTTTCAATCAAAACAGAAAACCCCGAGTGAAGATAAAACACTGAGAACACCATGGACACAACCACAGGGTTTTTAAAGGTTCTACAAAACCAGCCTGTGGTCACCTGCCCATGGGACACAGGCAGAGCAGAACCTGGTGCAGGTGACGTGAGGGACTGGGGCAGAGTCTGTGGGGCTGCACTGAAAGGTCATCACTGAAAGGTCATCACAGGTGTCCTCAAGAGGGTGAATGGGGAGTGTGACAAATCCCCTGTGCCCTTAGAACAAGGTGTGGTGCACTCTGAGCTGGGGGGTGACAATCCCCTGTGCCCCCAGGACAGGGTGTGGTGCACCCTGAGCTGGGGGGTGACAATCCCCTGTGCCCCCAGGACAGGGTGTGGTGCACCCTGAGCTGGGGGGTGACAATCCCCTGTGCCCCCAGGACAGGGTGTGAGCTGGGGGGTGACAATCCCCTGTGCCCCTAGGACAGGGTGTGGTGCACCCTGAGCTGGGGGGTGACAATCCCCTGTGCCCCCAGGACAGGGTGTGGTGCACCCTGAGCTGGGGGGTGACAATCCCCTGTGCCCCCAGGACAGGGTGTGGTGCACTCTGAGCCATCCCCCTCCTCCCCTGGCAGGTGACCTGCAAAGCAGCCATCACCTTCTTCCAGTACTCAGTGCTGGCCAACTTCTACTGGCTGCTGGTGGAGGGGCTGTACCTGCAGACGCTGCTGCTGCTCACCTTCACCTGCGACAGGAGCTACACCTGCGGCTACATCCTCATCGGCTGGGGTGAGCCTGGGGCCATCCTGGACAGCCCTGTATATCCGCGGGCAGGAACCACCTGGGAATGGATCTGAGGCCCACCTGGCCAGAGGTCCCCAGGGCTCCCAGCATGTCCCCACCCCAACATCTCCTATATGGCCTTGGTGGGCACCCACCTACTCCTGCCAGACCCCAGAGCTGCTGGGGAAGCATAGCCTGATCCAGGACAGGTCCTCCCTTCTTCCCACACCCACCTGGGGCTGGGAACACCCATCCCAGGCGCCTGGGTGTGATGTAAGAGCACAGGGGCAGGACGGCGGCCAGGAGGTGACACAGACACAGCATCATCAGCGGGCACCATTTCCTTCTCCTGGAGAAGGTGGGAAGGTTGTCACCTTCTTGCCATATCCAGAACTGAGCTAGAGATATGTTTCTGGGGACAAGGGACAGAGGGGTGGCACAGGGGCTTCCCAGAGCACTGGAGGGACCATCTGTGCCCGTGTCCTGTCCTTGCAGGTGTCCCCATGGTCACAGTCGGGGTGTGGGTGCTCATCAGGCTCCAGTACGACAACCACGGGTAAGAGCAGCTGCCCCTTGGCCTTCTCCAGGCCACCTCAGTCACATGTCCCAGTCCAAGTCCAACCTTCGACATGGGATGTTAAGGAAGGGAGGACTGGGCCAATACTTTATTTAAATGTTATTTCTTCTTTCTGGTGGCTCCTGTGGCAAGAGGGGTGCAAAGAGGTCGGGGGCTGGCCAAAAAAAATGGCAGGTGGACAGCTGGGCCACACAGGTCCCAGTGAGTGCCAGAGCCACCTCTCCTGTCCTGTAGGTGCTGGGATGACTACTCCAGCCAGTACTGGTGGGTGATCAAGGCCCCCATCCTCCTGGCCATATTTGTAAGTGTGTTCCCTGAGAGTCCCACCCCAGAGCCACACGGCCAGGGGACCCAGCCAGGGGGCTGTGCAGAGCCTGAGACATGGCTTCCCGGGACAGGTGAACTTCCTCATCTTCCTCAACGTCACCAGGATGCTGGCACAGAAGATCCGGTGCCCAGACCTCAGCAAAACCCACAAGCAGCAGTACATGTAAGGGGACAGGGTTGTGCCTACCCTGGGGTCTGAGGTCCCAGGGCAAAGGGACGCTCCTTGGAGGAGTGCAGAGGACAATCTTGGAGCCTCCAAGGCCTGCCTTTCACAGAGAACCTATCTGGGGTTAAGACCAAGATTTTGGGGAGGTCTCACAGGGCAGCAGGAGCACCCAGACCCCTTTCACTCTCCACAGGAGGTTGACCAAGTCCACACTGCTCCTCATCCCCCTCTTTGGGGTTCACTACATGGTGTTCGCGCTCTTCCCCAAGCATGTGGGCATGGACGCCCGGCTCTACTTCGAGCTGGTGCTCGGCTCCTACCAGGTGAGATGGGCAGGGAAAGTCCCCATGGTGCCACCCCAAATCTCACCAAGAGCCCCTGGGATGTGGGCCCTTGGCCTCTTTTGGGAGAGGGTGCCCCCAAACACCTGGGGCAGGGCACAAGGGTTGGGCCTGGAGAGCTTGGCAGATTTCCTCTGCCCAGAGGTGTGGGAGGAGGTAAAGCCAGGGAGAAGATGACCACAGAGGGATCCAGTCCCTTCCTCTGAGTGAAAATTGCTCTTCCTGTCCTCTCCAGGGCTTCCTGGTGGCTCTACTCTACTGTTTCCTCAACGGGGAGGTGAGTGTGTGTCCCCACCCCAACCCCAGGCACCACAGTGGGCACAGGGCCACCCCGAGGGTGCCCCAAAGCCACACCTGGGCACAGGGACAGTTCCCCCACCCACTGCCCCCCCGTCCCCTCCGTTGGGTGCTGCCTGGGGTCCCTGGGTACCAGCACTGCCCGTGGTGTTGGTGCAGGTCCAGGCTGAGGTCAGGAGGAACTGGGGCAAGTGGCAAAGGTCCATGGAGAGCAACGTCTTCAACCTGGCCACCCAGGACTTCACAGCATGACCCAGACCACGTTCCAGGGAAGTGATGCTGCTGGAGGAGCAGCTCCATGGCTGGAGTCCCAGAAAGACACAACACCCCCTGATTTCGTAGGTTCTGGGTCTAACACCCTCAGAGGGTGGTGAAAACAATGATGGGAGAGGCTTTGCCTGCCAAAATCCTTTGCTGAAGGACCGCTGGTGGCTTTTGTTTGCACTGAAGGAAAGCGAGTGGCCCTGATACTGAAGGGATTCACTGATGGATTATTTTCCTCCTTCCTTGGTTTACAAAATCATTTCCCTTCTGGGAAGATTCCTAAACAGATTCCTGGCTTCCTAGCCAGGAGCCACCCTGGGGATGGGAGAAGGATACAGAGAGAGGCAAAGCCCCACACCTCTACAAGAGACCCCCAATGGCCTCAGGACCCAGTTCCTCCTCAGTTCCCAAAATCCTTCCCTTTCTCCCATGTCAGTTGATTGAACTGGAGATGTTCCCTTGCCAGGAAAATTCTCCCAGTCCTTTGCACTGAGGAATGGGATTCACCTGGCTTCCCTAGCATTCATTTTCCAGGGATAGGAAGGGTTTTGCCAATAAAATCTCATTCTCAAGTCCAGTCTCACTTTTCAGAGGGTTGGTTTGCTCCACAGACCTGGAGGATTTGGGATTGGGGGTGCTGCAGCATGAAAATTCTGCCCATGATGGAATGCCTGGAAGTAGCTCCCAGGCAATTTCTGCTTGTCCTCTGCCTGGTGAAGCTCACAGAGGGGACATGGAGGAGGAAAGTGAGGAAGAGCTCTAGGTGGGGGCAGCACGAGCTGGGGTGCCCTGTCCCCTCGGGACTCCACAGTCTGTTCCACCACCATGAACGTCCTCCATGCTCCCAGACTGAGCTCCTGGCCTGGCAAACAGTGCTTCCAGGAGTGAGAGAGGCCCTGAATACCCTTTTGCCAAACTTCCTGGCCTCTCCCATGCTCCTGAGACCGGAGCCACCCGACCCCAGCCTTGCTGCTCACTCTGCCTGGGTTGTCATTTCTCTGTGGTGCCACATGCCCTTCCCTAAATAAACCCCACTTGCTGGACCCTGTCCAGACCTCAGGATCTCCAGAGATCCCATCTGGGAGGGCACTGAGAGGGAAACAATTTGACGTGAGATGGGAGATGGTCCATTAGAACACCTCCAGAACCAGTACATCCTGAATCACCAGGAACCCTTCAGAGGAGCTCGGGAGCTGTCAAATAAATCCCTGTCTGCAGCCAGGAAGGGACCAGAGGTGAATAGAATCCCTGTCCATCATTAATGAGGATGGGATGATTGGCAGGGATGAAGCAGCAGCACATTGAGCCAGGACTGGGGATGCTCAGTGGGAATGTCTGTTTCCATAAAACTTTGAAAAACTCTGGATTTGCTCCTATTTCCAGCTGTAGATGGGTTTTTGGGGTGATAAATGACCCCAAATGCCCCTCTGGGGTTTGCTGGGCTTTGAACCTCATGGGACTTTGAACCCCCTGCAGGACAGGAGCCCAGTGTGGGTCCAGGAGGGGACTGGAATCACCCTCAGCCTGCAGGAAAGGTTTTCCAAAGGCTCCCAGCATGGACCACGCCCTGCAGCTGCAAAAGATCATGGAAAGGGATCTTAAGGTCTTGAAAGAGACCTTAAAGCTCATGGGTAGGGACAGCTTCCACTATCCCAGGCTGCTCCAAGCCCCAGTGTCCAACCTGGCCTCGGACACTCACAGGGATCCAGGGGCTGCCACAGCTTCTCTGGACACCCTGTGCCAGGGCCTCCCCACCCTCACAGGGAGGAATTTCCCCCAAAGATCTTCATGATCTTAGAGGTTTTTTCCAACCTAAAGGATGCTGAGTCTGTGCTCGGGCAGGCTGAACCCAGGCAGAGCAGGGTCAGGTTTCCCGCATCCCTGCTCCAGCACGGCCGGAGTGCCACAGCCTGGCATCGTCCTCAGCCACCCTGTTGCCGGTGTCCCGAGTGTCCCTGCAGGGCCAGAGCCGCGTGTGGAGATGGGGGTGTTTTGCCTGGAGCCGGAGGGTGGCACTGCGGCCCCTCCACAGCGGCGACAGCGGCCCGGGGTGGCAGCGCTGGAGCGCGGTGTCCCCGCGGGGCAGGGCAGAGCGGGAGCACCCCGGGGGGACAGCGGCCACCGACCCCGGCTCCGAGAGCCCCAGCGAGCGAGGTAAGAGTCACACTGCTCTGGCCGCTCGGGAGGAGCTGGGACAGCCCGGCAGCGCCGGGCAGGGGCGGGTTAATCCGTGATGGGAAGGGGAATAGGGCCGAGGGCTGGGAGCGCGGTGCCTGATGCTGCTCCCCATACCTGCATTCCCCCTCCTCCGGAACTTCCAGGACTCCCTGCCTGGGAGCAGAGGCTGCCCTAAACTTCTGTCTGCTCCTTCATCCCGCTCCGGGATGCTCCCGGCTCTACAGCTCGGAGAATTCGCCCTCCCCGTGTCCCAGCACACCGGGAGTTCCCACCTTTCCCTGTGCGGGCAGCTCCGGCTCTGCCCAGTCCCTGCCTGCCCTGGGACCAGCAGAGCCCCGGGGACACTGCCAGTCCCATGGCAGGGACAGCGCTGGCAGTGCAGGAGAGCTGGGGAGGGATGGGGGACAAGAGATGGAGGGACAGGATGAAGGGAATGGCTTCCCACGGCCAGAAGGCAGAGACGGATGGGATATTGGGAAGGAATTGTGAGGGGGGCAGGCCCTGGCACAGGGTGCCCAGAGCAGCTGTGGCTGCCCCTGGATCCCTGTGAGTGTCCAAGGCCAGGGTGGACAGGGCTTGGAGCAACGTGGACTAGTGGAAGGTGTCCCTGACATGGCAGAGAGTGGGACTGGATGGGCTTTAAGATCCCTTCCAACACAAACCATTCCGTGATTCTGTGATCCCATGGTGGATCCAGCAACACAAGCCAAGGCACCTCAAACACTCCAGGGTCCCTGAGGCTGGAACTAGCGTTGCCCTAATTCCACCCTGGAAACTCGAGGACACGTTTTCCCATCCTGATCAGTGTTGTCAGTACCTCTGGATGTCCCAAGCTCCCACAGCCATTTGGATTTAGTTGGTTTTGCAGACCGAACTCTGTCCCTATGCCCTACTGGGGACCCTCAGTGTTCCCACATCCCACAGGGCAGGGGACACATCCCAGGGTTTCCAGCCTCACTCCAGGCCTGCTCTTGGTGTGGGAAAAGCAAAAATGGATCCATGCAGCTTGAAAAGTCTTCCCATGGTGGCAAGGCTGGGCTTGGGACAGCTGCTGGGAGCCACCAAACATCCCCTGAATTCCCTGGTGTGACCAACAGAGCAAGTGGAAAGTCCCTACAGTCACAGCAGGAGGATGTCCCTGTCCCTGCCCCTGTCCCTGTCCCTGTCCCTGTCCCTGTCCCTGCTATCCCCACCAGCCAAACCCACTGACCCCGGGATGCAGAGGGAACACTCCATGCCCCTGGATCATGGCTGTTGTTCTGCTGCTGGGCTCCCAGTGAGCTCCAGTGCCAGCCCTGCCCTGTATCCATCCCTGGGAACTGATCTGGACTCTTCCCTCCCTCCTTGTCTCAGCTTTATCCCCTCTGAGCCTGCTCAGGGCTCCAAAGCAGCCAGAAGAGCCCTGATTTTTAATTGAAGAGATCCAAGTTATGCCTCCCGAAGTACAACTTTGGCATCCCCAGCGCATGTAGCTCATCCTGCATCAGTTTTCCCTGGAGAGCTGAAATGGCTCCTGCTCTGCCTTAGTCTCACAGCCTCACACAGTAAAGGAAAATCATGGAATCAGAAGCAGAACCAATCCAAGGAACTTCACTCCCCAGCTCCCTGGGTGTCAGGGCTGCCAGCCTGGCCATGGGTGTGTTGATTGTGGAGGATGCTGGAGAGGACAGGGGTGAGGGGCTGGGCAGGGAAGGGGATTCCCATGGGATTCCAGGCTGGGAAAGGCAGGGGCTGCAGCTCCACTGAAGCCACCTCAACATTGGGAAGTTTTGCCAGGGTGTTTTGGGACTGGAAAAGCAGAAATGATTCACAGAGACAGTGGTTTTGGGAGGTGATGAAGCCCTCTGACCAGGCTGAGTGCTGAGGTGGCTGCTCCACCCTCAACACAGCCCTGAGCACCCCACAAGGAGTGACCCTGCAAGCTGGGTGCCCCTCCACCCTCCTCCCGACCCTGGGTGTGCCCCGAGCCCCCCACAAACCCCAAAAGAGCCTGGGCTTGGCAGGAGCACCCAAAGGCCCCATCAGGAAGCACAAAAGGGGTAACAACCCAACGGCAAATCCCTCTTTCTCTGTCACCCCAGTTGTGGCTCACGGGGTCCCCGTGGGCAGGACATGCCAGGGACAGGGCCACTGGATGCTCCTGGGATGTTCTGGCGCAAGACGGTGGGCAGCGGGAGACAAAAAAAGTGACAGACACCCCTCGTTTGCCAACAAGGGGAGGAGCGTGGCTGCTCCAGGGTGCTGAACAATGGGAATGACGCTCCCAAAGAGCTACGGGCTCGGAGACAGCGCTGGCAGCGGCGTCGGCACCGAGTGCCCCCCCGCCCTCGCAGTTGTCCCGCTGCTCCTTCCAGTCGCCTGTCACTGCCGGGGAGGCGCTGGCCAGGGTCGCTGCCACCTCCCCGAGTCCCATCGGGTGCCAAAGCCAGCCCAGAGCCACCTCCACACCTGGGAGGCTGCGCGGTGCCCGGGCGGGCGCGGGGCACGGGGGTCCCCGGGCAGCAGCTGGGGGCGATGGGGCCGCGGGGGCCCCGGCCCCGCCAGCGCCGTGATTGGCGCGGCGGGGGACGAATGCCACAGCTGAGACGGGCCAGGCTACCTGAAGGACCCCGCATGTCCTCAGGTTTCACTCATGACCATCTGACAGCAGCAGCAGCTGCTCTGCCAACTCGCTGAGCCAAAGCCTCCAGGAGTCGAAGGAGAGGGAAATTCTGGCCCTAAAAGGTCTCTCCTTGGGATTTTGCACTCTCCACCCAACAGTAAGTACTGGGGTCAGCCCGGGGCTGCTGCCAGGCCCCCGGGCAGGGGCTGCAGGGTCTTGGATGTCCCCAGGTTTGTCATTGCCGCCGTTCCTGGAGCGGTACCAGCAATGTCCCAGGATTTGCAGTCTGAGCTCTGGAGGTGGATGGGACCAGGACAGACTCTCCGGTATCTGGGGAGTGTATGGGGCTAGAGGCACCTGCTGTACCCCTCTGCGTGGAAAACTGTCTGGGACAGGGGAGAAAGTCCCCACAAAATTGCAGGCAGGGCAGAGGGACGAGGATGGCAGCAGCCAATGGGTCATCAGTGGCCACAGAGCAGTGTCAGGATGAGAGGGGACAGTCAGGGACGTGGCAGGCAATGGGTTCCCTAGCCACCTTCCCTGCGGCAGTAAAGGAGCCACAGGCAGGGCTCACAAGTTGCAAGGCTCCTTTCTCCTGGCTTCTCCTCCTGGAGGTCTAAATATAAACCCCGGCCTGGGCAAGCCAAGGTTGCAGGAAAGGTCTGCGGGTGCTCCCAGTGTCTCCTTTCAGGAAGGGCCCTGTCTCTGCAGAGCCCCTGTCCCTGTGGGGCAGCAGGGAGGGACGCAGAGGGCAGGAGGTGGGACTCCTGTTCCACACAGGAATGTCAGGGACAGGGTGGCAGGGAATGGGAGGCTGTTCTCACACGGGGCCTGTGGGTGCACAGGCACAGCCAAAAGGGTGCCAGGTTGAGCCCAGGGTGGGGTTCAGTGCTGGACTCCCATGGGAATCAGGCAGTGCCAGGATGGGGTTCAGCTCGGGGTTTTTAGGTGCTGTATCCCCCCTGTGCCTGCTCTCATCAGTCACTGCATGGGCAGGGCCTGCTGTGCACCCCCAGATTTATTTTGGGGTTTATCCGGGGGGAGTCAGCCCCTGTTNCAAGCGTTTCCTCCCCTGCCCTCACAAGCACTGATGGAGCTGTCAGGGATCAGCCTGCGGCAGGCAAGGGATGGAACTGCAGCTGCCTGCAAGAGACAACAATTCCATGAAGCCCTGGGAACAGCAGGACATCCCAGTCAGTCCCATTATCCCGCGGAGATCCTGAATGGGTTGAGGCAGCATTGGAGCTTCCCCCTCCAGTCCTTTCCAGGAAAAATGCCAGATTTATAATGGTTTGAGGGAACAAAAACATATTTGCAAGAACTGATTAACAAGCACAAAGTCCTGCCTTGACTCTGCGGTGCTAATATTTAAATAGCATTTTCTATTTTCTGATCTGTGGAGAAGGGTCCAGTTCAGGCAAAAGGGCTCTGTGGAGTCCCTTGGGCAGCTCCAGCTCCACTCAGGGAAATTTGCTGCATTTGGGGTAGGAGTGTGAGCGGCAGAGGCATGAGGAGACACCCAGCACCATTTTTGTTCGCAGCAGGTTGGATTAATGAGGTGGTTTCTGTGCAGGGGAGAAAGGGGAGAAGGTGGTGGATGCTTTGGGAAGTTGTGAGGGAAAAGATCCCAGACAAGCCTGGGAGAGAGTAGGGAGGATGTTCAGCCTCTGTGCCTATCCTGCTGCCTCCCTCCTAGGATCCATAAATCCCTGGGAACATCTTGCCTTTGGGTCCCCCTTCTCCATTTCCAGGTGGACGTGAATGAGATCCCTCGGGCTGTGAGGCTCAGCATCTGTGACAGCTCCAGGTGCCCCGTGCTGCTCCTGGTTTGCAGGGCTCTGGTCGAGGGAATTGGGATCCAGAGGCTGCAATGGGAAAAGGGGCATCCTCCAGCCCTGGGAAGTTGCAGGACTCCCAGGATTGCAAATCCCATGGGAGCAGCAGGTCTGGGACCTGCTCCTGGTGTTGTGCTGGGCATTCCTGTGGGAGCTGGTGTCTCTCCTGGCACCCTGGAGGTGGGCACACCCCTGCCCCCGTGCCCCCGAGCCTGGGGGACTCCGGGGGGGGCAGCAGGTCACTCCAGCCCCACGCCACTCTCCCTGTCCCCTCGCTGTCCCCTCGCTGCCCTCCCCGCACGGCTCAGATCTTTTCCAAGCCTGACACGGGAGCTGCTGGCAGGGAGGAGGCGCAACTCTGGATGACACCCGAGTGCAGGGTGGGCAATGGGCAAGCACAGGGTCCCCACTTTAACCCTTCCCAGGCTACTCAAGCCTCCAGCACTGCCAACCCCCCCAAAAATAACCCCAAGCCGCCACCCAGCCCGGTGTCCCCTTTCCAGCAATACTCTGTCCCCCAGCAGGGACAGCAGGAGCGGGGATGGGGTGGCATCCCCGGCTCCAGGCAGGAACGGGTCAGTGCGTGGCTGCAGGATGGTGCAACCTCCTATTTCGATCTGTGGCCGGGGAGAGTATCCCAGGATTTCACAGCTCCCAGGCTGTGTGTGCCACCCCGCCCTGAGCACAGCAGGTACAGCCTCAGGACACCGAGCCCCGGGGGCTGCAGGGCAGCAGCGATCCGAGAATTGTAGGGAATTCATTCCCACGTGGGTTTAAGGCTGGTGCAGGAGCACCTCTGTAGGGCTGGATTTTTGGGGTCGATGTGCCTGGAGGAGCTGTGCCCCCGTTGGAGGCTCAGTGTGGAGGATTTGGCTCTCCAAAGGAAGGCAGTGTAAGGACGGACTCGGCTGAGTCTTTGCACAGAGCTGGAGGAGGGAGTGGCACCGTTTTTTGGCAGGTGCAGAGCACCCAAAGTGGCGGAGACCCCATGGAAGGTGTTGCCGGAATGGGACACAACTCCAATGGAATTGTGCATCCATCCTGTTCTGTGGAAATCCCCCAGCGCCAGCAGAGCTGCTGGGTGTCCTTGTCCCAGTTGCAGAGCCAGGCTGGAGCGGGTTGGCTGTTGCCAGGAAGAGGCTGGAGAGAGTTAGGAGGGCTCCTCTTTGCTTGAGACAGGCTAAAGGCAGCGGAGCTGCATCACTCCCATAGCTGGGAATTCATTCTCTGTGTGCTTAAAATCATGTGATCAGGGGATGGTTTGGGTTGGAAAGACCTTAAAGCTCAGCTCATTCCATGGGCAGGGACACCTCCCACTGTCCCAGGCTGCTCCAAGCCCCAATGTCCAACATGGCCTTGGACTTCCAGGGATCCAAAGGCAGCCACAGCTGCTCTGGGAATTCCATCTTAGTCCCTCCCCACCCTCACAGGGAGGAATTCCCTCCCAATATCCCACCTAGCCCTGCCCTCTGGCAGTGGGAAGACATTCCCAGTCCTGTTCCTCCAGTCCTTGTCCCAAGTCCCTCCCCAGCCCCTCCAGCCACCGCAGCCCCCCATGCTGCTGCCCTGGGTGACCTGTGGATGACACGCAGTGACCCTGGCTGAGGGACTGTGGTGGCACCTGAGGAGCACGAACTGCTGCAGCACCTCCGTGTCCCTGCTCTGCCTGGGAAAAGGCATCCAGCAGTGCTGGGCTGCCTCTGGAATCATTTCCCAAGGGCTTTCAGCAGACCTTCCTCTTGGCTGGGTTCAGGGTGGATTCCAGGCAGCCCCGGGGTGACGGATGCGCTTGGAGACATCCCTCATTCCCGTTGGCACACTTGGCTTGTGCCATGCTGCAGGCAGAGCAACAAACCCCACCCTGAGCAGGGTAAAGAGCAGCGGTGGTGACAGGAACCGGCACGGGGACATGTCACTCACGGGAGCCACCAGTGCAAGAGGTGTCTGAGCCACACAGCCCCGCTGAGCACTTAAAAACATTGGAAACTCCAACAATAATGGTGGAAAATGCAAAGTTAATTTTTTTTCTCACTCTAAGTCTTCTGAGCCCACCACTATTTTAAAATAGAGTGGGAAAAGGCTTGGGGTGACTTAATTTCCTTAATGGTGTTGCTTTCTTGCAAAAATCACCTTTAAAATCTGACTTTAAAGCAGCCTAAAAAAGCAGAGAGTTTCCAGCACCACCATAGTGGTGGAATTCCAGCATCTCACAGGAGTGTCCTAAGACCCTTTTGAGTGCAAAAGGAAATATTGGAGATTTCCTGTATCTTTCCAGATGGTTTTTGTAATGGACTTACAGCATAGAATTAAGGGACCAGTGTTTATCCAGGGATGAGAGCATCAAACTCTTCAATGGAACAGAAAGGGATGTAAATTTGTTTATAAAATGGTTGATTTTGCCTGGCACAACTGAGGGTGCTTAGCCAAGTTCCTGAGAGAAACTCCCATAATCTTAGCCCTGCTCAGCCCCTGGGAAATCTGCAGAACTTGAGGTGAATCTCCCCTGCCTGCAGGATTGAAGTTCTCCACCCCCTCTGCCACTTGTGGATAAAAAAAATCCAGTTCACATCAGATTTTTTCAGTCTTGTCTTTTTTTTCCCTAAAACTTGTGGGAAATACAGTAGGAGCTAAACAAATAAACCCCAAATAAGACTTTTTCAGCCCGTGGCATCCCTAGGACCACTCCGGGAGGGTTTCCTGCAGCCATCAGGCTTCCCAACACAGCTCCTGTCACCCTGCAGGCTTCTAGTGCCCTGGCTGGGTTTGGAGCAAATTTGTATTTTCTTTGCAACCGAATCCATGGAATTTAGTGGATTTTAAAACCTATTCAGTGCATGCAGGGGTGGGGAGGGGGTTTCATGGACACACAGCAGGGTTGGGAGAGCAGGGTTAGCAATGGCTCAGGGATCTTAGAATTGTGGAATTGTTTGGGATGGAAGGGATCTTAAAAACCATTTAATTCCACCCCTGTGCCAAGGGACAACTTCCACTGTCCCAGGCTGCTCCAAGCCCTGTCCAACCTGGCCTTGGACACTGCCAGGGATCCAGGGGCAGCCACAGCTGCTCTGGGCACCCTGTGCCAGGGCCTCCTCACCCTCCCAGGGAACAATTCCTGCCCAAAATCCCATCCAACCCTGCCCTCAGGCAGTGGGAAGTCATTCTCTGTGTTCTGTCCCTCCATGCCTTTCCCCCGTCCCTCTCCAGCTCTCCTGGAGCCCCTTTAGGCTCTGGAAGGGCTCTGAGCTCTCCCTGGAGCTTCTCCTCTCCAGATGAGCATCCCCAGCTCTCCCAGCCTGGCTCCAGAGGGGCTCCGTGGCCTCCTCTGGACAAATCCCACATCCCTCAGATGTCGGGGACGGATGCAGAATCCCCACCTTCCCTTTCCCTGCAGCCCAGGACAGGATGTGCAGGGGAGGGGGGATGGTGTCCATGGCAGCGCTGGTGACATCCCCGCGCTCCCAGGGCTGAGCTGTGACTCAGGCCCAAACCCTGCGGGACCAGCTGGGCCCTGCTGGCCCACCCTGCCCCACCCCCGGGTGCCCTGCTGGGGATGATCGGGATGCAGAGGGAGGGGGTTCCTGTGGACATCCGCCCCGGGCGTTGTTGGGGTGGAAATGGTGCCTCTGGAAGGTTCTGGGAGGCACGGAGGGGATGCTGCAGGATTGTGCTGGGCTGGTTTGGGCTGGGCTGTGACAGGCTCTGGTTTCCTGAGCGCTGGGTGCTAACACGGCTCCAGAGCGAGGCTTGGCACCGTCTGTCCCCTCACTGCCCTGGTCACACGAGTCCCTTGTCCCACACTAATCCCTGCTGCAGGGCCCCAGGCTGGCTCTGCTCTTCCTGCTGAGTGAAGCTGATTTACACCTGCTCAGGGCCGTTCTGGGTGTTTTCTCTCTTGGACTCGTGTCCCACTTGGTCTCTGCAGGGTTTTTTCCAGAGTGTCTCAAGAGGATGAACTTTGCAGGGCAGGTTCATCGGTGAACTCATCTTAGAGCAGGTCAGGGCAGCTCCTTGAGCTGTTTGAATGGCCAGGGCACCCCACTGCTGTTTCCGATGTCCCAGGAGTAGCATCCACCCTCAGCAGCCCCCCAGGCTGTGCCTGTCCTCACTAACCCGGCCCTGAGCATGGTGAGGGGGAAACTGCAGCACTCTGGACTGATTCCATGGGAAAGTCCAGGGCTGCAGATGCTCCCCCAGAGCACAGGAGACTCCAGGTTTGCAGGTGATCCCCCAGAAAAATGCCTTAGGGAGGGAGAAGTTGGAGCCTGGGTCAGGCAGATGCAGGGAGATCCCAAAGCCCCTGTGTCCCCCAGAGCCAAGAATGTCTTCCCCTCCTCTTCTTCAGCCCATGGGAGGTCATTTCCTGAGCAGAATGAAGTGCCTGGATGAGGTGACTTTTCCAGCAGCCTCAGACAGGACCTGCCACCCTCTGTCCTGTTACACAGAACCTCTCACACAGCAGCCCTGGGAGCTTCCAAACCAGTCCTGTTATTTTGGAGTCTGAATCCTTTGTGTGCCCTCAGAGCAGAAAAAATATCAGAGGGAACTGTATTTCTCTCCAAGCGCAGCCTTGGCACTCCTGAGCTGGGAGCTGCTCCCCGTTCCCTGCTGGCAATTCCAGATGCAGGAGCTGGGGCTTCAGATGCCATGGGCAGCGTCCCAAAGCTGCAGCTCACCTGTGTCACAGCAAAAAGGAGTCATTCAGCTTAGCTGCGGGTCCAAAAATACGGAAGCAAATAAAAAAGTGCAGAGACATTTTAAGTGATTGACTTCCCAGCAGGAAGGATCATGGAGCAGGGATCTTCCTTAATCAGGGACTCTTGGATGACTCAGGTCCTGGAGAGCTGGGCCAGAGCCCCGAGGGACCTCGTGGCTGATTTGTGCCCAGGGCAGCAGCTGTTACTGGGCCTGAACTGTCTTTACCTATGGAAGCACAAGGAGTTTGATCTGGGTTATTTATAGGAGCTGCTAAAAATGTGCCAGGATGTGCCAGGCCAGGGGCAGAGGCTGCTCCTCCTGTCCCTGTGCCAGGGCACTGGTCCCAGGGTGGGACCCTTCACCTGGGCTGGTGGGACCCATCCATGTACCCCACCCCGTGCCCACCCATACCGCTGTGGGACAGAGGGGTGCTGGGCTGAGCCCTCACAGTGCCTGGGCTTGGCTTTGGTTCCGGATTTGGGAAGCTACCAGAGGCGCTGGTGGCTTCCTGACTGTGGTGTGTGGGATGCTAACACGGGATTGGTCCTGCTCCTGCTCTCTGGAGCCATCCCATCCTCTCTGCGTGGCCCCAAAGGGCTCAGAGAAGGACCAAGAGCGGCAAAAGACCCCCCAAAACCACAAAGAATCCCCACGCCAGAGGCAACACCCTCTTTGAGCCTCCCGGTGTAAGCGCAGGCAGGGCTGCCCTGCCCCAGCATCTCCCTCGGTGGCTGCCAGCCCGCCCCAGGCGCTGCTCCATCGGCGGCTCCAGCCCAGCCACAGGGAGAGGGGGCACGGGCAGGAGCAGCGCTGCGGCTCCGCGGGGACAGGAATGGGCAGAGTCATGGGGCTGCAGAAACCTGAGCCCGGCGCTGATCGCTGGTGGCAGCTGGAGGCAGAGCCACCTCCGCCCGCGGGGACAGCGCTGGGGACCGCGGCGGCAGCACCGGGGAAACACGGCCCGGGCAGCACCCCCTGCACTGCGGGTGGGACAGCAGCACTCGGGGACATCCCGTGCCCTGGTCCTGACAGCTCTGCAAATCCCGATTTCCAGGGAAACTGAGGCTGCCCACAGCTCCTCTGAGCCCTCAGAGTGCCAGAGATTGGAGGGGAAGGTCCCCCATGGGCACTGTGGGTCCTGTTGAGCACGGCTGCTGCTCCCTCTATGATCCCGATGGATCCATTCCCAGCCGGAGGTGCTCTGTGATCCCCTGCACCACCGGGATTTGGGGTGGTAAAGCCAGACACAGCCCTGTGCTTTTTGGCTTTTTTGAGCTCCCTGTTATCGAGGGGAAGGTTCCAGAGCTGCCCAAGTGGAGCAAGAACTGGGTGTAAGCCCAGAGTAAGTCCATGAGAAGCAGCACTGGTGGCACCTCTGCCCCCTGCCTGGGCATTGTCCCCTCACAGAGACACCCGTGGCCCACCCAAAATTCCCTTTTTGTTTGCTTTGACCTCTGGGGTCCACCCCCCTCCATGAGGGACCTGCTGTGGGCTCTCTTTTGCAGCAGTTGGGGCTACAAGTTGGGCTGGGGCCAGATTCCACTTAGCAGTGATATGTCTCAGTTTGCCCCATTAAATAACCCCCTTCAGCAAGGACAAAACTCTCTTAAAACAGATGCAGTCAGAGAATCCTTCAGGTTGGAAAAGCCCTCAGAGATCATCAAGCCCAGCTGTTCCCCCCGCACTGTCAAGGCCATCACTGGCCCCTGTCCCCAAGTTCCACATCCACATGGCTTTTAAACCCCTCCATGGATGGGGACTCCACCACTGCCCTGGGCAGCCTGTTCCAAAGTCTGGCCAAATTTTCCATGAAGAAATTTTCCCAACACCCAATTTAAACCTCCCCTGGCCTGAGGCCGTTCCCTCTCCTCCTGTCCCTGTTCCCTGGGAGCAGAGCCCGACCCCCGCGGCTGTCCCCTCCTGGCAGGGAGTTGTGCAGAGCCACAAGGGCCCCCCTGAGCCTCCTTTTCTCCAGGCTGAGCCCCCACCCCCAGCTCCATTTCCAGTCTCTTTTCCCATCAGGGCTGTAAGTGTCCAGTTCTCCCTAATCCCAAAGGGCTGAGGGTTTCCAGCTCAGCACAGCAGGGCTGGGGCTGTGAGTATTGATCCTGAAGGTTTTTGGGGGGCAGGTGCTTGGCAGCTTCACAGAAGGTTTGGGTTTGCCAACAGGATGTTTTGGAGGGTGAGGCACAGAGGCGCAGCTATCCCAGTATCCATGAGAAGCAGGGCCGAGTTTTACAGAACGCTGGGCTCATATCCCACACAATCTGGTCTTTATGGGACATTGTCAAGGCACAGGGGCTCAAAGCAAGAACCTCTGTGGTGTTGGGGGAGCCTCTGCCAGCATCTCCACCTCTCCCAGGGCATGTCAGCCTCTTCCCCGAGGTGCAGGCACTCCTCCCCTCCACACTACCCTCTCTCCAACCCTTTTTGAGCAGCAGAATATCCTTACCTGTCCTAACCCACCCATCCTATTCCTTCTGGGAGTCATCCTGATCCCTGTAACATTAAAAGGGTCATTACTCCTTCATTTTTTGGCTCAGGATAAGCCTTTAATGCTTCCTGGGAGCAGAGCCACTCAGCAGTGCAGGCTCCTTGTGCTTCCCATGGCTGGGAGCTGTGCCAGAGCCACAGCTCTGCAGGACCCAGCTCCTCTGGCTGAGGAACCTCTTGTTTAGGGCACCACAAGCCTCTTGCAGGAGCTGCAGGAGCAAGGTTGTTGATGCCCTGCCAAGGTGGGGCTGCTGCTCCCCAAGGTGTTTAGTTGTTTTGGAACACCGTGTTTGGGTTGTGGAATTGTGTGTCTGACACAGCCAGGTGGTGACAGGGACACAGGGTGTCCCACCCTCATGGTGCCTCCTGATTGGAGGCAGAATCACAAAATCACAGAATTAATGAGGTAGGAAAAGACCTTTGAGAGCTTCAGGTCCAATCCAGGACCCAACAGCCTCTTGTCACCCAGACCATGGCACTCAGTGCCACATCCAGGCTTTCCTTAAACACCTCCAGAGATGGTGACTCCATCACCGTGGAGCAGCCCCTTCCAATGCTCAATCTTTCTGGGAAAAAAATTCTCCAATGTCCAGCCTAAACTTCCTCTGGTGCAGCTTAAGGTTGTGTCCCCTTGTCCTGTCACTGCTCCTGGGAGCAGAGCCCCACACACCCCTGGCTGCCCCCTCCCGTCAGGGAGTTGTGGAGGGCCAGAAGATCCCCCCTGAGCCTCCTCCAGACTGAGGCTTCCCAGCTCCAATGGGGAACGGGGGTCCAGGAGAAGCAGGAACACAGTGGGTGCTCCATGATCCACACACGATAACCTTCCCTGCGAGCTCAAGATTTCTGCCATAGACCCATTTGCTAAAACCCCATTGAGATCCTGCCACCAAATGCCCCCAAGATGTCCCCAGGTGGTATTTCAGCCCCTTGTCCCCGCAGGCTGGGCGTGGGTGGCCAGGAAGCAGAATGAGAGGATGGCCAGCCTGCCGCACATCCCGGGCCCCGAAAACCTGCGCCCCTTCACGCCGGCCTCGCTGGCCGCCATCGAGCAGCGCATGGCCGAGGCCGAGGCACTCCGGGTAAAGAGGCAGCATGTGGAGATGCCCGAGGAAGAGGAGGTCAAGCCCAGCAGTGACCTGGAAGCTGGCAAGAACCTACCCCTCATCTATGGTGACCCACCCCTGGAGCTCATTGGGATCCCCCTGGAGGACCTGGACCCTTTCTACAAGGACAAGAAGGTGAGGGCCAGAGCTTTGTCAGTGGTAGGCTGGGCCTTAGGTGTAAGTCCCAAGCAAAAGACCCAAGCAGGGCCCTCCTGTGCTCTCCACCGTGCTTACCTGAGCCCATCCTGGTGATCCACCACCCCAGACTGCTGTGGTTGCTTCTCTTCCAAAGCAGAGAGCATCTCCAAGCCTTTGGAGCTCCAAACATGCAGAAAGATCTCCCCTCTGAAGGCAGGCCTTGGTCTTTTGTGTTTTTGGAAGAGCAGAAGGACTAACCTCCCCCTCTCTTTTCTCCACAGACGTTCATAGTCCTCAACAAGGGCAAGTCCATCTTCCGCTTCTCGGCCACCCCTGCCCTCTACATGCTGGGGCCCTTCCACCCCATCCGCAGAGGAGCTATCAAAATCCTCATCCATTCATATCCTTGATCTCTGGGATGCTGCTCCATGGCCAGGTCAAACCCTTGGTGTATAGAGTCCAAACAGCCCCAGGAGAGGAACAAGGGAAGGGGTTCATGAGGGGGTGGTGAGGAAACCCCCTGGGCCCCCAGCACAGCCAGGACCTGCTTTCCAGTGCTTTAGTCCGAGGAGTAGGTGCTTGATGGGCACCTTGGTGGCACCAAGAGTTCGCTCTAGGTTGAAGAAGGGAGGAATCAGTTTGGGTGGAGAAGGGAAGAAGCCCAAGTGGTGAAGCCTCCTAGGGAGAGGTTGAAGGGTTTTGAGGTCTGGACAGGCTATGAAAGGAAGGGAAAGCTGTATCCCAAGGTGATGAAGAGGAAGGAGCACAGGAGGCAGAAAGGGAGGCAGAGCCAGCACCATAGAGCTGGGAAGGGGAGCAGAAAGGGAGGGAAGGGGCTGGGACCATGCATGGGAGCAGAGAGGAAGAGGGAAGTGTGAGCACAGGACTGAGGCAGGAGAGCAGCAGGAGGAGCAGGGCAGGGTGAGGGACCAAGGAGGCAGCCAGGACGAGGCTTCCTGACTGTGGGAAGGGGGGATCCAGACACCATCCAGAGCATTTGTCCTTGACTAGGTTTTAAATTATTCAGCATGTTCATCATGATCACCATTTTAACCAACTGTGTGTTTATGACACTGAGCAACCCCCCAGCATGGTCCAAGAACGTGGAGTGAGTCCTGAGACCTCCCCCAGCCATGGGGACAGCCCAACTTGGCAATGTCCCTCAGTAGGGACACGACCAAGGCTGAGAGAGGGGGGTGGGGATCCAGGCACCCTTCAGAGCCAGAGAGGTGTCACTGGGAGGAGCTGGTGGCCCTCGGAAGGGATGTCCACACTCTCCATAGGGCATTGAAGAGTGAAAATGTTTCAGAGCCGCCCAAAATCTGGTGGATCCCCATGTCTGAAGAGCCCTGAAGAGCAGGTTGGGACAGGGTGGGTCAGCACTGCTAGTCTGGAGAGGCTGGGCTGATCCACCTGTCCAGGGACCATGGACAGCCCAGGGGAGAGGGGAAATCCAGTATTTTCTGCTGTGGTTCTGCACAGTCAGGTCTCAGCAGGGCTTTACAGAGAGCATGGGGGTGGTGGGACATCAGTAGTGACAGAGGTGTTGCACAATGGTCACCAGAGAGATTGGTACCTTGAGATGTCCCGACCCACCTTACAAGGTGAGGTGAAAACCTCTCCCATTGCTGAAGCACCCCAAAAACCCATCAGCCCCCAAACTAAGCTCCTCAAGATATTCCCCGGGTGGGAGCGGACAAAACCTTGGACTTGGGCAAGTGTCTCCCGAGTGACCAGTCCCATTTCAGATATGCCTTCACTGGGATCTACACCTTTGAGTCTCTCATCAAGATCCTGTCGAGAGGCTTCTGCATTGATGACTTCACATTCCTGCGTGACCCGTGGAACTGGCTGGACTTCATGGTCATCTCCATGGCGTGAGTCCAGTGGGATGGGGAGGACAGAAGGGAAGTTTGGAGGAATGAGGAGTGTTCTGGGCAGAGGCCCTGGAGCTCTTCCCTCTCCTGTCCCACAGCTACATTACCGAGTTCGTGGACCTGGGGAACATCTCCGCTCTCAGGACCTTCCGTGTCCTCCGTGCCTTGAAAACCATCACGGTGATACCAGGTGGGACTTAGAGAAGGGGCCTCCCCTCTGTGCCTTCCCCTGAGCTCAGGTATTCCCACTGTTCCCAGCAATTCCTGGTTCTTTCGGCAGCTCCAAGAGAAAACAGAGGAAATGAGGTATTTGATAAATTTTCCACATAATTCAGCTTTTGGGCCAGGTCCTGCTGATTTTACATCTTGAAATCAGCTGGACTCATCAGATTGTTTGGCAGCCCCTGAAGGGATTCATGTGATGTTCTTAAGGCTCCTTGGAGATGAGTTAAGGGAATTTGTGCTCTCAGTGGATCTATAGGTTTGATAAACCAAATCTCTCCATTTTTGAAGCTATGAATTCAGTTTTGTGCCCATTGTTGGCTGTTGTGGTGCTGAGGCTAAGATATTTAACAAGTATTGGTTTAACATCACCTGAAACATCCAGACCAGTGTGAGGAGCACCTTATCAAATCCCTTTGATTGCTGATTTCCAAATTTCATACCATTTCAAGTGCTTTCAACACCCAGTGCAAGCACACAGAAATCTGAAGCATGAGATTGAACTGAAAATGAAAATTCCTTGTGGTGAATAAATCCTTGTGGTGTCCCTGCATGTTCCAGATAGTGAGGGTTCACATTTCAATTTTTTTTCCTTCATCAAACAGGCTAAAAATTGCATTGAGCAAAATGTAAACTGCTGCTTCTTTCTGGAATGACATCCCCAAGGGCTCTGCAGAAATAGCAGTGGCGAAAATAAGCTGGTTTAGAACATCTGACCTCGGTCATGCCCTTGGAGAACAGGATTTTACCTAAATAGTTTGGGGAATGAGGAGCTGGCAGGAGGACAGGGCTAAAAATCATTTCCTTGGAGAACTTCTCCATGTGAGAAAGCTCTGGGCTCAGAGAACCTCTAAAGATGAACATTGAGCTGTCCCAGCACTGCCTATCATCCATGTAGACCTTGGCTGATAGGAACTCCATCCTCCAGGGAAAAATTTCACTGAGGATCTGTGGATGAGCCACCTCTGGGGAGGGAATGGTGATGTTGGGAGAGAGATGAGTTAATCCAGATGCAGATGTCACTTTGTCACCTTCACTTGGGCTCACTAAGGGTTTTCCAGCTTGAAGGGATCAGGATGAAGGGTCCGACTGGGCTCCCAAGCAGCCAGGGACAGGAGTTAGACCATGGAGGCTGTTCTGGAGCTGGGAGAGGTGCACAACATCATCCAGCTGGGCCAGCAAAGAGCTTCTCCATGTCCCACTCTAAAGTGCTTCACTCCAGTGGTTTGATGCAATAAAAACCCCCAAATTGTGGCATTTAGGGAAAAAAGAAAATCCAAAGGAATTGATGGCTGCCAGGCTAGGATTGGCTTGGGTTCAGACATCTCAAGGCTGGGATGGGGAAGTCACCAGCACCAGCCCAAGGGCGCAAGTTCTGGGGGGCCCAGCCATGTATGGGGACAGAGCTGGGATGTGATGTCAGCACAGAGCTGGGGGCCTGAAATCAGTGGTGACACACAACCCCGCCAAAGCCAGTACCTTTTGGGGACACCGCAGCCTGCTCCCCACAAGTAACAAAGGAGCAATCAGCTCAGTGGTGATGCATCCCCCCAGGGCTGAAGACGATCGTGGGGGCCCTGATCCAGTCGGTGAAGAAGCTCTCGGACGTGATGATCCTCACCGTTTTCTGCCTGAGTGTCTTCGCCCTCATCGGCCTCCAGCTCTTCATGGGCAACCTCCGGCAGAAGTGTGTGCGGTGGCCTCCCCCCAACAGCACCTTCCTGGAGGATTTGGGGCTGGACAACAACACCTTGGTCAACTCAACCTTCTATGACTTCATGGATGACTTCACCGGGAACTTCACTGGGAACTTCACCAGCAACAGCACCTTTGACTTCGAGGCCTACATCAATGATGAAGGTAAAGCTCCTGCAGCCCCTTCTCCTCTGATCCCTCACCCTAGTTTGCTCCTCAGTTTCCTGCTTGTCCTGGCTACTCCAAGAGTTGCTCACATGGACCTTCCTGCCAAGGCTGGTGGGGGGAACAGGCTGTGCACCCTCACAGAAGGGACAGATGGGATCAAATCCCCCTGGACAGGAAAAATGAGCCCCTCCTGGGCAAGCTAAGCTCTTCCAGGAAGGTTTCACAAGAGGAAGGTTTGGATGGACCAGTGTCTCCATCTCTCTCACTTGCTGGTCAGAGCCAATGTCGCATTGGGGTGGTTACAGCAGGGAGACCAAACCCTTGAGGAGCAGGTGGAACTTTGGGTGGAAAACCAGAGGAAGAGATGCAGGAATGACATTTTTAACCCACTTTTCACTATCTGGAACCTTCCCCAGGCACCAGAGTGCCCAATCAACCGTTTATGCAACACCACAAAAGCCACAGGAGGGAGGGAGGGAGGGAGAAGTGGGACCAGCACAGGTTCTTGGGAAGGTTTAAGGTGCTCTTTTCCTACCCCTTTGAAAATTTTACCCAAAGTGTGGTGGGTTTTTTGTTTGTTCTTCAGTTTTGAGTTTTTAAACTCCATGAAAATGTAAACATCTCAGCAAATCTGCCTAATAGAGCTGTGGGGTGGCAGGGTGCCCCCACAGGGATGCTCCACATATCATTCAGGACTCTCAGCAGAGTTCAGAAGGCCGGGCTGGGTCTCAGCTGAGCTGGTTAACCCAAAAATCAGCTCTGGCATTCATAACAGGAAGGTTTTGGTAGGGTACAAGTTCAATCCATAGGATCTGATGAGCTCTGTGCAAAGAGCAGCTGCCCAAGGCCACTGCCCAAGGGTGAAGCAGAGCAGCTGCTGGGGCCAGGCCACAAACCTGGAATTGCACAAATAGGATATTTCTTCCCTAAGCCCACACAGGATAAAGAGAAGCCTCCTGGCAGGAAGGCAGGCAGAGCCAGGGAGGATTCAGGAAGCTCCAGAAGTCCTGGGAGGGCCGTGCTGGGTGATGCTCAGGATTGGATCCAGCTGCCCTATCCAGGTGTGGGTGTCTGCAGGTGCTCCTCTGTGTCTCTGGGGCAGGTGACCTGTGGTGGCACTGCTTGGCAGCCCCTGTGGCACTGGATCTGTGCTGGATCTTTAAGCAAGGGCTTTAAGGACCCCTGGTCTGTGAGCAGGGTGGGGGTGTCCCCAGCAGCGGTGGGAGTAGCAGGAGAAGGTGTAGCCATAGAGCAGGAGCAGTTTCCCCAGGTTTTTCTGGGACTCCTGCGGTGTCCCATGCTTGGTGCTTCCTGCAAATGCCCTGATTTCCCAGAAAAACAGGCCAGCCCTGATACTTTGACCTCATGTTAACCCATTTTCCAGGTGGCCTGGCCCTGGCCAGAACCAGAGATGTTTTCAGGCCTGGGAGGGACCTGGTTGGATTGATGAAACAATCCCAGGAGCTCCCTGAGACAGAGCCAAGACAAACAACAAAGTCAACAGAGAGTAGATACCCACATGCCTGACAGTGGGACTCAGCAAATTCCCCTGGGTTTCAAGGAATTTTCCTGACAGCAAGTTGCACCCAGAAGTTTGAAAATCAGTGTTTGTGTTTACTTATTTATTTATTTATTTATTTATTTATATTCCTTTCTCTTTCCCCACCTGCAAAGCCAATTACTACTTCCTGGAGGGAGCCCTCGATGCCCTGCTCTGCGGGAACAGCAGTGATGCTGGGTGAGTGAGACTCCCTCCCTCTGGATCCCTGGCAGGGGACAGGGAGCTGGCACAGATTGTGGGATGCCTGATGCTTGGGGCTGGGAATGTGGCTCTGCAGGGGAACAGTTCAGGAATCCCAGGGGATCAGCTTGAGGGGGTATCAGTTGGATCATCCCAATGGTCTCAGCTTGAAGGGGTGTTGATCCAGGCATCACAACTGTACCAGCTTTGGGGCTGTCACCTGGAGCATCCTGAGGGTATCAGCTTTAGGAGGTATCAGTCAGAGCATTCCAATGGTATTAGCTCGAGGGTATCAGTCTGAGCATCACAACTACATCAACTTCAGGTGGAACCAGCTCAGGCATCCCAAATGTATCAGTCTGAGGGGACTCTGTCTGAGCGTCCCGCCTGGATCAGCTTTGGGGGGTATCAGGACAGGGGCAGATGGTATCAGTCCAGGCATCCCACCTGCCTCACCCTGGAGGGGAGTGTCCCCCCTCTGCACCCTCTCTCTATAGGGATGGGTTTGGCTGCGGGGCCATGCCAGGGTCTCATCCCTGCTGCCCCCCTGGCAGGAAGTGCCCTGAGGGCTACGAGTGCATGAAGGCCGGGAGGAACCCCAACTATGGCTACACCAGCTACGACACCTTCAGCTGGGCCTTCCTGGCCCTCTTCCGCCTCATGACCCAAGACTACTGGGAGAACCTCTTCCAGCTGGTAGGCACCACCCCTCCATCCTTGTGCAAGGGTTCTTTTGTTTCCATGCTGCCCCTGAGGTGAAAAGTCACCAACTGGAAGCCTGTGGATCCTTTTCCTGTGGTTTGTGGATCCAGCCAGGATCAGTGGAGATGAGGATGGTCCCATTTACTACTTCCCTAACATGGGAGTGCAGTGTATTTCCCAGGGTGCTGTCAGCTCTGTGATGGAAATCAGGGATTTATAAGATTGTCCAGAGCATCTCTGGCTTGAGTTGAGGGACAGAATAAAGAGGAGAAGCCAGGTCACTTGTCCCCTCACTGCGTTGTCCTCTAGGGAGGCACCACAAAACCCCAGCTGACCTTGGCTCCAGAGGCTGGCCAGGTAAAATGGATCCTACATCTAAGGCTACCCCTGTCCTCTGGAAAGGTTTGCCCAGATCACCAGAGTCAGAAAAGGACCATGTTGGCCTGAAGGTGAGACCTGAGAAGGTGGGGGCTGAGCAAAGTGAGACAGTGATGGAATATTGGTTCTGCCTCCATCACTCCCAGCCCTTGGGAATCTTGGGAACCAAGGCTTCTCTCTGCCTCCCACCAGTCCTAACCCCGTGCCAGGGCCTGCAGGAGGGTCCACTGGGCAATGACTAACCCTTGGAGAAGACAGGAACAAAATATTTCCCTCCTACCAAAACCAGGAGGGTGTCCCGGGGCAGCACCTCCTCTTGGGATCATCACCAAAGTGACATTGTGACATCCTTCCCACCTATTCCCACAGACACTGCGGGCAGCAGGGAAAACCTACATGATCTTCTTTGTGGTGATCATCTTCCTGGGCTCCTTCTACCTCATCAACCTCATCCTGGCTGTGGTGGCCATGGCTTACGCTGAGCAGAATGACGCCACCATGCTGGAGGAGCAGCAGAAGGAGGAGGAATTCCAGCAGCTCATGGAGCAGCTGAAGAAGCAGCAAGAGGAGCAGGAGAGGCTGGTGAGTGGGAAGAGTGGAGGCCAAAATGAGGAATCCTGGGAACAGGCAGAGGAAATGGAGGCAGCAACAAGCACGGTGTAAAATCCGAAGTAAAACTCCATTTGGTCCATAGGAAGTAAAGAAAAAATGGAGTAACTATTTTGGTCATCACATCTGAATTAAAAAACTTCAATGCTATCATGGGTGGGGACAAAAAAGGCTGAAAATATCACATTTTCACATCCAAATCCCAGCCTAGGGTGCACTGGTCAGCAGCAGAGAGGAGCAGCACAGAGGTGAGGTGTTGTTTGAGAGGAGGAGGTGAGGGACATAAAAGGCCTCAGAAGTTCCAGTGGATCTCCAGCAACACATCAGGAAGCCTGGCAGGAGCCCAGCTCGGTGTCACCAGGGCACAAAGGAGGCATTCAGGAAAGATGGGGCAGCTGCAGCACAGCTCAATGTGTCAGTAAACCCTTGGCTTTGGAGACACAACAAAGGGCTCGAGACACCCAGCACCTCACCAGGGAGATCCTGGTGTCCTACAGGAGCCAAGGAAACCTGGAATCTCCTTGTGTACATGCTCATTGCAGGAGGGTTGGAACTTCAAATTTTAATAGCACCATTGGAAAGAAAAAGACAAAAACAAAAAAAAAATCCCAAACAAAACAAAACAACAGAAAAAGGAAATAATTGTACATGCAATGGAAATATGATAATACAACATTTGGGGGGGATAAATACATTTTGATCCAAACATTCTCAAATTCAGTGCAAGTGCAAAAATCCTGGAGGTCACATTCCAGTAAGAGCCTTGACGATTTTGCTTGTTTGCAGTTTTGGGTTAGAGCTCATTGCAAAGGGTAAAGTTTCCTGCTTGGAGAGCCAAGGTTGGCTCAGTTTTGTCCTTAGAAATATTCTCCCCGACCAAATACGAACAGATCTTACTCAGCTGTGGAGAGCTGAGTGCAGGGAGGGGGAAAGGGAAAGGGAAAGGGAAAGGGAAAGGGAAAGGGAAAGGGAAAGCCCAGGATGTCTTGGGTTGGAAGGGACCTGAAAGCTCACCCAGTCCCACCCCTGCCACGGGACACCTCCCACTACCCTAGGTTGCTCCGAGCTTCATCCATCCACCACTTCCAGGGACAGAAGGAATTTTTCCACCCCCTGGAGCCTTCAGGCACAGTGGGATGTCCCCACGGCTGTGGACACAGGGGTGACAGGGCTGGGGTTGTGCAGTTGCAGGAGCGCACATCCAGCAGCGATTCCCTGCCCAGCAGCGTGGCCGGCAAGGGGCATGACTCGGACCTCAACAGTGACCAGGAAAAGGCCAAGGACTGCAACGGGCAGGTGGTGCCCAAGATCACCCTGCAGCGATCCGACACCGTGATTGATGTAGGTGCCAGCTCTGCCCTTGCCATTCCTGGGTGCCCACCCTGACCAACCTCCTGAGGGGACAGCCTTGTGCCCACCTCGATAGGGGTTGGGTCCTACAAGCCTTTTTGGGGTCCCCACCTTGCACCCGGAGGTCTCTCCAGACCATTCCCTGTTTTCCACCTGCTCCATCTTTCAGAGCATGGAATAACTCTGCATCCCTCCCTCCTCTCCTCCCAGTTCAACCCCACCTATGATTCAGAGAAGCCGGACCTCAACCACCTCACTGTGGGCAACCAAGACGGGCCAGGGCTGGAGAAGAGGGTGGGAAGTGCCATCAGTGTCATCTCCAATGCTGTGGAAGGTATGTCCCGCTGGGTGAGGGTCCTGGTCAGGGCTGGAGCTCACGGGTTGGTGACAGGGGCTGTCCCAAATTCCCAGCCCCACATAAGGGATCACTCCAGCTCTAGGATCTCCATATGGAGTCAGTGATGCTCAAGCCACAGACTTTTCATACCAGCTCACTGGGAGGATGCCTGGAGCAAATAATCCAATATCTCACACAAATTAATGGGATTGCAGGTGATTTGAGGAGTCTCTAGAGCCAAATGGGAACTACTGAGCAGCTTCCCAGGAGCTGCTATGTCAGCTTCAGCAAAAAGAACATGAACTCAGCAGTTCATGTCCTCTGTCCCCCCAAGAACAGACACAAAACCCTCTGGTCAGCACAGATCAGTCCCCTTTGATGTCCTGGCAATCTCAGGGTGGATTTGACGCCTCAAATCCTGCCCAGGAGCTGGGAGCACGATTGGATCCGCAGTTCCCTGGCTTATCTGCTTTTCCATCCCTCTGCAGTTTGGAGGGCCAGGTCTGCATCATCTCTGTACCTGGGCATGGGAAGGCTCCTCCTTTTAGTTCCAGTAGTTTTTGGGTGCCACAATACAAAAAATACGTAAAGCTTTTAGAAAGTGTCCAAAGATGATGAAGGATCTGGAGGAGCCACATGAGGAGTGGCCGAGGTCACTTGGTTTGTTCAGCTGGAAAAGAGGAGCCTGAGGTCAGAGCTCAGCTCTTCCCAAGGGGCAGCTCCGATCTCTGCTCCTTGTGACCAAGGACAGGACAAGGGAACAGCTGGAGCTGTGTCAGGGGTTTGGGACAGATATCAAGGAAAGGTTCTTCCCCCAGAGGGTGCTGGCACTGCCCAGGCTCCCCAGGGAATGGTCCCAGCCCCGAGGCTGCCAGAGCTCCAGGAGGGTTTGGACAGTGCTCCAGGGGCACACAGGGTGGGACTGCTGGGGTGTCTGGGCAGGGACAGGAGCTGGATCAATGATCCCTGTGGGTGTCTTCCAGCTCAGGATATTCCATCATATTTAAAATCATAGATCATCCAGAGCTGGTACAGAACCTCAGGAGAACTTCTCCTGAGGTCAGCACTTGCCCACCCAGGTGAGGATAAGATACTCCCACACTTTTCCTTTCCCACCCTCAGAGCTGGAAGAAGCTCATCAGAAATGCCCACCCTGGTGGTACAAATTCGCCCACACATTCCTGATCTGGAATTGCTGCCTTCCATGGGTGAAGCTGAAGGAGTTTGTCAAGCTGGTGGTGATGGACCCCTTCGTGGACCTGGGCATCACCATCTGCATCGTGCTCAACACTCTCTTCATGGCCATGGAGCACTACCCCATGACGGAGGAGTTTGAGAACGTGCTGAGCGTGGGGAACCTGGTAGGGAGCTCCATCCCTCCCCGCTGGAGCCCAGCAGCCCCATCCCGATCCTGGAGGGCAGATCCCCCTCTGCTGCTGTGTGAGACATCCCAGTGCTGACAAAGCCCTGCAAGGCTCTGTCCACAGCACGCCCGCACAGGGCTGGGGACGGGATGGCCCAGATCAAGGGCCATCACTGATGTGGGACATCCCACTGACATCCCATTGATGTGGGATTCCCTGCTCCTCTCCTGCTGCAGTCCCTGCCTGGCTTGGTGCATCCTGAGCCACTCTCTGCATCACAACCCTGCTGCCAGCCCTGGCGTTGGGTGGCCACGGGGCAGAGCAGAGGGTGTTCCAGATTGTGGGAACGTACAGGTCCCCACGGAGCAGGAAGCAACAATGCAGCACTAAAATTAATAATTATCAGGGATTTGCCCAGTGGAATCTTTGCAAATCTCAGATGTCCTGATTTTATAGGTGCATTTAGTGGCTGCTCCTGCTTGCCGCTGGCAACAAATGGCACTGAGATGGATGGATCTGCTGGTGGGACAAGCCCAGGAGCCCCCTGGCAGCAGTGGGAAATGCACTAAAGAACGGGAGAGCTCCCATCCCCTCTGCTGCCACTTTGCCCTGCTCCAGCACCTGCCGGGGCCTCTGGAAGCACAGCCTGGAGTGACAGATGCCACTGGCCGGGCGGGCGGGACTGGCTCTGGTTTCATTCAGGAAATACAAGGGGATTAATGAGCCGGTGCTCAAGGCACGGCCGGGCTGAGGCGGCTCCAGCCCTTCCTTCCAGCCAGGAGCGGAGCCTGGCTGCGGGTGCACCCCCGGGGGAATGATCTGCTGGGGATGGAAGCAGGCGGAGGAGATCCCAACGAGGCAGGGCTCCCCCCACATCCCCTGCCCACGCCCGAGGTGGGAGCTGCAGAGCTGCTGCCTGTCCCACCGAGGAATGTCAAGGACAAGGGCAGGGACCGGCTGGGAGGAGGAGGACAAGGGATGTTTGTGGCCTGCCATGCAAAGGACATGTGGGGACAGTCCCCTGGGATGCAGTTGCAGGAGCAGGACAGGGTACATTTGTGGGCTGGCATGCAAGGGACGTGTGGGGACAATCTCCGGGATGCAGGAGCAGCAGCCTCCCTGCTGCTCCTCCCTGCTTAATGAAGGACAGACCTGTCCCAACACCATCCCCAGCCGGGGCAAATCTGTCACCAGGCCCTCTGCACGTGCTGTGCCAGGAATTGCAGCAGGGATGTCAATTGTCACCTGGCTGAGCCCTCTCTGCAGTGACATAATACTGCACCTGCTATTGTGGTCCCAGCAAAGGAGCAATGTGTAAAATCCAGCTCAGCTGTCACAGGGCTCAGGGAGGTACAGGGGCATCCCAGTAGCAGCCCAGTTCCCAGTGCCAGGCATCTGTGATTTCCCAGTCATTCCAAAGGTGTCTCTTTGCCAAGGAAGTTTTATTTTTAATTTCCAGCTGCAAACACTCACTTTTGTGTGCCTCCAGAGGAATCGGTCACCAGTATTCCCAGTCTGGCTTCACCAGCCACACTGGGCAGCATCTGGGGAGCTCATTCCCAAATGGGACTGGCCCTAACAGTGTGAAATGCTTTGGGAATACTCTAAAAAAGAGGGATGCTGCCCACCCCACAGCTCAGCACTGGTTTATGAACAAGTGATCAAGGGTGCTGCTTCCCACAGGTTTTCACAGGGATCTTCACAGCCGAGATGGTCCTGAAGCTCATTGCTCTGGATCCCTATGAGTATTTCCAGCAGGGCTGGAACATCTTTGACAGCTTCATCGTCACTCTGAGCCTGGTGGAGCTGGGCTTGGCCAACGTGCAGGGGCTCTCCGTGCTCCGCTCCTTCCGCCTGGTACGTGCCAGGGGACATCTGGGCGGTCACAGGGACAGGCTGGGGTTGACTTGTTCAGCCTCCTTCGTGGTGGAGCCTCAGCTTGGGAGGGACCAACTTGGCCCCTGTCAAAGATAAGACTGAGACAAGTTAAATATTCAGGGAAGTCAGAGTCAGAGCAGTTGGGGGTTTAACCCCTCCTGCCTTGATCAAACAGCCCTGGCAGGGTCAAATGGCAGTGCCACAGCCTTGCTGGCACCTTGTGGCAATGACACCCCTAGCCACCCCTCTTCTCTCCTTGCCCCCCGCAGCTCAGGGTTTTCAAGCTGGCCAAGTCCTGGCCCACCCTCAACATGCTCATCAAGATCATCGGCAACTCCGTGGGCGCCCTGGGCAACCTCACGCTGGTTCTGGCCATCATCGTCTTCATCTTCGCCGTGGTGGGGATGCAGCTCTTTGGCAAGAGCTACATGGAGTGCGTGTGCAAGATCTCTGTGGACTGCACCTTGCCCCGCTGGCACATGCATGACTTCTTCCACTCCTTCCTCATCGTCTTCCGCATCCTCTGCGGGGAGTGGATCGAGACCATGTGGGACTGCATGGAGGTGGCCGGCCAGACCATGTGCCTCATCGTCTTCATGATGGTCATGGTCATTGGGAACCTTGTGGTGAGGCTGGGGGCTGGGGGGGATCCTCGCTGGGGACAGGGACAGAGGGGGTCATGGGCTGGGGACACCTCTGTCCAGCTCAGCCTTTCCACGGGGCTGGGTCTGATTGGAGCTGCAGGGAGCACAGGGATTCTCCTCCCTCCCCAGGCCCTTGGGATGGGCTATGTCAGCTCTGTGTGAAGCAGAGAGAGAAGTGATTCCTGATGAACCTCCAACTGAAACCAGACCAGGAACTGGGGGGAAACTGAGGCACAGAAAACACAAATGGGCTTTAGGCAGCGGCAGGACCAACTCTGGGATAAAATACAGCTCAGCTACAAGCTGCTCTGTGTCCTCCACTTGGCTTTTCCAGTTTCTTGCCCCACTTCCCACTCTCCTGATAATCTATCCATCCATTTATCCATCCCACCCTTTGCTCCAGGTGCTTTAACGAGCAGGCCCCCTCCCCCCACCCGCAAGGCTCCTGCAGATCTCCAACCTCCCCAGTCCTCATCATGCTCCAGGTGGCATCTGGTGATGGGCAACCTCCTTCCCCGTGTCTGTGGGTCCTCCTGCTCCCCTCACCCCCATCCTGCCCCCACCCTCCCCACTCCCCCCGGCTGCCTGTGCTGCCTGCGCTACAGGTTTGTGAGTTCCAGGCGAGCATGAAATCCTTTCTAAACTTGGTAACCCCATCGCTGGCAGCCCTGGAGCTTGTTTTGCAGCCTGCGTGGGCTCTGCTCCCCCTTCTTGAGGAGCAGGGCAGGGGAGGGAAGCGTCGACTCGCTCCTATTACTTGCCGGGATTGTGTAATCCCTTTGGAATTTGCTTTGAAAAACTATCTTCCCCCTGGAGCTGCTGACCCCTGTCCCCAGGGAGGCTCTGAAAGGAGCCCGGGGAGAAACCCAGAGCAGCCCCCGACTCGGGTCAGCTGGGAGTGTCCCACTTTGAGGGCAGAAATTTGGGATTTGGGTGCCTCTTGGCTTCCCTGGCTCATGCCAGGGATTTTGGGGCTTTGAAGGGAGAGCCCCTAGATGCAGACCTTGCCGAAGGTCTGTGCTGGGCAGTGCTGGGCAAACGAGGGAAGCAGCCCCGTGTCCCCCCGGGCTGCCCGTCTCCCACGAGTCAGCAAAGGTTTGTGGTGCCACCTTTCCAGGCGACTGTAAGGCTGGGGCAGGCTGAAAATCACCCTTAAAGACACCTGTAAGGAGCAGCAGCCTCTCTAGAACCATCTGCAGGGAGTGCAGGAGTTTGGACTGGGAATCACAGCTGTGGCCTCCTGCAGAGCCCTCCCAAAAGGGGCTCTGGAAAGTTTCCCTCTTCTGGACTCATTTTTGGAGTAGCACAGTCTACCCAGCTCTCCAGGAAACTGCTCTGGAGAAGACACGGGGGCAGCACGGTTTCAGCTGGCGGGGTGAGTGACAGCCCTCCCAGAGGTGTGGGTGTCCCCATCCCAGAGGTGTGGGTGTCCCCATCCCAGAGGTGTGGGTGTCCCCTCCCTGAGCTGCACCCCAGCCTTCGGGCCAGCTCTGCAACTCCCACACGGGCTCCATTTCCAGCCTAGCAGAGAAATACGGAGCACAAACACGGCCCGAGCCCTCTGTGCCCTCCTCCTCCTCCCCTGCCAGGCTCTCCTGGCCGTGCCTCAGGTATTTCCGAGTCCTGGAGCCCGTCCCAGAGGCTCCCAAGAATCCCCGTGCAGGGAGGTGTGTGTTTCTCCGCGCTTCCCCTATGCAGGAAGAAGGTGACCCGTCCTTTGCTCTTAATAACACTTTGAGCATTTCCTTTGGCGTTATTCAGGGAAAAGGGAGGAAGTCAGTCGGGTGACAAGGTAACGGAGTCCCGTCCAACAAAGACAGAGCCAGCGGCACCCATTAACTGTAACTGGTACTTAAAGGGAGCATTCAACTGCTGGGCCCGCGGGGATTTATTTAAAGACGTGGTTAAAGGCACATGGCATGAGCCATGTGAAAACAGCAGTGTCCTTGGATAGCAGCTAATTCCCGTCTCAGATGCGCTGCTGGCACCGCTCGGCACGGCACAAACACCAACAGCTGTGGGCTGGGTCTGACCCTGCTCCGCTCCACAGGGGTGCCTGTCCCACCCCTCTGCTCCCGAGCTGTTCCAGGTTTCTGGCAGGCAGCAACCCCAGCTGTGCCAGGAGAGGCTGTGCTGGGGTCCAGTCACGTTTTGGGATGGTGAAGTAGAAGGGGAAGCACATGAGCCCATGCTTGGAGTTATACAGAGCATTTACTGGCTCGTGTTGAGGTCGAGCACTGCTTTGATGGAGCAGAGCAGTGTCTAGGACACAGGGATGAGGTCGCAGCTGGGTTCAGGCTCCTCCATGGCTCCAGGGTGTGGGAGACCCTTGGGAGCTTGCTGGGCATCTCAGCTACCAAAGCCAGGGAAGAGGAGAGGAAGAGCTGCAGCTGAGAGGACAAGCAGGAGGTTTAGTTCTGGGGAGAGAAGGGACAGAATCACAGAATCATGGAATCCCAGACTGGTTCGGGTAGGAAGGGACATTAAAGGGCACTCAGCCCCACCCCTGCCATGGCCAGAGACACCTTCCACTATCCCAGGGTGCCCCAAGCCCCGTCCTACCCGGCCTTGGACTCTTCTAGGGATCCAGGGGCAGCCACAAGAGCTGAGCTGCATTCTGGGGCGGGGCGGGGCGGGGCAGGGAGAAGCACCAGAGGCTTGGGGAGAACACCAGAGGAGTCCCCCGTGGGATTTCTGGAGCTCTAAGAGACCAAGGGAAGGGGCACACTCATGGATTCACAATGAAGCTTGAGAGGAGCTGAAACCATGACTGGCGTCCCTTGCAGAGGGATCTGCAGGACCGTGGGAGCCCAGGGTGAGGTTGAAGGCATCAGAGCCCAGGGGGTTTGAGGAGGAGCATGTCCATGTCCTCCAGAAACTGGGACTGGCCCCTCTGCAGTCCCCAGAGATGGTGAGGTCAAGGCAGAGCCCATGAGATGCTCTGTGAAGGGGTTTCTCCACAGCCACAAGTGATCCCTGAAGCTCCAGAGGGAAATCCTGAGGCTCAGGACCTGCTGGACCTCAGGGCTGCCATTTGCTTTGCCCCCTCAGGTGCTAAACCTGTTCCTGGCCCTGCTGCTGAGCTCCTTCAGTGCCGACAGCCTGGCAGCATCGGACGACGACGGGGAGATGAACAACCTGCAGATCGCCATCGGCCGCATCACCCGCGGTATCGCCTTCGCCAAGGCCGCTCTCCTCGGCCTGCTCCGCCGCCTCTGGAAGGGCAAGAAAGTGGCACCAGAGGAAGAGCAGGACCCCAGCAAAAGGGACAACTCTGTGCTCAACCATGTGGACTCTGCCCTGGAGCCCAAGTCAGGGTACCTGGACGGCCTCACAGGCAAGGAGCACATTTTCATGGATGACCTGGACCACATGAATTTCATCAACAACCCCAACCTAACGGTGCAGGTCCCCATCGCCTCTGAGGAGTCCGACCTCTGCGAGGAGACCAGCACCCAGTCTGACACCGAGGACACCACCAAGGTCAGGAAGAATGGTGGAAGGGAAGGGTTTCACCCCAAAACAGGGACTGGCCCATTCTTGCCGTGCTGCCCAAAGAATGATGTTGGTTTGGGTCACTTTTCGTTTTCTCACAGGGCGTGGCACGGGCCAAACTTGGCGTTTTCCAAGCTGGCATTTCCCAGTGTAAGCTGGAGTGGGAGGGGAGGGTCCAAGCCGGGCTTTGGCTGATTTGGGTCGGACTATGGAGTTATTGCTGATGCCAGAGGGCCCCACAGCACCACAGGGGCAGCGCAAGGGTCAGAGCACTCAGTTTGGGGTTAAAGATATTCCAGAGGAATCCGATGCCAGGAAATCTGCTGATGGCACTATCATTGGATCCACTGCTAATGCCTCGGAAAGCATCATCCTGGGGGGGCCTGAACCAGATGGAGAAGCTTAGCAGGGATGAACATGAAGCCAGGGATGTGGGATTCCAAGCTGAGACAGCAGAGTCCAGTCTCCGGGAGACCACTGGGGTGGCAGGGGGACAAAAAACTTGGGAAGACCCAAGTGGACACAAAAGGGTGATGGTGTGGTGGGAAATTACTGCTCACTCCAAGGTCCTGGGGACACAGCGGGCAGCTGGAGGTGCTGAGAAGGACAGGAGCAGGTGCATCAGCCTGGGAAGGGGCACAATAGGACAGCTATTGTTTGGACAATAGGACAGCTCTGAGCAGGGATTTGTCATAACTGGATGGCAAATGTGTGCCCAGGAGGTGAGGGAACTTGGAAAGCTCCATCCCAACCAGCCCTGCCAGGTCTAGGAGGTATCTGGTGCTGCTGAACACCTGGGTGGGACTGCACAGGGAGTCCCAGGAAAAGCTGGAAAATGAATCAGGGCTCCCAAAACTGCAGAGCCTCTCACCTCCCTCCCATCTGCAGGCTCCTTACAGCTCCGCATGGTGACAGGGATCGAGCTTGTCACAACATGAGACAAGGAGAGGGGCCAATCCTGATTATTTAGTGTTATCTGGGACAATAGGGGAGCTTAGCCTGTGGGGTGCAGCAGGGGACAGGAGGAAAGGTGGGGCTGGCCATCATCACTGCCAAGCCTTACAGAGGGGACAAACTTGCATGGGGCACCTTGGTCAAGGGAATGGGCCAGGAGGGTTGCTGCTCTCCGTTCCCTCAGTGTTGCCACCAGGAGGGCTGAGAGTTGGCATTTCCCCCCTAATTTGTTTTACCACAACCCCAGTCCCACAGCAGCAGTGCCCAGCACACTGGGTGCACTGCAGAGGTGGTGCCAATGCCAGCCTGGCCACGATGGGAGCGGACACATGGGGTCCCCATGGACCTTAGCTCCCTGTCACCACAAAGTGCATCCCAGCAGGTGGGAAAACCTTGGTGTGCAGTTATCCGACCTGTCCTGGCACAGCTCTGGGCTTCAGGGAGTGTTCAGCCAATAGCACCCACTCCAAACACTGCATGGAAAAACCCTGAGCCATCCCTGGCTGCTCAACATGTGCAGCAGGCTAAGGGCACCTCTCAACCAGTAAATACCAGTTCATCCCGTTAGGGCTGCTGCCTTTGATGCCTAAATTCACAAATTATTTGGGTTGGTAAGAGTCTCAAAGACCATATAATTCCAATCCCCTGCCATGACAGGGACACCTTCCACTGTCCCAGGGTGCTCCAAGCCCTGTCCTGCCTAGCCTTGGGCACTCCCAGGAATCCAGGGGCAGCCACAGCTGCTCTGGGCACCCTGTGCCAGGGCCTCCCCACCCTCACAGCCAGGAATTTCTTCCCAATATCCCATCTATCCGTGCCCTCTGCCAGTGGGAAGCCATTCCCTGTGTGCTGTCCCTCCATCCCTTGTCCCCAGTCCCTCTCCAGCTCTCCTGGAGCCTCTTTAGGCACTAGAAGTGCTCTAAAGTCTCCCTGGATCCTTCTCCTCTCCAGGCTGAACACGCCCTGCTCTCCCAGCCAGTATTTACAAGGTGAAATGACAACTAGCAATCAGGTGCTGACTGGTGGGAGCCCTGCGCTGTTCCCTGGGGGTGGGTGCCAGCCGGGTGTGTTCAGTCGCCGGGGATCAGCTCCAGATGGAGCCAGAGCCCCGCGCATTGCCCGCTCCGGGGACGCTCCCACCGTGACGATCCAAACCGCGGGGGCTGCTCCACGCGGGCTGCTCAGACAACGCTGAGAAATCTTCTCCACTTCCAGAGCGGCTCCTTTCCAAGGAAAAGCTCTTTTTTTCGGGGAAATGACAGCGGCAAGACCATCACAGCTGTAATTTTGCACCTTGTGGTTGATTTCTCTTTGCAGCTCAAAGCAGTGACGAGGTGCTGGCCTGGTCTGTGGCTCTGCAGAATCATTGCAGGGACTCAGGGTTCTTCCAGGGGTTCTGTCCATGGGGATCCCATCCTGCTGGGCAGGGGGATGTGTCCTCAGATGCTCCAGGCTGTGGTGCAGCACAGGGATGTTGTCAATGGAGCTGAGGGAGCTGGGAAAGGGGCTCAGCCTGGAGAAAAGGAGGCTCAGGGGGAACTTCTGGCTCTGCACAACTCCCTGGCAGGAGGGGACAAGCCGGGGGCATCAGGCTCTGCTCCCAGGGAACAGAGATAGGAGGAGGGGGAACGGCCTCAGGCTGGGCCAGGGAAGGCTCAGGGTGGAAATCAGGAAGAATTTCCTGGAAAGGATGGTCAAGCCTTGGCAGGGGCTGCCCAGGGAGGTTTGGAGTCCCTATACCTGGAGGTGTTTAAAAGCCCTGTGGATGTGGCACCTGTGGACATGGGTCAGTGGTGGCCTTGGCTCTGCTGGACTTGATGGTCTTGGAAGGCTTTTCCAACCTGAACAATTCTGTGATTCTCAGTGCTGGGGGTTCTGGGGTCATGGGGTGAGTCAGGGTGTGCAGCACCAGGGATGGGAAAGCCCTAGATTGAGGGGGAAAGTCCCAGCCAGGCTGGAGATGCTGGGACAGGTGTGTGATGGAAATTGCCATCCAAACCTGCTGGTTCCAGGTGTGGGAGGTCTCAGGAGCCCCCAGGAATGGGTTTTATCCTTGTCCCCACCCAGGAGAAGCTGCCCTGAGCTCCACCCACAGAACTTCTGTGCTCCGTGCGCCATCCAAGGGCCTTTTGGACGTTCCCCCACATCTCCAGGGCAGTTGCACTGGTCTGACTCCACCTTCACCCTTTGTAAGGTTGTCCTGGAGGTAGATGGCTCCTGTGTGTCCTTCCCTGAGGTCACAGCTTGCCTGGCTCCCTGCTGAGTCTCTCTAATCCTCCTGCCCCTCCTGTCCCTCCCCCCAGCCTCAACTGAGGGTGGTCCCAGTGTCCTTTAGAGCCACCAGCTGAGAGCTGGTGCCACCTCTGCTGCTGTGTCTTTCTCCTGCATGTCCCCAAAGGGTCCCCACAGTAACATCTCATGGAGATGTGGCTGTGGCCCCTGAAGCTGTGGATAGTGACGGTGCCTCAGTTTACCCCGGAGGCTTTTCCCTGGGTTTTGGAGGATGGAGCAGCTCCTTTATGGATGATCAAAAGCAGAAGCAGCCTGAGGGAAGGATTATCTCCTTCCCTTGTAAACCAACACCTTCCTGTGCTGGAAATACCCATCCTGGATCCTCTGGTTCCTGCTGCTCCCAGGTGGAATAGGCAGGGCTGGAGATCTGCTCGTTCCTCAAGTGTAGTGCGAGGGCTTCTCAGAAAGCCAAAAAAAAACCATGGAGGAAAAAGAGTCCCAGGGGCTTGCCAAGGTTTTTTCTTGTTATCAGCCCCTCTGGCCTTGCTGAGTGGTGTCTGGGAAGGCAGCCAAGCTGAGCTGTGGAGAAGGATGGAGCTAGAGAGAGGTATTTGGGATGCAGGTTTTGAACTTGAGTGAATCTCAGGCTGAGGGCCCTTCAGCATGAGCTGAGCCAGAGGGAGGAGAGAGGAGAGGCTATTTGGGTTTCTGCACCAAAGGGGGGGGTTGGCAGAGCAATTCTTGGATGGGGACACACAGAGGAGGAGGAGGAGGTGGTGAGAAAATCTGCCTGAGGTGGTGGTGCAGATGGATGGGAGATAGAGCTGTTGTGCTGGGAGGAAGGCTGGCATGAGGGGGCCTTTTGTTCCTCTGAAGCTGAATGAAAAGCAAAGCTCAGATACCAACAATCCGCCAAGGTTTGCAGCCCTGGATGATTCAACAGCTTCTGGGCTGCGTGTCCACAGGAGAGGGACTTGGAGCGTCCTCCAAACAACAGGGTTTCACCACCCATATGGTCCTGCCTGGGCTCTCTGGGGCAGGAGGTGCATGACTGGAGGCAGCCAAAGCCCAGAAGCCTGGCCTGAGTTCCTGTCCCTCTGCAGAACCCCCTGTCCAGTGACAACGCCTCATCCGTGTGCAGCACAGTGGATTACAGGCCCCCCGCACCTGAGGAGGAGGAGGTGGCAGAAGTGGCTGAGGAGAGCAACGAGCCCGAGGATTGTTTCACTGAAGGTGAGGGACAGAGCAGGGCTGGAGACCCTGTGTACAGGGGGAGATGGGTGTGGAGAGGGAAAAATAGGGGTGGGAGGGCCACTGCCAACCAGTTCTTGCAGCACAGGGACCCCCAGGCTCCCTGAGCTCAGCCCCAACTCCAAATCCTCCTGTACCACCACAGAGATGATCCCCTCATGCACCCCACCTAAGCCTAGCAGGATCCTGGTCCAACTTCCACCAGGGAGGGTTTAAAATGCCAGTAAAACTGGGAATAGTGAGAACACCCTGGCCAGGAGTGATCCCCAGCCCTGTGTCCCCAGGCTGTGTGAAGAGGTTTCCCTGCCTCTATGTGGACATCACCAGTGAGAAGGGGAGGATTTGGTGGAACCTCAGGAAAACCTGCTTCCGCATCGTGGAGCACGACTGGTTTGAGACCTTCATCGTCTTCATGATCCTCCTCAGCAGCGGGGCACTGGTAGGTCCCCCCTTTCCCCTGTCCTGAGGGCTCTGCAGCAACTTCCCTGTCTGGGGGAGCCTAGGGAGGTGACAGGGCCCAGGCTCTGTGCATCTCCTGTGCCAAACAATCTAGCTGTGGGCAGATGTTTGATTTCAAACCCCATTTGGCTCAGGTCTAACATCCTGTGGGAGTCCTGGCACCCCTTGGTCACCCACCCCAGCATCCCTGGACCATCATCCACGGGTTGTGGTCCATGGGCTAGAGGGGATGCCACTGCCTACAGCCCCTACTCCTGCTCTTAGTGCCACCTGTGAACCATCTGAACAATTTATTGAGCTTCGTGTGGTTCCTCATTTCACCACCACCATCACCAGCTCTCAGGAGGTGCTTGACAAACAGCGCATGGTTTTTATTTTGCTGTTCAGCACCTCCATCAGTGCTTGGAGTCCCCTCTCAGAACCGGGATGTTCCATTAAATCAACCTAATTAATTATCTGTGTTGGCCTGGTGCTCTTCTCCGAGTGTTTGGGCTGGATTTAACCCAGGAAATACCAACTTCTCTGCAGGCTGGGAGGTAAAGAGAGAAGGAAGGAGAACAGAGGGACTGAGAGGGTTTTCAGACACACTTTACATGTCTGCAGCTCACTCTGAGGTGGTTTGGAGATGTCTGAGGTTGTAGCTGGTGCAAGAATTGAAAGCTGTGCTACACCAGCTATACAACACCAGGGGACCACACCCCTACCTCTGAGTGCTGACTCAACACGGGGGTGTAGTACACACCCAAACTCCTCCGAACATTTTCAAAACTCCCAAAGTATCCCAGGGTATGGGTTGGTGTCCTGGGGTTTGAGCTGAGACACGTGGGAATTGGATGCAGCTGGACTTTGGCTTCAGTGAAGCTCTGCTTTGGGTCCAACCCCACAAAGCCAACAGGGACTTGCAAAACAGGAGCCAGGCCCCATGTTGATCAGGTCCTCACGGGCCAGCCATCCGTAGGCTCCCAGCTTCCCCAGCCCTGGGAAAAAAGGGAGATGCCAACATGGGTGTACTCTGGGGTGCCACAGGTCCCATGGAAGGATGATGTCAGGTAGTTCTGTGGGGTTTCCCATGGAAGGATGACTGTCATGTAGCTCCATGCCCCTTGCAGGCTTTTGAGGACATCTACATCGAGCAGCGCAAGGTGATCCGCACCATCCTGGAATATGCAGACAAGGTCTTCTCCTACATCTTCGTCATCGAGATGCTGCTCAAGTGGATCGCCTATGGCTTCAAGGTGTACTTCACCAATGCCTGGTGCTGGCTGGATTTCCTCATTGTGGATGTATGTGATGAGCAGGGCCAAGCCAAGGGGCTTGGGGGTGTTAGGAGCAGTTGTAAATGACCCTAGATGGTATTTTAGAGGCTAAAGACGTGGCTGTGGCATGAGGGCTTACACCATTACTTAAAATAATGCCCCCCAGAGGAAGGAACATTTCATTCATGGTTGCAGGAACCTTTCAAACCCTTCTGGTTTACACCCAAGCCAAGAACAGCTCCTGCAGTTCCACCAGGCCCAGTAAAGCTGTGAAGGACACAGGGTCTCCCAAATGGTCTGTGACAGAGCAATCTGTCCTTTCTGTGCCCCACATCAATTCCACCCTCACACTCAAGATGTGTCATCCTGCCCCACCCCTGGAAGTGTCCAAGGCCAGACTGAACGGGGCTTGGAGCAGCCTGGGATAGTGGAAAGTATCCCTGCCATGGCAGGAGGTGGGACTGGGTGGTCTTTAATGTTCCTTCCAACCCAAACCATTCTGGGATTCTGTGACCCTTGAGGTGTCTCGTCACCAGGGACCCCAAGGACTCAATGTCTGTGTGCCAGGGCTAGAGGATGACCACCAGCCTGAGGGAGTGGGAAGAGAGCGAAGGGCAGGAGCTGCCGTTGTGTTTCCACCTGAGGTGCTGCTGGTCACTGGGGCTGCTCCTTTCAGGTGTCCCTGGTCAGCCTGACAGCAAACTGGCTGGGATACTCAGAGCTGGGAGCCATCAAATCCCTGCGGACACTGAGAGCTCTGCGACCTCTGCGTGCTCTGTCCCGGTTTGAGGGCATGAGGGTAAGTGTGTCCCCATGTGCTGCTGGTCCTGACAGGGACATGAGAGCCTTCAGCAGTCCCCTATATCACAGACATCCCAGTTTGTTTTCAGGGGCCTCCAGATTGGTGGGATCAAAGCTAAGGTACCTTTCGTCGAGTCTGACCTCACTCAGTGCTGCTGGGGGAGGGCAAGGTTGGGGCATGGGGACATGAAGGTTCCATCCAGGTCCCCCAAGGTCTTTTCTCTCCTTGCAGGTGGTGGTGAATGCCCTGCTGGGTGCCATCCCCTCCATCATGAACGTCCTGCTGGTCTGCCTCATCTTCTGGCTGATCTTCAGCATCATGGGGGTGAACCTGTTTGCAGGGAAGTACTACAGGTGTGTCAACACCACCACGGGAGAGCTCTTTGAAATCGACGTGGTCAACAACAAGAGCGACTGCATGGCCCTGCTCCACACCAACGAGGTCAGATGGGTCAATGTCAAGGTCAATTTCGACAACGTGGGCTTGGGATACCTGTCCCTGCTGCAGGTGGTACGTCACAACCTTGGGTGTCATTGTCCACGATGTGTGGCACAAGGCAGTGGGATGAGCAGCAGGGCTGATGTTGGATGGGGTTTATTAGCTGCTTCTTAACTCCAAAGCTGGTTTTTAACACCAAAAAAAAAGCCTTAGGAAGAGGTTTCCTCCTAGTCAAGGAGGAAAAGGGACAGGGTAGAAGATGGGAGGGGAAGGTGTCATCAGGGAACTGCTACAGATGGATGCAGACAGCACCAAAGCTGGCGCTGCAAAGCAGCCCCTGCACAGCACGGGGTGCAGGAGTCAGGAGGGGAGGCTCTATCTTACCCCTGTACCCCTTTGGAAAGTTCAGTCTGCTCCAGCCGTAGGTTGTGGGACTTTGTGTGGGATGGGTGACAACTGGAAAAAGGGCACATGTGTCCCCTGTGGGCAATGGGCAAACGCAGCTGGGTTCCACTGAACACCTCACAGCTGGGCCAGGCAGCAAAGGGGAACTGCTCACCACAGCTTTGATAAAAATATAGGTGTGGGCTCCATTACGGGGCGGGCTGGGGCTACTCCCATCAGATCCAGGGGAACTGGTGGCTGCAGAATCGGAAAACAACCCCAGCTGATGACCCTGTTTCTAAATTCAGCTTCCTCTTCAGACTTTTTGTTCCACCAGATTCAGGAAACAAGATGTGCAGACCTTTTTTTTAACAAAACAGCAGCAAAAGGCTGTAAGAGATGCAGTGGAGACCCTGTAAAAGATTTGGTGTAGTCCCCCACCCCACTGGGATGGGAATTCAGCAGAACCAGAGGCATGATATGGAAGTCCGGGCTATGGAGGTGGCACAGTTTGAGACTGGAAAGGAGGCAGCTGGCCCTGGCTTGGCTCTGCCTTTGGGAAAATTGCTTAGAAGTCAAGAGGAGAAGGGAGAAAAGAGTCAATTGCTTCTTTTCCTTGCCTTGTTTGCAGTGATGTTTTGGGAAGTCACTGGTAGTCTCAGCCCCAGAATGGTCCCTGCATATTCACATGGGAATCTCCATATTTCTGAGATATTTTTCTTATGGATTCAACCCATGTTCCTCTACTGCCATTCCCAGAGAGAAGCCAGAGCACTCAAAGCTAAACCCCAGAGACACACCCATCACCTTCCCTTTCTTCCCAGCCCCAAACAACTCCCAGAAAATATTCTTCTGCACTGCCATAGAATCACAAAATTCTTTATGTTGGAAAAGCCTCCAGGTCTGACCATTCCTGTTCCCATAGGCAACCTTCAAAGGCTGGATGGACATCATGTACGCGGCCGTGGACTCGCGCGAGGTGAGGGGACACGCAGGACACATTGCTGATTCCAGGGGTGGATTCCCCTTGACAGACTGGGAGCAGGATCCCAGAACTGAGGCTGGGATGGGTCCCTGCCTACTGCATTACCTCTGGCTCTGCTTTTTGGTGCTGGGGGCTGCCTGCATCCCACCCATGACTTCAGTCGGGACATGGGCTACAGGGTGGAGAAACCCCTAAATGTATCAGATCATGGAATCCCAGCATAGTGTTGGAAGTGACCCTAAAAACCATCCAGTGCCTCTCCCTGCCATGGGGAGAGACACCTTCCACTGTCTCTGGTTGCTCCAAGCTCTGTTCAACCCAGCCTTGGACACCTGGGCAGCCACAACATCCCCCTGCTGAGGTGCATAGCCTCAAAAAGGACAGCCATGTGTCCCTGTGCCACCTATGTCATTGTCACCTGCGGTCTGGACCCACATTGGGGTCCCACCCTGCCCCACAGCTGGGGCTGAATATGCTCCAATCAGCTTCAGTTCCAGGCACCAAAATCCCAGTTCTGCCCCCACTGCTCCAACCTGGAGGGCTCATCCTTCTGCCTGCTGTGACATGATGTCTTCCATGACCCCTCTAGCTGGGAAAGCTCATCCGAGCCTGGAGAAGGTCCCAGGCTTTCCTTGAGCAATCAATGGGTTATGAGAACAGAGCAGCCAGCATTTAACCATTGGGTTCAATGAGTAATTATAAAAAAACTAGTGTTGGAAGAGTGTTCTGCAAAGGCTATTCCTACTGTGATCCGTCCCCAAAAGTGTCCCCACAGCGGAAGGGGTTTCCTACTATTCTCCAATCACACTGGGGGTTACCCCACACACCCACAGGCTTGAAGGGGTAGTTTTCATTGCCTTTTTTTAGCACCCTTCCATCACCCTCTGAAAATCCCTCAGGCCTCTGCCCCTCCTGGGGCAAAGCTGGTTTGGGAGAAAATCCTCCCTTGTTCTGCTAAGACCTTTCCTCAAAATGGGGGAAACCAATGGGGTCACCTTGGGGTGTCTCTGGTCAATCACAGAGCAGGATTAAGGAATGCTCCTTGGGATGAGGAGCATTGTCCAGGGTTGTCAGGTTGTGCCACCCCACTGTACTGGTGTGACAAATTAATCCACTTTTCCTTTCCTCGCTCAGATATATTTCAGCCCTTGGAATGCTGATTATTGGGAAGAAACTCATTTGCTCATTAATATCATTGCAAAGGACATCCTTTCCCATTCCCCAGCCCAGGCTGTGGGATCAGGGGTCAGCATGTCCTTGTCCCCCAGTCAGTGTCACATGGATGTCCCTTCCCATGGCTGCTCCCACTGGGAACACACAGCCAAAAGTTATGGAGCAGCCACCCCCTGGCTCCATCCAAACACCACAAGCACCCCCTTGTCTGGGGGTTTGGGGACACCTTTTTGGGACAGGGTCAGTCTCATATTTCCCGTCTCTCCTGGCCAGATTGAAGAGCAGCCACAGTACGAGATCAACCTCTACATGTACATCTACTTTGTCATCTTCATCATCTTTGGTGCCTTCTTCACCCTGAACCTCTTCATTGGTGTCATCATCGACAACTTCAACCAGCAGAAGAAAAAGATGAGTATTTCCTGGCTCCTGAGGAACTGCTCTAGGCTGGAGGAGGCCAGCACAGTGGTGAGGTGATGGAACCAGGGCCACCATGCCCAGGGCTAGGATGGATCCCAGGATTCTTATCCATTAGTGCCTTCCTGCACTGGACAAGGAGCAGGTGGAGCTTTGTGTCCTGGTCACAGCAGTTACAGAGGACTTAATTTATGGGTGCAGAGGGAGGAAGCAGAGGGAGGAAGCAAAGGGAGGCCGTGTTTTCTCTTGCCTGGTCCATCACTTTTATTTTCTCTTCCCATCCTGGGATCATTTTCCCATGCATGAGGTTGAGACTCAACTGCTTCAAAACAGTAGCTCAGGACTGACAGCCTGGAGCAGGTTCTGGGCAGAGGGTGGGCAGGGCCAAGCACACTGATGGTGCTGAGCGAGGTCTGCAGGACACAGAGAGGACACCTTGCTCCCAGCAGTATCTCTGAGGGGCTGGAGATACCTGGTGGGAAAGGACATGGTCAGATATGCTTGGTGAGAAGAGAATTCCTGAGACTAACAGCAGTGATTCCCTTTATACTTTGGAGGCAAAGACATCTTCATGACAGAAGAGCAGAAGAAATACTACAATGCTATGAAGAAGCTGGGCTCCAAGAAACCCCAGAAGCCCATCCCTAGGCCAGCGGTACGTTGGGCTCATCCTCCTGGAGTGGAGCACACAGAGAACAAACTCTTCAAGCCACCAGCTGTCTCAAAGGGAATGAGAAGGGTCCAGGGAAGACCATTTGCCCAACTGTTACTCTTCAGGCAAGACCTGGCCAAGAGCTGGGGCTTCAGAAGAGGTTGACATCAGGCCACCTCCTTTGAGTCTGCCCTTTGGCCCTTAGTCTGCAGGCAAGGGCAATGATGGGGTTTCTTTTGCAAGAATTTGGGTTTTTCCTAGTTTGGCTCCCAGCTCCTCTCTGGAAGGGAGTCGGGCTCAGGGAAAGCTCATCTTTCAACCCCCCAGAAGGGACCTTGGTCAAGCCAAAACATTCTCAGTTGTGATTTGGGTTTTATAGCCCTGCACAAGGGAGGTCCTTCCCACGTGTTAATTTGTGCCCTATTCCCAGTGGGTGTAATTAGCAAGTGACTGTGCCCTGTGCCCACTCCTCCTGGCATGGCATTCCCAGGTGTGCTCCATCCTGAGAGGTGCTGGGAATCCTCCCCCCATAACTTTTGGGGCTGTGAGAACCATGCTGGCCACAACCCTGTGGTTTCCCACACTTGTAAATATGATTCCTTCTTCTCTTTCTGTTGTTTTTGTTTTGTTGTGTCTGTCTCATGTTCCCACCTCTTCTTTGGTGCTCCACCATCACCCTTGTGTCCCTCACTGCAGAACAAATTCCAAGGGAAGGTGTTTGACTTCGTTACCAAGCAAGTGTTTGACATCACCATCATGATCCTGATTTGCCTGAACATGGTGACCATGATGGTGGAAACAGATGACCAGAGCGAGCTCAAAACCTCTGTCCTCTACAAGATAAACCTGGTCTTCATTGTCATCTTCACTGGGGAGTGTGTGCTCAAGATGTTCGCCCTGCGCCACTACTTCTTCACTGTGGGCTGGAACATCTTCGACTTCGTGGTGGTCATCCTGTCCATCCTAGGTGAGTCGTGCTGCTCCCACCAGTGCCTCAGGAATCCCACTGGACAATGAAGAGTGGAAGTGGTCTCACCAATCCACACCCACTGAGCTGTCACGGGACCCCGCTTGCACCCATCCTTTGAGCAGGGCCAAGCCAGCAGGACCCTGTGACATGACAGAAGTGAGGCCACTCCAGGCCACCAGTCTGGGCGAGGGGCTGGGGATATCTCTGCTCCTCCTTGGTGTTATTTCTCTTAATGTTGTCTTTCTCTGAAACAGAGCAGCCAGAGTTGAACCCTTGGGTGTGTGCTCAGAGGGTTTTTTTAATGTTTTCCTGGTCACTGGAGGAGCCATCAGGGGTGGCCTCACCTCACTGTGTCTGCCCAGACAGAGTGGAGCAGCTCCCCTTCACCTCCCGCTGGTGTCACAGCAAACTCATCTGTCCTTCATTCCTCCACAGGTATTGTCCTCTCAGACATCATCGAGAAATACTTCGTGTCCCCCACCCTCTTCAGGGTCATCCGGCTGGCGAGGATTGGCCGTGTGCTCCGGCTGATCCGAGGAGCCAAAGGCATCCGGACGCTCCTCTTTGCCCTGATGATGTCCCTGCCCGCCCTGTTCAACATCGGCCTCCTGCTCTTCCTCGTCATGTTCATCTACTCCATCTTCGGGATGTCCAACTTCGCCTACGTCAAGAAGGAGTCGGGGATCGATGACATCTTCAACTTCGAGACCTTTGGGAACAGCATCATCTGCCTCTTCCAGATCACCACATCAGCAGGGTGGGATGGGCTCCTCAACCCCATCCTCAACAGCGGCCCCCCAGACTGCGACCCTGAGCTGGAGAACCCTGGAAGTTCGGTGAAAGGAGACTGTGGGAATCCCTCCATTGGCATCTTCTTCTTCTGCAGCTACATCATCATCTCCTTCCTCATCGTGGTGAACATGTACATCGCCATCATCCTGGAGAACTTCAGTGTGGCCACAGAGGAGAGCAGCGAGCCCCTCTGTGAAGACGATTTTGAAATGTTTTATGAAACCTGGGAGAAGTTTGACCCGGATGCCACCCAGTTCATCACCTACAGCACCTTGTCTGACTTTGTGGACACCTTGCAGGAGCCACTCAGAGTTCCCAAGCCCAACAAGATCAAACTCATCACCATGGATCTACCAATGGTTGCTGGTGACAAAATCCACTGCCTAGACATCCTCTTTGCCCTGACTAAGGAAGTGCTGGGAGACTCGGGAGAAATGGATGCCCTGAAGGCCACCATGGAGGAGAAGTTCATGGCTGCCAACCCCTCAAAAGTTTCCTATGAACCCATCACCACCACCCTGAAGCGGAAACAAGAGGAGGTCTGTGCTACCAAGATCCAGAGGGCTTTCCGGAGGTACCTCCTGAGGCGGTCAGTGAAGCAGGCGTCCTACATGTACAGGCACAGCCAGGATGCCCTGGGCGAGGACGCGCCCGAGAAGGAAGGGCTCATCGCCACCAAAATGCAGGAGATCTATGGGAACACTGGGACAGATGTGGAGACAGCCCCTGCCTTGGGCCTCGAGCCCATTCCCAGCTCAGAGACGCCCCAGGATGCTCCTGAGGAAGCACAGGCTTGGGATAAGGAACGCATGGTGAAAGAGTCACTGGTGTAACACAAGAAGATTCCACCACTGGCCCAGCCTGAAGAGACTTCACTTGTATCTCCTGTCCAAAGCTCTTCCATGCACAGATCTCTAGATCTTAGATATTGAGCTAATTTCAGATATTTCAAGCAACCACCTTGAATTTCAAAGCAGGACCTCCTCCTGATCCTGGGCTTTACAGCCCACTGCACTTGCGAAGAGTTTCGTTCTTTTTCTTATGAGAACTCAAATGTGAAATCTGTTGTCAGTGAAAGAGAAACAAGTTACTTTTGAAATTATCTCATCACGGTAACGATGGTTTTCAGGCATGAACAGAAGAGTGTGGTTGTCCTTTCACTTAAAGTAATTATTTATTAATGTTATTTCACAATTAAGAGATTTTCCTGTATTTTATTCTTCCAGAGTGCAGCCAAGCAACTGGTGAAAGATGAGCCAAGTGAAATAATATTAAAAATAATTACGGAAAACAGAAGGTTTTGTGAACAAAAATCTCCAAAGTCTTAAAGTAGCACCTTTCTTTTGAACCTCTGAATAAGCTTGGTGATTATTTTTTGTTACATACAAGAGAAAGTGCAATTATGTCTTAAAAATTGGTTTGCAAAACCAAAGCAAAGCATCTGCAGATTTGTTCTCAGGGTTAAATATCAGGTTTTCAAGATCTCTCAATATTCATTGAAACCAGAAATCATTCAGGTCTCTGTAGGATGAATGTAAACACTATTTATAATCAAGTTTTACTCTGTTTTCTCATTTCCACCCAGATTTTATGGCAGGAAAGCAATGGACAAAGGTAAGGTTTGGGAACCTTGGAACCCCAGTCCCTGGGACAAAACTCTCAAGGGTTTTTTTCCTAGCCCTGTTGCAAGAGGAACCATCCCACTGGACTGCTCTTGGTTGGCGTTCCAAATGTTCTCTTCATTAGTGTTAATTAATGAGATGCACCCCCAGAGATCGGAGCAGATGTTTGAATGACCCTTTCCATGAGCTGCTTTAGGGTTGCCCTAAATCCCACCCAAACATCAGGTGGCTGCATGTAATAAGTAATCCCTTTGGGGTGTGAATCCCAAAATCCTCAGGCAGAGCATCCTTCCCTAGGCTGGGGCTGCAGAGAGGCCCCAGTGGCACATTCTGGATGGGCCAGGCAGGTCCTCACCAGGAAAACTCCAGGCCGAGGAGCATTTTCCCAGGGGGAAAAGGAATTTGCTGTTCTTCACACAAGTGAGAAAGAGGAAAGTAAAACAAGGAAAATGGCCCTGGCACAGCTGTGGCTGGCCGATCCCTGGAAGTGTCCAAGGACAGGTTGGACAGGACTTGGAGCACCCTGGGATAGTGGAAGGTGTCCCTGTCCATGGCAGGGGGTGGAATGGGATGAGCTTTGAGGTCCTTCCAACCCAACCCATCCTGTGATTCTGTGAAAAATGGGCAAAAGGCCCCAAGGTCACTTCTGACCATCCTCTACCTTTAAAAGGGAAAAAAAAAGAAACCCTCTTGAGATATAAACAAACAAGAACCAAAACCTCTTCCAGTTCAAACAAGGGCTGTTCCTGAAGCCAAAGGCTCTGTCTTTTTGTACTCTGATGTTTCTCTTCTCTTCCCGGGCTGCTTTGGGCGCCGCCATCATGGGCACTGCACAGCCAGGCTGGCCAGGAGAGGTGCTGAGCTTGGCCTGGACCCATGAGCTGCCAGACAGGTGGCAGAGCCAGGGACACTCAGCTCGTCCAGTGGTCTTGTGCTCTCATTTCCATGTCGATGCTCCCTGCAGCAGGAGCCTGAGCTGCTGTTGCTGACGTTTCCATGGGAAGCATACCTGGCATGGCAGTCCCTGCTCGGATCATGGTTCACAATCTATGCTGCTTCTATGTTTGTGTTGTCAGGGATGGGGAAATGCCCCAGAGCAGGGTTTGTGTGAGCTAAAGCCGTTTTTCTTTGTACATTTCTTACAATAAACAACTGTAAATGATCTGTTATTACCATACCAAGTGTGTTGTGGTGTCTTGGGGGAGTGATGTTTTCCCCGCACTGGGAAGGGCGAACACCCCTCCCCTTGGCTCCCTGTGCTTGGCCTTGCACCTGCCACCCTCAGCAGGACCTGGGGGGTCTCATCCTGCACAGGAGGCCCCAGGGCTGCCCCCTGGGATCTCCAGCCCAACTCCCAGAGCTTCTACTCTGCTAGTGACCCCATCCCCTGGAGCCCTCGGTGCTTGCTGACACCAGGAGCCACAGGAGACGCTGCTGTGGCCTCCACCAAAGAAAGAGGAGGGTTTGGAGGAGGTTCAAGCCCCCGAGTTGCCCCTCACAGGCTCCAACCCCACCCCAGCAGCCACGTGGGAGCAGGTGAGCATCGCTGGGAGAGGACGGGGGCGGCTGAAGGAGGTTCTGCGTCAGCCCGGAGGAGCCGCCCCCGGGCCCCGCTGACGTCCCCGGGGCCGCGGCTCGGCCCCGCCGCTGTTTTCCTCCCGCTGGAACAGCTCGTCCCAGGAATGGCGTAAGCGCGGCAGAGCAGGCGGGGGCTGCAGGGGCCGGGGCACGGCCCAGCCGCCGGGCACCGTGAAACCCAAACCCAGCCAGCTGGGAAGGGCTGCGGAAGGTGGGCAAGGTGCAGCCGCCGGCACCTGAGGGGTCCCCACCTCACCCTGCTCTTTGCACCGCAGGTCCCACAGCACCAACCCGCAGCCTTTGGCCGAGGGGGCTGTGTGGCCACAGGATCTGGGAATGCTCCTGGCCGTCACAGGCTCTGCTCTGGGAGCCGTGGAACCAGAGTGGCCCAGGGGAAGAGACGTGGAGACATGGGACCCTCCCCCTGGGGCCACCAGGTTCCCCTACACGCCACGTCGTGGTTGCTGTAAGCACAGGGATCTCCAGGGGAGACCAAGCTGCCCTGTGCCTCTCAAGGGTGCCAAGGAGCCCTCAGGCAGCACAGGGGCTGCTTTGGCCACTGTCACTGCAAACCCTCCCCAGGATGTGCCCCACTCCTGGTTTTACTTCACAGGGCTTTCCCAGGCACCTCCAGCATCCCAGCTCCCATCTGCAGCCCCAGAGCCCCATAAACCCCCCCTCCAATGCCTGCCAAGCACGTGGGCACCCCTTTCCCTTTGCCCTGCTGGGATATCAAGGCCAGTCTCTGCTCTTCCAGCCAGACCCGGGGTAATGGCAGCAAGGACTTGGCATTGCTGCCCCTATGTACAGAACCAGGAGAAGGCACCTTTCATCATTCCCTCAAGGAGCCAGTTTTTCTCTGGAAAACTTTACTTCTCTTGCATCCTGTCCCTTTGCATGCAAAAGTAAGCTGGGGCTGGTTCCCGGCACCCATCAGGTGCTCAAAACTGGCAAAAAACCTACCCAGCCTGCAGAAGATGAAGCTCTGGGGAGGCCCCAGGCAGTGGCACTGGGCTCTGGGGACCAACACGACTGGCAGAAGTACCCAAAGGTGTTTTTCACTGGAGTTACAGTTCAGTGCTCACCCACAGCTGGCAACAAGCAACAGCTTGGGGGGCAGAGCCTGGGGGAACTGTTTCTGCATCAGAGCTCACCTTGGGGGGCCTCACTGTGCTTCCCTGGGCCTGGCTGTCTCAAAGGTTCCTTGGGGAAGGCTCTTGGAAGTGGCAAATGGGGTGCGGAGAAGGGTGGGCAGGGCTGCCACCCAAGCGATTCCTTATTTTGGCCATTTCCCCCTCTCATCTTCTCCCTGGAAGTGCTCAGAAAACACATGGATGTGGCACTTGAGGACATGGGTTAGTGGTGGTCATGGTGGTGCTGCTGAGCTGAGGATCCTAAATGTCTTTTCAAGCCATAATGCTTTTGTGATTGACTCATGCTTCTATGATTTTAGATTTCTGGTCTCCCTGGGATGCAGGGATGGGAGCTGGGGCACCCATCCCACTGCATCCCACAACAAACAACTCCACAAACATCTCCTGTTCTTACCACATTCCTGCTGCAACTCTTGGCTACTGGGCCACCATCAGTCCCTGCCAGTCTCCTTCAGGGCCAAACACCCTGGGGGGGATCTGTGGAGCTAGGGGAAAACCCTGGGGGTCACCCCCATCCTGTCCCCCAAGGGATGTGGCCAGGCAGCACCAATCCCATTCCCTGGGCACATCTTGTGCTCAGCCCAGGTTTGGCTCCTGCTTTGCAGATGGGCTCATCTCCAGCTCTGCTGCAGGTCCACACCAGTCCTTGCCACCTGCAGGGAATATTGGCACCACGGAGAGCCAACAGGGGACACGAGGGTGGACAGTGCCCGGGGACAGGAGGATGGATGAAGCCCAGGGACCCGGGGCTGGATGGTGTTCAGCCCACAGGCATGGGCGTCCCAGCGTCTGCACCGCATTCAAAACCAGCCCCGAGGGAAAGTCCCCAGCGGGGAGGATTTACATGAGCAGGAAAGGGGCTGTGCACCAGGCAGCAGCTTTGCCATTTTTAGGTACTGGGGCCAGGGTGGTGGGAGCAGCCGCTGTTTCTGCAGAAGCACAGGTTGGATGTTTGCCTGCCCTGGGCACTGAAACATGGCTGATCTGGGCACGAGGCTCTGGCTGCTCCCAGTGACCCTCCGGCTGCTGGCTCTGCTCACAGGTAGGCACCAAACAGGGTTTGCACTTCAGGGCAAGGAGCCAGGACAATGGCCTGGGCTGTGCCCCCTGCTTGGGGGCTTCCCCTAGCTCTGCCTCTCAGGGCAATAATTTTAAGCTTTGTGCTGGTCTCTTCTCAGTCCTGCTCTGTGCTGGGAGCCTCCTGGGGGCACAGGAGGGCACGCAGGGCTTGGAGCTCAGTGCTTGCCTTGGCTTGGAGTTGTGCTTCCCTTGGGGATATGCAGCCAGGACACATTCTGGAGCAGGCAAGTGGCTTTGGCCAAGTGGGTGCAGAGCCAGCCTGGCCGGGGCTGCAGGTGGCAGGAAAGAAGGGCTGTTGAGGTTTCTTTAATCATTTATTACTCTCAGAGGCCTGGGGATGGGGTTGGCACATCGCCGAGGCCATAGCCAAGCCACATCTTTGCTCTGTGGGGTTCAGTGCCCAGGAGCAGAGGAGAAATGGGAGGAAAAAGGCTTCTGGGGTGATTTGTGGGGTCTGTGTGAACATCCCTGCACTGTTCCCCTTCGAGAAGCAGCAGCAAAACCCAGGACATGGCTCCTGTCCCCTCCCATTTCCTCTTGCCTGGTGCAGGGACAGCTATGAAAACCTGCAGCAGATCCCACCCTCAGAGGGAAACGTGTGCCCACAGACACAGGGCTTTTAAAGGGTTCCTGTGGTGGCCACACAAGTCCAGCATGGATTCAAGGCTGCAGGGTTTGAACTTGGCTCTCATGATGGCTTCGGGGGAGGACAGGGGAAGTTCAGCCCACCTGTGTCTGCAATGGAACTCCTGACTTGGAGGGGTGTGAGGGATTTCAGGTGAGGGACCAGCCTGGCCTTCCTTTAGAAACCTGGAGAGCAAAGCCTTGGCCAGTGGCACTGCAGGTGAGTGGGACACACAGCCAGTGCACAGCCAGGACAAAGGGCATCTCCCACCCTGGGAAAAAATAGAATGGGGCTGGAAGAGAGGATTTGCCTGCCTGCAGAGGTGTCGTTGCTGATTATGAACAGGGCAGTAGGGAAGGGGTCTCTGGGGCAATGAGAGGAGCCCCTCTCCAAGCCAGGAGGTCCCTGCAGGCTGGGAGTCTGCAGGAGGGTGGCAAAAGCTCAGGCTGGGGAACTGAATATTTCTTCTTATTTTTCTGTTCCTTCTTCTCCTTCTGGGGATAGGGAGGTTTGCAGCTGCCCTGCAGGGAGCTGCTGCAGCCCCACCTCCGTGCCAGCTCCTCCATGGGGTTTGGTGAACCTCCATCGAGAGGAGGGAGCTGGGCACTCAAGCGGGGCAGTAAACAGGGCTGGGGCTTCCTGCCCAGCTGCAGCAAGAGGAACCAGGCCCAGCAGCACTGGAGCTGCGGGCAGGGCACCCGTGGGTGCTGGGGGGGGGGGTCCCCACCTCACCCTGCTTCCTGCACTGCACCAACCCACAGCCCTTGTCCCAGGGAGCTGTGTGGCCACAGGATCTGAGAACACCCCTGGCCATCACAGGGCTCCGAGCCCAGGAAATATCAGCAGGGAAGGGTTTCTGGTTGATTCAGAGAGTGAAAATGAAGAGCTAGGAGTATCTGGAGCCTTCCCAAGAGGCATCAGCCTCGGGGACATTTTAGGGAGCAGGCGTCACTGGAGTATCAACTGAAAACAACCTGGAAAACTTTCAGGAGACAGGATGGAAATTGAAGGGTTTGTACCCAAATCTGTGCTGCCCTAGGTCCTCTGAGAGGGCTCTGTTGTTGCTCCTCAGAGCTCCATCCCCTATGGAATGGGCAGGAAGGGCCCACGGCACATCCATCCCACTGGGGACATCCTGGTGGGCTCCTGGCCACGATCTCAGACCCTTCTCCTGTCTTGCAGGTGGAATCTCAGCAGACAAGAGCAACACCAGGAACAGCACAGGTACCCTCAGACCTGCTGGGCCCTTGCCCTGCGTGTGTCCCCCAGGGTCCCTCCTGTCCCCACAGAATCACTGTCCCACCACCCACAGGCCTTTCCCCCACAGAGGCCATTCCCAGGCTGTGACGTCCCCCAAGGCTCATCCCCAGTCCTGCACCTGCCTCTGCAAAGCTGGATCTGCTTCGTCTTTCCTGAGTACCCACAGGTTTTCCCTCTGCATTTGCCGCATGACCAAGCCTGGGACCAGCACTGAGCTTGTGCCACAGCTCGTGTGCCATTGTCCTTGTGCCATTCCCACCCATGGGGCTCTAAGGGTGACCTGTGCAACCCAAACGGGCTCTCAAAGTCACCGCTCTAGGACTAAAACATGGCCAGAAAAATACAAAATAAATCAAAAGGCACAAAAATGTGGAAGCAAAAGAGAAACCAGCTGGGATTCCTCAGGCTGTAATTTTGAAGCTGGGATTAACTACTTTGCACAGAGAAGGGTGGGAGCAGGACAGAAGTATTGGAGTGAAGGTATTCCCTCAGAAAATTGGAGTTTCCATTAAAAGCAGACTTCCACCAAAAGCCTCAGATCTCATAGAATCACAGAATATCCTGATTAGAAGGGATCCACAGGGATCATCCAGTCCCACTCCTGGCCCTGCACAGACCCCCCAACAATCCTACCCTGTGCATCTCTGGCAGCACTGTCCAAATGCTCCTGGAGCTCTGGCAGCCTCGGGGCCGGGACCATTCCCTGGGAGAGTCTGGGATGAGGACAATTCACCCAAACCAAGCCGGATGCTCAAAAGCAGCATGAAAATGGGAAGCTCTTTGGGAAGTGCTGAGGGGCTCTCATGGGAGTGGCTGCAGTGACAGCCTTGTCCCCTACAGGTAGCAAGTGTCCCCCGGTGTACCAGAACCTGCGGTATGTGGCCGTCAAGAAGAACATGCCCATCTACCTCATCTGCTACTCCCAGGAGCCACAGATCATGCAGTGGTACAAGACAGCAGAGGACAGGGATGACCTCTCTGTGCTGGATCAGAACATGCCCAGCTACAGCATCGAGAGGACGAACACCTCCATCAACCTCACCCTCTTCAGGGCCACCTTCCAGGACAGTGGGATCTACGTGTGTGACAGGAAGGGCCTGGTGCAGAAGAAGCATCTCCACTCATGTGGGACAGAGCTCCGGGTCATGGGTGAGTGGCAGCTCCCCATCCTCCCGCACACCAGGAGATGCTTTTTCTCCTCCTCTCCCATTTCCCTCTCTGTATGAACCCCACATGGTGCTCCCAGACCTCCTCCTCTCCCTGTGCTGGTGGGACCCTCCCTGACCCAGCTGTGGGTGCTCTATGGCACCACAGAGGTTCTGTTCCTCACTGCCAGCCCCAAGGACTAGGACAACCTTCCTGAGTCAGCTTTGGCATGTCCATCCTGCAAAAACCAGGGACATGTTCCTCCAATAAATCAGATTTGTCCTGCTCCTGGTGACTGCCAGGTGCTGCCCAAGGTGTCCTATCCCAGAGCTGGTCCCTGATGCCAATCCTGGGGGCAGCTGCAGTCTTCTGGTCTCTCTCAGTGCAGAGGACAGGTCACCCTGGTCCCCACATACCCCCTTGGTGACACACTCTGGCCATGGCGGGCTCATCCCTCTCTATGCAGCCTGGCACAGAGGTGAGAGCTGTGCTGTTGTTTCCAGGTACCAGCAGCATCCAGCAGGTCCAGAACAGGAACACGCTGAAAGATGCCATCATCATCATTCAGTCCATCCTGCTTGTCATCTTCATCAGCATCCCCATCCTCCTCTTCCTAGATAAGGCAAGTGACAGTGCCTCCAGCAGAGGGGATGTCCCCAGCTGGGCTCGCAGCAGTGTCCTGCAGTGCATCCCAGGCAGGCCAGTCCTGGGCATGGGATGGGTTAGGGGTTGTGGGTGGGAACATGGATATCTGAAGTGGGAACATAACCATCTCAAATGCTGTGTGGGGACTCCATGGGTGTGCCTGTGGAAGTGGTAGGACCTGGCCTGGGGGACCAAGGCGGAAGACAGGGGATCCTGGTGGGTGCTGACACCAACCTGTGACTCTCCATAGGGTGAAGACAAGAAAAGCCCAGAGGAGGACCACACCTATGAGGTAATTAATGATAGCAGGACCTCCCTAACATCACCCTGAGCCTTGAAACAGGGGGTTGTGCCCCTGCTGGGTGTCTGCTGGGGGTCACCTTGCAGCCCCTTCCTTGAGAGGAGGATCAGGGCACCTTCACCTCCAATTATGCATCAGCTGTGCTGAGCTGCCCCAACATCCAACCATCTCCATCCAATCTCTCTGTCAGAGGCTGCACCAGTCTCAGGGGGAACAGCCTGGGAGGGTCCCCAGCTGGGTGTCCCAAGGGATGTGCTGTGGCTGGAACCTCCTCCCATGTCCCCCCCATCCTTGTCGTTGCTGCAGGGGCTGGAGGTGGAGCAGATGGCCACCTACGAGGACATCACTCCTTTCCGGGACGTGAAGGCCAAGTGGGCAGTGGGGGAGCACCCAGGTGAAGAGTGAGGGGTCCTGCACCCTCTGCCAGGCCCTGCCAGCACCCTGCCACCCCCCGTGGAGACAGATCCCCTGGGGCACAGCTCTGCCTGGATCCTGGGCTGCAAACACCTGCACAGCCCAGCTCAGGGCTGGGATCCTGTTGCCCTGGGGTGCTCACGTGTCTGGGCTGTGTCTCCAAGGCTGCCCCACCCCGGCTGTCACTGTTCCCACCCCACTGACCAAACCCTAAACCTCTGTAGAAATTAGGAGCCACCTGTGATCCCCCCAGTAGCAAACTGGTCCCACAGCCCTGGCAGCCCCACACCCAGCACTGACCTCCAGCCTGGTCAGTGGCATGGAAGGACTGTGAATGAGGGATCTGCTCCAACCCCACCATGCCACGAAGGACAGGACCAGGCACTACAAGGACACTGCTAACAGCACCGTGTGGGTGTTGTGAGAAGCAGATTTGGGGCCACTCTTCAGCTGTCAAAGCCATGGCTGTGTCCACAGGCCCAGCTGGCAGAGGTCTGACATGGAGGATCCCCCAAAAGCACTCTTTTTTCTCCAAAGATTACGGAAAAGCTGGGGGGAAAGGTCTCACCCAAAGGCTTGCTGCTCCCCAGGCAAGAGCTGGCCCCTGTCACGAGGTGAGGGACAGGTGTGACCTCAGAACATCTCAGAAAATTGTAAATTGTGGAACACAAACCTCCACCTGCTTTTCAAGTCCTAATAAAGGTAATGGGCAAAGCCTCATCCTGCTCCATCCTGCCGTGCCCATTCCAGGGGTGTCCCATAACACTGGGGCCGATTTCCTGGGAATAACAAACAGCTTTTTGGGTCCAGCTTAGCTGGAAACCAAACTTCACCTCTTCAAACTTCACCTCGAGGGCAGGCAGGGATGGAAAACCAAGAGCAGATGTGAGGCTCCCCATTAGGACCTCAAAAGTCCCAAAACATCAGCTTGGGATGGGACAAAGGGCATCACCAGGATCCAAAGCAGGAGAACAGGGCCCAGGACCAGCAGCTCTACTCTCAGCTAGATATGGTCTTGAAGGAGAAGCTAAAAAACATCTGGAGATTTGGTTTGTAATTAAATTATCATGGCATGGCAGCAGCAGCTGAGGGTGGTGGGCTCGGGGCCAGCCAGGCACCCAAACTGGGGCTGGGGGGCACAGTGGGGGTGGGGGCTTGGCCGGATGAGGGTGACAAGGACATTGTGGCTCAAACTGTCCCCCCTCAGAGAGCCCAAGGCCTCTGTGTCCTGATGGTTCACAACATTTTGGGCTCCAAGCAGGTCCTACAACTTCTCTGCACCCCAAAAACAGCAAGAGAAGGGTAAAATTCTTAGCAAAAAATGCTTTTCAGAAGTAACAGGATAATCCTTTACCAGTGAAGCACCTCTTTGGAAAACTGGAATTCATATTAAACAGCAGTAAAACCAGTACTTTAAAATTGATTTTTACTAGTTAAATAAAACTATCCCAAATTAGTTTTGCCATATATATATAAAAGTTATTTAAGCATATTTTACTTAGAAAATGGGTTAATTTTAAAAAGAGCATTAACAGGGAGAGAAAAGGACTGTCTGTTCCTGGTTTCCATGTTTGCCAAGATTTTAGGATTAGCAGAGCTCATCCCTACATTCCCTGTTTTCAGTTTCCAAATGGAAGATAGAAGTTTTTCTGGCCTTCCCAGCTCCAGATTCCTCAGATCTGTGTAAACAACTCACTCAAATGACTGAATAGAATAATAGAAAAAGAAAATTTGCTGTTTGTACCTGGTGAGGAACCAGTGATGTCAAAAGCAGTTTTTGAACCCCAGTCCTGCTCTGCTGCTCCCTCAGCCCAGGGCTTTGGCCTCCTTTAAAATGCCGTAAGTAAATAAATATTTCTGTGGTGTTGTTGGTTTATTTGAAATGCTTGGAGTAGTTTCTAAGGAGCCTGGAGATGGGGGTTGGTTTCATTCTATATTGAGAATGGTCTGTGTTTAAAACACATTTTATGTAAATAAATATATCAGTATATACAGCCCAGACTCTGTATTTTGTCCTGATTTCTGTCATTGAGTCACGGATGCACTCAGGTTGGAAAAGCCCTCTAAGACCATTGTGTCCCCCAGCACTGCCAAGGCCGCCACTAGCCCCTGTCCCCAGGTGCCACATCCACACAACTTTTAAATCCTTCCAGGGACGGGGAATCCACCACTGCCCTGGGCAGCTGTGCCAAGGCTGGACACTCCTTTCAAGGGAGGAATTTTCCCTAATATCCAACCTCAACCTCCCCTGGCACAGCTTGAGGCTGTTTCCTCTTGTCCTTGGGAGAAGAGACCGACCCCCACCTAGCTACAATCTCCTTCCAGATAATTGTAGGGAGGGAAAATCCCTGTTTTCCATCGGGATGCTCAGGCAGGCAGGTGGGGTTGCAGTCCTGGGGAACTGAGCCTGGGGGTTCAGTCTCATCTTTCCACAGGAGTTCATTGAAACCCAGCAGTTCCAGCTCTGGTAAATAATCCCCATAAATGTGAAATGGAAATTCACTGAGGGCAGTGAGTTAGGAGAGATAATCCCCCCACACCCTAGACCCTCTGCAGAGCTGGGCTGTGGCTCAGCAGCAGCTCCTCGGTCAGGATTCCCCCAGGCTGGGGATCACTCGGGGTCCTGGAGTGCACAGTGCATCCAGGAAAAGATGTTTCATCTGTTTAAAAGCTCAGGGAAAGGTGGGTGGACACGGAGCCATCCTGAAGAGAATGGAGAGGGTTTTTCTCTTCCAAGGAATGTGGAAATCACGGAGCCTGACGCTGCTTTAGATGGGATGCTGTGGGTTGGAAATGCAGGAGTTGGAGAGCCGGAAAATGGCCCGGCTGAGGTTTGGGAGCCGCTTATGCAACCGCGGCTCTACCCGCGGCTCAGCCCGGCCCGGCGCTCGTCATGCGCCGCTTCTGCCTCATTTACTGCCCAGACAACGCCGGGGACAAACGCAGCCTCGGGGAGCCCTGGGCTCGGATCACCCCGGCCCCTCCGTGCCGGTTGCGGCGCAAATCATGTGAATTTAGCACTGCTCTCCCCCCGGCTCTGCGCAGGACACGCAGGAGCTGCAGTGACACAGCGGCGTCATTCAGGGCTGGGCTGGGGAGTTGCGGCTCGGCTCATCCCTGACCAGCGCTGACAGATCTAAACACGACCTGGAGTAGAAAACACAAAAACACGCCCAGATGTTGCCGCTATGGGGTGACGGGACACCTGATAGCGGCAGGACCTGCTGTTCCCTCTGCTGCCGGGACTGACATTTCCTTGTGACACCACCGCGTCTCCAGCAACAACACCCGGGGGCTTCTCAGAACAGACCCGCTCTCCCTCATGTTTATCGAGCAGCTCTCCTCTCTCTACTCCAGCAGCTCCAGCGGCTCCGGGGATGATGCCGCTGCTTGGAAACTGAAGGCACACACAGCAAACCCGGGGCCTGGGGGAGCCAAAGCACCTCCCAACACAGGACATCCGCTGAACACCAGGCAAAAGCCAAACCAGTGTGGTTTGGGGAAATGGGGGCTTTATGCAGAGTAAAAGTCCTTTAAATACCCGTTGGAGCTGCCCATCCCAGGTTCTGCCTTGTTTTTCTCAAATGCAGGGATGGGTATCTCAAAAGTTTTGTCCTGTCTTCTTCAAGGCCAGGTTGGACATTGGGTCTTGGAGCACTCTGGGACAGTGGAAGGTGCCCCTGCCCATGGCAGGGGTGGCACTGGATCGGCTTTAAGGCCCCTTCCAACCCAAACCACTTCAAGATTCTCTGATTCCCTTCCCCATCTCCTCTTCCCCATCCCTCCTATTTCCTTTCCACACCATTCCTCTTCTTAATCCCATGGTATTTCACATTTGCATCTCAGGCAGGAGCAGGAAGATGCACATGGCCAGGTTCTCCCACAGCCTTGTCCAGCTGAGGATCAGAGAAAACTCCCAGAGCTCTGGATTTGCACTGGGCAGGTTGGAATCCAAACCAGCACCAGGGCAGGACAGCTCCTTGTCACACCTATGACAAACCAGCACAGCAAAAATGTTTGCTGAACTTTTGACATTTTGGGAGAAATTGGAAGAAATTCCTTGGCAGAAATAGGACTCATCTGACAACATGCAGCCAGCTCTACCCCCACAAACAATGGACAGGAAAATATCACAGAATTATGGAATCCTTTAGGTTGGAAAAGGTTTCTAAGATCATGAGTCCAACCATTCCCCCAGCACTGCCAAGGCCACCACTACCCCATGTCCCCAGGTACCACATCCACACAGCTTTAAATCCCTGCAGGGATGGGGACTCCACCACTGCCCTGGGCAGCAGTGCCAGAGCTGGACACTCCTTTCAGGAAAAACTTTTCCTTAATATCCAACCTAAACCTCTCCTGGTGCCACTTGCCACTTGCTTTAAGCCAGAAATGTCCCAAGCTGGCCAGCCAGCCCTGTGAACTGTGGGCCAAGGCTGCAAAGCTAGACAGGAACATCAAGAGGACACAACCAATTCCACCACAGTCTGATTTGGGATGAGTCTTGCTGTGATGAGGAAATGTTTAATTCAAATAAACAGGAGAATATGGCGAAATCATGGAGCACTGGTCTCATCCCGAGGCAAACAAAGCTCCCCAAGTTGCACATCTGTGAAAATGCCTGTGATGAGGTAGCACCACTGTGAACAATTGTGCATTTATGCAGGGGGAAGGTGCAGAGCTGTTGTTGTGATCATGGACACATAGATCCATTTTAAACAGACCCCCTGCTATATAAGGGGGGGGCTACACAGTTTCCTTCACCAGGTGAAAGGAGGAAACATTCCCAACTAAGCCACACCTGAGCAGCTCACCAGCAGAAATGGCTCCAGGTACATTTTATTTCAGTTTTAAAGGATTTCCAGTGCTGGGTATGTAGGGTGACAGGAGATGATGATGATGGGGTGGTTCTGTGGTGGGCTACATACACTTCTTGCCATCCCTAAATTAAAATATGACAATTTCTAAATCCATGAAAAAGAAAACTAATGGACTCTTATCCATTAATTAATCTTTAATCTAAAGTGGGCAGGGAGAGTGTTGTGAGCTTGAAGAATAAGATCAAGCCACAGTTATAATAGTTACTATTACTATAAATGTTGGCAGGGATAATAAAACTCATATTCCAAACTTCAGACAGGGATGAGAATGATGTCTAAAAATGTCCAAGTCCTACAGGCTCCAGGGCATTCCTCCTCCTAAGGATCTTTGTTTGAGATGAGCTTTGTGGTCTGTGTGAGCACAAGTGGACACCTGAGTTGGATGTCACAGGCTGAAAACCTTTAGGCTTGACCAAGATCACCAAATCCTAAAGGTGTGACCCAGGGAGCAAAAGCAGCTGGTCATGCTGGTGATGCCACCAGCTCTTGTCTCAGTGAGGGTGGGACAAGGCCTAGGGGAAAACATGAATATGTCAGGGAAAACCCTAGGGACACTGCTTAGATTTCGTGGAGCAACCACAATTCCAGACAGGAAGACGCTGCTGGTCACACTGGGAGCAGCCCCAGCCCCAAGTAAAAGGGTCTCCCTCGATTTTGGGGAGGGCTGAGCCCACTCAGTGTCCAAGAGGGCACCACGAAAGGTGAGCATGGATCCAGCATGGGCAGAACAGGCTGGGAATGAATTCCCAAGTGCTGCCTCCTCCCCCAGCACGGTCGCCAAGGACTCCCAACACCTTCCTCTCCACTTTGCAGGGTCCTGGCTCTCTCCTCTGGCCATTGCTGTGATCACCCTGGGATTGCAATGGCCACAGCCAGCTGCCACCTTCCCAGCCATGCCCCTGTCCAGCCTGTTTGCCAACGCTGTGCTGAGAGCTCAGCACCTTCACCTCCTGGCTGCCGAGACCTACAAAGAGTTTGTGAGTGCTGTGGCCTGAGGGCACCTCCTCTGTGTTTCCTTGATGGCTCCAGGACCGTAGAACTTCCCAGAGAATTCCTAGCTGTTGTTGTCTTTGCCAGTTCTCAGGGGGGAGTAAGAACCTTAACAGGATAGGGCAGATTGTGTCCCCCAAGCCTGGACACTGTCACCTCTCTATCCCTTCTCTGATGCCTCCTTGGGGCCATTTCCACCTGTGTCCAGACCAATTTCACAGGGGCAGCTGGGAGGTGGCACAGATATTCTGCAGGACTTCCCTGTGTTGGTCACCTTTGTCCCTGGGAGGGTCTGAGTGCTTAAATCCAACATGTGTCTGCTGCTGCCCAGGAGCTGGCATGGGCTGTCCCTTTGGCAGGGGCTGTCCCTAGGGATCATCTCCTCCTTGGGAGAACCTGTCCCAGGTGTGTTCCGTTCCTCCTCCTCCTGCAGTTTGCCTGAAGCAGTGTCTGCCCACCCTTGTGACACCCTGTTCCCTGTGGTGACACTGAGTCACCTGCTGTCCATGGGCACATCTGGCCCTTACCCAAAGAGCGGCACCTTGCTCTAGGGAGAGGGAGAGCTTCAGGGCAGCTGTTGTGCCAACACACAAACTCCTGTTTCCCAGCTCTCTGCCCTGTCCAGAGGCACCTCCTGTCTCCCATTTACTCATTGCAAAGAGGAACCTTGCAGGACAGTTTGGGAATTCTCTGTGCTCTTCTCCAGTCCACGGGCAGCAGACCTGAGTGTGTCTGGGATGTCTCCACAGGAACGCAGCTATATCCCAGAAGACCAAAGGCACACCAACAAAAATTCCCAAGTAGCCTACTGCTACTCAGAAACTATCCCTGCTCCCACAGGAAAGGAGGATGCCCAGCAGAAATCGGTGAGTTATGACCTGGGGCAGGCATAGACCTGTTTGTAGAGTCCCCACTGCAGGATCAGAGGGTTTCCACCTGTGAGACCTTTGGTGTTTTCACTCTTCTCTTTCTTCTTTGCTATTTAAACCCTGCAGACTCCTCTGGGTTAAATCATATTCCCAGCTCCAGGATGAGAACACTGCTGTCTGCACAGGACATGGGGCTGGGTGGTGCCCTCAGCCCGCAAACTGAAGCTGCAGGAGCAGTGTCCCTCTCCAGGTCACTCCAGGCTGTTCCAGAGGGAGCAGGACACGCCACCAAACACCACACCTACTCAGCTTTAACCCTTTCCTGCCTCAATTTCAGGACATGGAGCTTCTCCGGTTTTCCCTGGTTCTCATCCAGTCCTGGCTGACCCCAGTGCAGTACCTAAGCAAGATGTTCACAAACAATCTGGTTTTTGGTACCTCAGACAGAGTGTATGAAAAGCTAAAGGACCTGGAAGAAGGGATCCAAGCTCTGATGAGGGTAAGTCCTAGCATGACTGTGGAGTAAGAGAGATCTCCCAGGCATGGGGCACTCTCAAGGATCCACACACCATAAGAAATCTCCCTGCCTTCCACAGGGCGTCTTTTGGACTTTGCTTCCCTTTAGATAACAAGATACTGACCCCCCAGTGCACAGGTCCCATCACTGAGGAGGGTAAGAACACAGGACAGGTGTTACCAGCACTGCCACAACCCCTCAGGGAGCAGAATCCACCAGGAATCACAACATTACAGGTCCAAAATCATTCCAAACCCAGCACCAAAGAATTCCCAGTTGCTGAAATACATTGGACAAACAGAAGCACAGTGTTTGTTACATCTCCAGGCAAAGTACTTTGAAAGGGGCAAACTTGGCAAGGTTTGCAACCTCACAACATTTTAAAAACACATTTTTGTGCAGGGAAGGACTTGCTCTGGTGTTTCCCTCTTCCAGTAATACAACCCTCCAAGCTGAGAGCTGGAGGGTGAGCTCTCCAAGGAAGATCTCATCAGAGAATCCCAGAGTAGTTTGGGTGGGAAGGGACTTTAAAGCCCCCCCAGTGCCATCCACTGCCATGGGCAGGGACACCTTCCACTGTCCCAGGGTGCTCCAAGCCCTGTCCAACCTGGCCTTGGGCACTGCCAGGGATCCAGGGGCAGCCTCAGCTGCTCTGGGCACCCTGTGCCAGGGTCTCCCCACCATCACAGGGAGGAATTTCTTCCTGAAACTTAACCTGTCCCCTCATTTATTTAAAACCATTCCCCCTTCTCACTCTCGCTCTCGTTTATAAGCCCCTTTAAGGTCTTCTTAATTTGGGGGTTGTTGTTTTAAATTAAATTGCCCATTATCTGCCAGGACACCCTTCAATTATGCTTATTCTGTAAGTTTATCTGCCAGCATGACCCTGAAGCAGTAGCTGTGAGAAATGAGTCTGGGCCATTATTTACATCTTCTAGCAGTTAAATAACTCTGCAAGTCAGGCCCTGTGAGCAAACACAGACCTTCTGTGCTGGAGTAAGCAAGCAAAGGAATCAGGACCACTGCAGATTTTGCTCTGCATTCCATGTGTGTTTGGGCATTGGGAAGCCACACACACAAATTACACAAATACTCTCTTTTCACCAATTGTTTTCCCTTTTCACCTTTTATGACATTTTTTTACTCCACCAAAACCATTCTGTTGCTGAGCACAGCAGGGGAAATGGCTGACTACAGATCTGCAGATGGAGATGTGGGACCAGATCAGAGCTTTGGGAAAGTGGGGGAAGAGAGAATTATTTGTGCAGTTCCCCATCTCCTTGGCTAGAGGGGCTGCAGAGAGACCCTGTGATTTTGCCTTTACTTTAAGGCCCCCCAGGACAATCCTCCCACTCTGCAGCCCTGTGTTCAGCACTGGCACACTCAGTGTGGCATCACCCGGCGGCACCACCTCCACCTGTACGTTCTGCCACACACACGCTCAAAACTAGGTCTGAAATCCCATTTAAGAGAGAGGGGGAATCCCCCTTACCTCTCCCAGAGGTCGGCAGGAGGTTTTTCCCTGGGAGATGCCCCTGCCCGGCCCTCCTCTCCCGGGATGTCCCCGTTGTCCCGCAGGAGCTGGAGGAGCGGAGCCCGCGGGGCGCTCAGGTGCTCAAACCCACCTACGAGAAATTCGAGCTCCACCTGCGCGGCGAGGATGCACTGCTCAAGAACTACGGGCTGCTGTCGTGCTTCAAAAAGGACCTGCACAAGGTGGAGACGTACCTGAAGGTGATGAGGTGCCGGCGCTATGGAGAGGGGAACTGCGCCCTCTGAGCCCGCCCCACTCCTGGGAGAGGAAACTGAAGAATAAAACCCATAACTGCCGACACGAGTCTGGCTTTTTGGGGGTACAGGATGTTCGGGGCGGTGGGAGGGGCGAGTTGTCGCAGGGGCGATTTGGGGCTGGGGGGTGAAGATTTGGGGATTGGAGGTGTATTTGTGGTGGGAGGATGAGGATTTGGGACTGGGGGGGATTTAGGTCTGAGAATTTGATTGAATTTGGAGCTGGGGGAAAATTGGGGTGAATTTGGGGCTGGGAGGTTGGATTTGGGGATAGACTTGGACCAACGGGGTGGATTTGGGGTAGAAGGGCAAAATTTGGGCTGAAGGGGCTGGATTTGAGGCTTCAGGGGAGATTCAGGAGTAGATTTGAGACTGGGTGGTGGATTTGGAGCTGGATGATAAGGATTTGGGGCTGTCAGGGTGGATTTGGGCCTAGAAGGGTGGATTTGGGACTGGGATGGATTTGGGAGTGGATTTGGGGCTGAACAGCAATTTTGGGCTGGGAAAGTGGATTTGAGGTCTGAGGAGGGTGGGGCTGGGGGGTGAATTCGGAAGGAGCTGGGTCCAAAGTGATCTTGGTTCATGGTGCTCACGAAGTGGGTGCTGGGGCCAGCCTTGATACAAGACAGCCTTGAGCAGAGGATTTTCCTGTTATTGAGTTTGGGAACACCACAGCTTCCCTGGGGATGCTCAGTTTTGTGCCCAAAGCCCAGTCACCTGAGCAGGTACAGACATTTCTCAACTCAATCCTCATGGCAAAGGGGGGAAAGCTGACAGCAAGCGAAGCCCTGGCCTTACAGGGTCATGTTTTGTTATTAAAGCAGCTGAAAAGAGGGCACAGAGAGGTGTCCCCAGATCCCCTCAGTTGTTGTAGCTTGTTCCCAGTGCTCAGCTCTATCATTGCTTGCTCTTGTGATGTCATTTCCTGAGACTTTGATGTGCTTCCATTTGTCCCACAAAAAGGAGGGCTTGCATTTTCTTGTCTGCTTGGAAGGAGCCAAGTCCAGGATGGCCTTGGCTTCTCTGGAGATGCTCCTGCTGTGAGCCAGCCCTGGGCACTGCCCAGGCTCCCCAGGGAATGGTCCCCACCCCGAGGCTGCCAGAGCTCCAGGAGGGTTTGGACACTGTTTGNCTGAGTCACCTGCTGTCCATGGACACAACTGGTCCTTACTGAAGAGCAGCAGCAAAACTGGAACTTTTTGGGGTGTGACACAATCAATACCCATCAGATCTTTTTGTTTCTCAGTTAAGAAGATGGAATTTCTGCTGGTTTGCTGTCTCTCCACACTCTTTCTTGCAGCCCCTGCTCTCTAGCCCCTTCCAAAGCCACAGAGTGCTGACCTGACTGCTACTGCCCACAGGGGAAGTGAGCAGCAGAGTCAAACAGAAACCTCTGTTCCTGCAGAAGTCATCCCTCAGCTCCCTGCCTACTCACTTCCCTTGTGACAGAGTGTGGGAAGGAATTTGGCGCTCACTCTCTGCCAAGGCACTGTCTAGCCCAATGGAAAGGGGAACAGACAGGGATTTGGAAGGACTTGCTTGGGATGACAGTGGCTCGGTGTCCTTCTGGCTCATTGCCTCATGATGTCAGTCAGTCCTTCCAAAGCAGAAACATTTCCAAGTGGTAAATTCTGGGGAAGCTGCCCCTTATATATGACAAAAATATGTGCATAGGGATGAAACTGAAACATGTTGTAGAGAGAAATTTACCCTTGATTTCTCTCCCAGGCCAATGAATTATGCTTGGGACAATTTGACCTCAAAGAAGAAGTTTTGTTAGATCTCAGTTTTAATGATGCCACTGAATTGGAGCAACTCTGTCTTCATCGTTTCCAAAAGTTTTGCAGTGTTTTATTAGGGATGAAAGTTTAATGTTGTAAGACACCACATGCGTCATACCCAACGTCTGCTTCTCCTCCAAATATGTAACAGCAACAGAAATGGGCAATAAAATTAAATGCTACTAAAATTAGGCCCCAACATAAATTCTGGTTTTGGAAAGGAGGTGTTTTCCTGTCAACTTATTGAGGTCAGCTATATCTGGAATCAGCAGAGCTGCAGGATTATTTAGACAGAGTATCAGATGTGTGCAGCACTTCCAGAACAACAAAAGGAATGTGCCCTCCCTGCAGGAGCCCACATAAAGCGCAGAGTTGCTCTGAGAAAACTGAAGGTGGAAGGTGTCTTACCAGTAGGAGTAGCTGTGGGACTTGTTTGCACAGGCATGGGAAAAGTATTTCTCTGAGAAGAAAAGAAATAAGTCTTGTAATAAATGTGTTGAGCCACAAGAGCCTTGTGAATCACAGGTGTTGAAACCCAAGTAGCTGGGGCATTAACATTACGTAAAAGAAAGATTCTTTCTACTTTCAAACATTTTCCATTAAATGAAATAAGTTTTTGTAACCTGGTAATGAATGAACATCTGAGACAGCTCAAGCAATGGGAATGGGCACCAAGCTCACCAGATCATGAAAGGAGTGGGGGGGTGTCTTATTTCATAATCAACTCCTGCCCAGGTATTTTGACCTCTCTTTGTGAGGAAAAAAAAGTAAAAAAGAAAAAAAAAGAAAAAAAAAAAGAAGACAACCAAAAACTGTGACAGCTAAGGGATGAGCCACAGGAATGATGTGAGATCCCTCTTGAAATGAGAGAAATGTAGTCTGTTTAACAAAAAAAAGAGAGGAAAGGAGTGATTTGCTACAGGAAAAATCACCTGCCTTTGGCTGAGCTGGAACTGCAAAGGCAAAGGTAAAGTAAAATCCAGTGTCTGGACACAGAACTTGGAGAACTCCAAGTAGGAAGATGTAGTGATTCACAAGGGGGAAGAGCAACCAGAGAACCTGGCTTCTGTGGAAGTAAATCCCTGCTGGGGCAATTTCTCAGATGGAAGAGCAATTTCTATATTTTATTGTCTTATAAATGCATCAAAATATGAAATTATCACCATCGCCAGCAGTGCAACCACACGGGGAGG
>WBMY01016558.1:0-25338 GCA_013397315.1 Donacobius atricapilla
GAGCCGCGCGCGGCCGTGTCACGGGCCGCTTTGGCGCGAGCAGGGGAGCGGGACCGGGGGGCCAAGGCCCCGCCCAGGCCCCGCCCCGCCCCGAAGCCGCCGTGCGGACGTGTGGACGTGTCCCCCCAGGAGGCGCGCGCCGGCGCCATTTTAGCCCCGGAGCGGCCCCGCCCGGGCAGTGGGAACTGCCTGGTGATGGCGTTCGGGGAGCTCCGGGACGCCGCGGGGACACCGCGCCGCCCTGCGAGGCTGCCGCTCCCCTGCAACGTGGTCTTGCTCTCGTTGAGTTGCTAGAACCGAGCGCGCAAAAATATCCTTAATAATAATACACTATTTAATATATAGTAATCAAATAATAACAGCACCTTCCGCGCCAGTTAAAGACGCCTTTTTCTTTCTTTAAGCGCAGGCAGACAGATGACTGTATATCCAACAATTTGATGCATGTGGTTTAAAGGGCAGTGGCGCGCAGGAGTCCCAGCGCAGCCCATACTGGTCACTCCTGTAAGACACTTACAAGCAGACTCAGTCCCAGCGCAGCAAAGGCCATGGATGCTGTTTATCAGCATCTGCCTCATCCCTACAGGTGCCACCGCTTTGCCTCTTGGCTTCGTTTTGTCCAGTTACACCCAACAAATAAACCTGCCTCTCTCTTCTGAACCAAATCGCTTAAAACGAACCCCTTGGATAACAAAGCATATGAAAAAAATAGGGCCTTTTTCCAGCCACGGGAGCCCAAGGGAAGCCAGCTGCGTATGGCTGTGGAGCTGCTCTCTGCTGGCCTAGGTTCTCCAGGCACACAGAGCATTCCTGGCACATGCAGGCTGTGCTAGGATTCACCTCCCAGAGCTGAGTGCACTGGATGCTTGGACACTGCAGCACAGCCCCCCTCTGGCCTCCCCCGCCTTGCCCAGCAGACAAATCCTCATGTGCTGCCCATGGCACATTCCTATGAGAGCAGAACCTCGGACCCACAGGGATGTCAGTGTCTCCTATTCCACTTCTGGCAATTCCTCCTATTGTAACCTCTTCTGTCTGGAAATATGTATTTCTCTGCAGAGAGCTGTCCTGGTTTTAGGACAAAAAGTGATGAGCCACAGGAAGACAAGTTTTGAGATTTGCATTTTGGAGAAAACTGAAAAGAGGTTTCAGAAAACTGAAAGTAGCCAGCATAACCTATGAAAATGGGACAGAGATAGGACCACATCAAGCCAAGTATAATTGCATTTGGTCTGCAATAATTTAGAACCACAATAACATCCCATTAAAAATATACATTTTTTTAAATTAGATGCCCTGTATAGAAATTACTAACTGAAGCATTCAAGTTTTAGAACAGATGATGTAAGAGAAGGCTATTTAAAAATAGAATCTCCACCACCTCTTTCTCCATTCAGAGCCCAGAGAGGGAGATGCAAAGCAATTCTTATAAAGTGACTCAAAACTTCACAGCCATTATCCGTGGCTTGCTTCAGTCATATATGAAGTTTTCTTTTCTTTGAAAAAGTTAAAAGACTGTAAGATTTCAATAAATCCCCCTCCCTGTAATGTCAAAGCTTGCAGTTTCCTTACCAAACTCAACCTAATATAACATACTTTGTGGAGGCTACAGACAGGTATTTGGTGACAGCAAGTGACAAACTGAAGTTCAGAAGCCCTGTTGTAATTGAGTTGAACCAATGAATTACTAATTACTGGAACAGTTTAGTAGGACAAAATCACGTGGAACAATTCAGAGTTTGTACGGATAAGAAAGTATTTCTGAAGAGAAGACAGATAGGAGAGGAAAGGAAAAAAGGAATACAGAAATAAGGAAATAACAGTAACACAATAATTTTCAAAGAAAGTTTATTTCCAATATGAAAGCAATTAAGAAAGGGAAGTACTGAATAAATATGTAGCTAACAAAATGCACAGCTGCTATGTAAGAGTTCACAGGCTTTACGTATGTGTTGCTCTGAACTTGCACCCGTTGTTCTTCTGCTGTAGTTTGACAGGACCATGAACACTGTATTGAAGAGATGACTTCTGCCCAGACTGAGTGTGGAACTCTGCTCCCCTGTCCCCTGTGACACCTGTAATTAGCATGAGGAGCGCTAGAAGCAGCTCGGCTAAAGAGCCCCACAGAGCCACTTCCCTCCCAGAGAGCACTTGAGCAATGGACATCACCACAGGAGGACGAAGCTGAGTCGGGAGGAGCTCTGCAGGCTTCCGCTGTGCCACACTTTCTAAGCCAAATCATCCCAAATTCTCCGAAGCTGATTAAATTGCACCTTTGAACCGCTACAGATCTTGCGGACTCAAGCCCTGATTCTTCCAATAGATATAACAGCACAAACTGATGTCTAGGCAGTGCCTGACTGATATTCCTACAAATTTGAGGGGGTTAACGGTTTTCAGGATATATATTTGCAAATTTGGCTTTTCCTTGTTATAATACTTGTTTTTAAGGCGCACTGAAGATTTTGCTACTAGAAATATTTACCTGGAGCAGTACACACTCACAGGCAAACAGTTGCTTTTAACTAGGAGTTTTCAAGCTCAAGTAAACCATTGTTTCCAACTTTTGTGGGTAGCAGGGGAAGTCAAATAATGATGAATGGGGAAGAAATAGAACAATAGCCAATTTGGCTGTCAGAACTGCCAGAGAACTGGCATTGCCATCTTGTCAGGATTCCTGCACTTGCAAGCTCATCTGGAATCCTTCAAAACCACTTCCATCAAATTGGAAGAATTCTGCCAAAGCCTGGCTGAAACCCATTCTACATCAGCCAGCATAATTCACCTTATTATGAGAGCTAACCTTATCATGAGAGGCATAAATGGAGTGAAAAAGCAGAAGAGGAAGATCAAGTTGCTTTTATGAAAAACAGAAACACTACAGTCACCTGTGCCAAGGCCGTTGGTGGAAAACTGAGAGCAGAGAGAGATCTTTGCTGTTTTCCCAGCTTTTATCTTGGTTTTCAGCAGGTACCCAGGGACCAGTGTGCTTATCACCAGTGCCAGCAATGGCATTCCACTGTTCACACAAGACTTGGCATATACAGGGACAACAGGTCCCAGTGGGAGTGTGCCAACTGGGTGATGTTGTGTCCAGGCCACTAATAACCTAAAGGTGAGCAGTTGAAAGATTATTTTATCTGGGGTTATGCTGCTAACAGCTGCTGTTAGCTGGCAACCTCTTTCTCTTCAATTACAAGGTCCAGAGTTAAATGAGTTTCCCATTAAAAATTGACTTTGTATATCCAAAGACATGCCAATAGCTGATGCTTCTAGTCCTTGTTCTCTTTTTAGTCTATAGTCTGCAGGCAGAGAGAACAATTCTTAGGGTTTTATTCACTCAGGAACTCTAAATAATAACAGCAAGAGAACAAGGTAGAGAATAGAAAGGGGAATTGGAGGGCATCACAGCTTCCACAAAGTAAAGAACAGCTACTGGATCCAAAATCTAGGAATTTCAGGGAAGATCTGAAGGTACTCAGAACTTAAAATGTAGAAAGTACATTTAAAAATTACAGGTTGTGCCAAGCACACACATACAATTCAGTAATTCTCTATGACTATGAGAGCACACACTCATGACAGTTTTTAGTGACTCCCTTTTTTGCTTGTAAGACTGCCTCTCAACACTTGAAATCTGCATAACAAGAAAACAGCAAAACAGTCTGTTCCTGAGAGTTGTGTTCAGGTAAGAAATTTCCTCCAAAAAGTCTGAAAAGTGGAAGAGACCAAATGATTGCCATGACTGAAACAGGTACAATTAGAATGTCCCATTCTTCTGTTGAGGCCAAGATAAAATTATCAAAATAGAAAGATTTTGTGCCAGCAATTAAAAACCTCACAATGTCTAATGCAGAGAAACTAAGCAGTCACTACACTACTAATTTACTTCTATCACTAATCTGTTTCCTTTTTTTCCTTCAGGGAACATGCAAAACCATAAAAGAGGTACTGTGCATTTTTTCAAATCTACTGCTCTTCTTTTAATAATCTCTTATGTGCATCATTTCAGGTAAGACACTTCACAAACATTTTTAGGTGTACAGATAAAAAGATTTAAAAAAAATCTGTCTCTTACTGTCTTGAATGTATCTGTTTGTTAGCATAGGGTTAAAATGATTCTGGAATCAAGGGAGCATGTACAATAAATTCAGAGCTAAGTCAGTTAGGTCTGGGAGGGAACAAAATGTTAAGTTTCTAGCTTCTATCAAATCATGTGAAATTGCACCTGCATAATCATATGACAGAATTGGCTGGTTATTAAGGAGGCAGAACGATTGTTTTAATCAAATAAGGGTATACCAGAGTTTTCATGGTTGCATGCTTTAAAACAATGGGGGCTTAATAATTAATAAGTAGCTGTATAATGGAAAGGTATAAAACTTGTTCTTTTTCAATGTTAAATCGGAGTCAGGATTTGGGTGTGAATCCCCCGTTTCTCAGAGCTCTTAATAAAAGCACCGACACATAGTCTTTCTGTGATTATGTGTTTCATCCTACGCTAACATGTTTAAAAACAAAAAGCAGCTAATCCCATCTGGCCCACAAACCATTCTTGCACTTTCTGACTTTTCAGTCATTACAACTGATATTCAAATCTGAATTAGCCCTACACCAGGAAAAAAACCCCACTGGAGATGGAGCTTTGGACCACTGTTTTATCTCCAGGAGCTTTTTCCATACATGTGGGTAGTTTCTATTATGCCAGCAGACCTGCCAGATGTTGGGAAGTCTTGCCTCACTACAGAACCAAACAGCAACACGATGGAGAGTCTAAAGTCTCTTGAAAAATAAGTAAAAAGCAGCAGGCAATTTAAACAAAAGAAAGTGTAAAACACTGGGGGTTTTGACAACCACATAAGATACTTTTTACTTATGGCAAGAGCTCTACACAGTTACTTATGCCCTGAAAATGAAATGGTTTGTCATTCCTTTGAGTAAAGTGCTGCAAATAATCAAACAGAACAGTAATAGCCCAAAGAAAATCTCTTATTGTTTCAGAATCTGAGATGGATTGGATTTAAGGGGGTCACATTTCCAGCAGAGATAAATACACAGACTGTGTAGGACCAAGTATTCACTTGTTGATACAGGCTTCTATGTTTATTAGGATAATTGATACAAGCTTGTATGTTTACTGGAATAATTAAAGTCTGCTTTGAATATAATCCTCAGTTAGAAAGTCTGGTATCATCCTGTTCCTGATAGGACAAGGTGTCAACCACTTAGTGCTAATGGTGATGGCCTAATGAGATTGCTACATTTTCCTCTGGCCAAGTGAACTTCACTAGCAGAATGAGAATCAAAGGAATGTCAAATTGATGGGACATTTTACAATACACATAACAAAGAAAAATGCTGGCTTCTCTGCCTCAGTTTGAGTGCAGTTTACTACCTCCAACAAAAGAACTGAAAATGGCTCTTGATTTTTGTTTTGTTGTCGTAGGTGTCTATGCTTTAGAAAGTTTTTATCTAGAGAGCACAGAATACTTGCGAAAAATGGTGTTCAAATATATACTTTGCAAATAAAAAAGTAGGAGTACCTTATTATAAACAAGGGGCTGGAGTTTGATTTTATGCATCTGCAAAGACAAGGCAATTCCTATTTTTTAAGACAAAAATGATGCATGCTGAATAAATAGATTTTTTTAAAGCTTCAAACAACTGTTAATAGCTGAACAGGACTCAGCTTAACTGTCATTTCCAGTCTCTCAAGACCTTATTGCTTTAGAAATTCCGTTTCCATGCCACCCAAATATTAATGAAGTTTCACTTGTGCTGTTTGAAAATTATACAGAAAATTTGTTTTTATTCAATGATAAACTCAGAGTGAGCAGAATGGGTTTGTTATGGGGCACATCTGCATCTTGGTCAGCTTAAGGTGTAGGGTCTGACAAACCTCAACAGCTGTAGGCCTGGAATTGACCGATTCAGAAATATTTTCAGATCCTTATTCCACACCATCTTTCCTTGGCGGCTAAATACCGATTAAATGGCTTCCTGTCCCTAGGGAAGGCTCCCTGAGTGCACTGGGAAGAGCACAGCAAGGCAGAGGGATTTCTCTGATATAACACAATTCTCGCAGAAAGCAGAGCAGCCAGTATGACAAATACCGGCAGTATCTGAGGAGTGAGGAGGGTCAGGAACCAGAGCAAAGTTTAGGAGGAGCGGCCTTTCCAGCTCAGCCGCCGTTTATCAGGTCCTTGAGCCCTGTCCTGCCCTTGTGTCGAGCAGACACCACGTGCCTGTCTCACACCCAGGATCTGCGGTATCAGTCAGGTGAGCTGGGGTTAATCACACTAGCAGGGATGAGGGCTGTTTACAGCAGGATTTACTCTTATGAAAACCATTAGCCCTTCAGGGTAAAAGCAGTCCTGTTGTTACTCAGAGTGTGTCTGGCAGGATAGGTCATCAGCCTGGAGCACCGAAAATAATCACCTCTTTTACTATCAAAAGAGGCACTAAACTACAGTAAAGCAAAGCCAACCATAGGGAAAAACTGGAGCAATACTTAAAAGGGAAAAGTTGACTGCGAGGTCTGGAAGGACTTTAGGCTTATTCCTTTGTGGGGAGAATTGCTATAGGAACTGAAATACGTGAGAAAAATTGTGACTAGAAATGTGGGAGTCAATCTGTAAAAGGCAGTGATATACTGAGCTGATTTACTTTGCAGGGTTCATCTTCTACAAGTTACTTCTTTCTAGTGTGCCAAAGCATTTCCTTTGAGACAATTTTCAAAAGAGAGGTAGAATCTGTGGGTAAAGTATAGAGATTTCTACTGCCAAACACACAGTTCTGTCATACTCTTTTCTTCTTCCTCCTGAAATCCTTTTTGCCAGTTTTCCTATCTATCTAACCCAATCTTGTTTTGTCTGAACTCCATTACAGGACCTTCCAATGCCAACATGCAGCATCAGCTACCAAAACAGCTTTGTCCACTCCTGGCTGAATGGAAGCAGGAGGGAAAAACCACTAAGGACTCTCCATGCAGAAGATGAAACTGTTACGAAGGCAGACCTTGCAGCTAAGGTACACATAATCACCTCAGCTTTTCTTTACACACTAAGCAGTCTCAGTCACTCTACCTTATTTATTCAGTAAGTTTTCCTTTGTAGAGGTAGCTAGCAAAACATGGAAGCACCACCTTTGATTTGGGAGTTTTGCAGGAGTAACTGGTAATGTAACAGTCAAAGAAATAATTTCTAAAATACAACAGTTTTCCTGACTGAGCTGGTTGTGAATGAACATCTTGCAGCAAACCAACTTGTATGAAAGAGAAAGAATTCTCACATTTGTACAGTGGTCAGGAAATGTCCTGGGAAATGAGAAGAAGAAAGAACTGAAGTTATTTCTTTGCTAAGTCAAAGCCACCGTTCCAGCCACCATTTCCAGAAACTATTAGCAATGAATTTTAAGAAAATAAAAACCTTGAATATTCACATCAAATGACACAACTTTAATTTCTAAAAGGTGATAAGTACTAAGGAAACTGATCTAGTTGACAGGCAATTAATCCTCCTTGCATAGTACATTTATCGCCATGGGATATCAAGATTTATATTTCAGGAAAACTGGCACCTAAGTGAGCAAGCAACCTCAATCCTATACAAAAGTTACAGACAACCTAAATGTTTCCAAGTTTTACTTTGTAATTTATGCAGAGAATAGCCTTTGCTTTGTCCCCATCAATCCTACAGTACTGTATTCTCTCACTGCACTTTACAGCTGGCTTCTGTGTAGAAAACATAAAAGGCTGCAACCCACACTGATACAGTAATTCACAATAAATCGGCTCATTCTATTCAAATTTGGCCTTTCTGAGGTCAAATACTTCAAGGTACTTAGTAATGGACCTTTTCATGTAGGATGTGCACCTCACAAAACCTGGGATTCCTTAATAAAGATTTTGTTCAGATGATGTTCCCCTGAGAAGGCAAAAGGTGAGGCTTCTGTTTCAGAAGTGCTCTTGACACGATTCTAAAATAAGCACTGAATCTTACAGGAAGCCAAAAATTTTTAACTTTTTTAACCAGCTTGCTAACAAGATACGAGTAAAAACTGCTCCATATAAAAAATTGGAAGTTACATTTTGATGTATGTGTTAGACATATCTACAATGGGTTTTTTCCTTTATAGAATGATAGTTGGAGAGGAGCATTGTACTTACATCATTAATCCCTTTTTTCTAGTAACTTGTGTCCTGATTTTCAAAAGCACTGATTATCAGCACATCAGGTATTGAATGATAGCAGCAGGCACTCAGAACTGTTGAAAATAAGACTATTAGTACTTGCACTTTTGCTGCAAATGCACCATTTGAAAACAATTCTCTTGAAAATGGAAAACTTCACCTTTTAGTGAAAAATCATTCTTGTAGTGTTTTAGAATGTCTGAAATAACTATTACCAGTATTTGCTTAATACGCTACAATGGATTACGATCAAAATTAATGGAAAAAAATTAAGTTGATGATAAATAAACTTTGGAAAAATTTATACAAGACCGTAAATAAATAATTTGAACTTCAGTCTCAGTAAGAAGTAAAACAATGTGCCACACAACATCATCATCCTATCTAAACAATACAATCTTGCTATATTTTATTGCATAAAAATTTGAGAGTAACATCTTAAGTAAAATATGTAAAGAAACAAAACCATTAGATTTACTTTCTTTAATATTGAACAACCAGTTCTTTGTACATAATCCAATTTAAAGATATATAATTAGCGCTTCCAGCATTAACAGTCTATATTTACAATGAATGAGATGGGGTAGATAATCTAAAGAGTATTCAAATCTGTATGAAACAAATCAAAATACAAAGATTTACAGTAGTAGGCTCAAAATCCAAGACTTTTCCATTAATGGAATGCAATTTAAAAAGGCTTTGTTGCCTTTATTATGTGTAAGGGTTCCTCAGATGGTTATTTAAACAGCTGAAATCTTCAGTAATGCCTTCATTATTTGTACATGACATTAAAAATTAATACCAATACTTCTATTTTTTACTTGCTTGTAGTCCAGTCTGAATCTGATGAAAGAATAACAAGGAACTTTACTATATAATCCTAATTCCATATTCCTGAATGCAACGGTTGGAAGTAGATGATGTCAGTCCATTCCAAGGGTTATGTACACAAAACTTAGAAAATGTTCTTCACTCTTGCATAAAATGTGTACACAGTATCAGTGAGTGAGGGACTTCAAAGTTTTTATGGGCTGTTGCTGGCATGGACCTTTGTTGGTTGAAAATAAAATACCTTTCACTCTATTGTTCTGGTAGCAGTTTTGGAAGTTAATCATCAATCCCTGGTGTTTCTCCCTGTTGTATTCTGGAAGCTATTCTAATGGCTTCTTCCAGAGACTGTTGTTCTCCAAGCTGAAACAAACACATTTAAACAGAAAGAAATCCAAAATGTTAGGTTTGGATAACAAATGCATACCAAACAATACTTCAGCCCAAATAAGTGTGATCAGTATTGTCACACCTCTCCTGGGTAATATATACCAGCAGCTATCTAATCAGCATGATAATTAAGATAACTGCTGATGAGAGATTACACTGAGTTTCTATGTAAGTACGAAATACTTGTGCTTCAAAGAACTGCTGCATGATAAACACACTTCATGACCCACAAAGTAGGTGGTAGATATTGCAAAGTTCAGACAAGCGTTGCAGAATTCACGGTGGCTGTTGCATTACATTTTATCAGTGATAAAGCAAACAAACATCTTAATTTGTCTCAACTCTCTAACAGAAAGTCCACTCTTTGGAAAACCACATGACATTAATTCATAGAAAAAGTGTACATTTATTGCAGAATCCCAACTGCATTAAAAAAATGTTGTGATGACATTGATTCTACAGTTAGTTTACAGAGGAAATTATCTGGTACTGCCAGAAGCAAGACAACCAACCTTGAATAAAGACAACTTGACAAAATTTTGGGAAGGAATCCATGCAGTTTTATAGTATGTTCATGTGAACACTAAACTCAACCTCACAAAAAAATGTCAAGCTGGCCATTATAACCTATTGGCTCAGGAGAAATACATGAGAGTGTGAAAGGTAAAACCAAATTGTTTGACCTAATGAGACAATTCTAAGTATCACTTGTTATTTTTACAGTCACTGCATATCACATTTTGGATCCACTCAAATCAAAACCTCTGTTTTCACTTCATTAGGGCTTCAATAGGACTATCAGGCTAATGGCTTTACCAGCACTTAGAAACTAAATGGATTAATTTATTAGTAATCAAAGTACAAAAGAAAACCCAATCAAAACCTCAGGAATAATCAATAGTATTTCAATTTTGAATTCTCTCTCTTCTATTTGTTTAATTAATGTAAAAAGACTTAAGTTAATGCTCCATTGTTGGTAACAGAAGAGGGGCTTGTGCAGCGAGTGCCTGTTTTCCTTTCATTCAAAAGAGCCATTGCTGAGGGTGCAAGTTACTTTTTTCTTGCTCTCATGCAAACAATTGCCTTCTGACATGGTTTCTCTTACAGGCAGTTTTGATTAGTGCCAATTTAGCTCAAAAGAGAGGAGTTCAGAATTCAGAGCTTCTCAGCTTTCAACAGCATCTGACTTGCTATTTTCCATTTAACAAAGGGTAAAATAACAATCTTTCTTTTCTGCTTGGGCATATTAACACTATTCCTTTCAATCCGAGCTCTTAAGAGCGCTTTCATACCTAGAAATTACCTTTTCCTGACCGTGTTTGAACAATGTGAGGAACAATTTACAGAGACTGCTTGTACTGTGCTAGTTTGGCATATAACAGAAGGTCACTGTTTCCAGAGATTTCTGATTATTAATCTTTCTATATAATTGCTTGCATTATTTTGCTATTAGCATTTCAAGGCTCAAGTAACAAATTTACTAATTTTATAAGTTTATAGCAATTTACGCTTGAGAGTTTGGCTTTATGTGAGTCAATCCTATATGTAAAGCTGAAGGATGAACACAAGCACATTTTCACTGAAAACCTGTGAGTCCATGAACAACTCAGGTGACTTGAAGATTGGCCCTCCCGAAGCCTTCCCCTTTTTCTGGAGTTATGCAAGTAGATTTGGAAAATCAGATCCTGTTTATTCCTCTTCCTAATCCTATATATTATTTTAAATATGAGGTTGTATGTTTGTGGGCTATTTTTTTTTCAGGGAAACCAAGCTTATTCAAATCATTTTGTTACCTGACTAGGTAGCTTCTAGCTCTAAAAGTAAGAAAAACTCCAAAAAAGCATTTATCCCCATCTTACCTGTACTGCAATTTGTGTCCCATTGGATGTAGCCAACAATGTAACAGGCCTAGTTTCTGTAGTGACTAGATGGTGTCCATGCTGCTGGTGTCCCATTTCTGAGGAGGCACTGTGAAACGCTGCCAAGTCTTGGGCCACAATTGCAACCTTCAGGACAAAGGGACAGAATCACCTGCCTGGCAGATCTGTTCCTGCTCCTCAGCTCGTACCACCAATGCCTTCACAGTTACATTCAAGGCTGGGATCACTCATGAATATAATTGTATTGTGCAAAAGAAAAGTTGCTACAATTGTGTTCTCCAAATTATATACTAGCTCTTAAAATATAAATATCCTCAGGACAGCAGCAATTCAATAAATACACCTACAGACCTGTGATTATCTACACAGATATTAATAACTGTCTTCATTTTCATGTGGTGCAATTTTAGAACAGCGGAATGCATTTTAACTTCAAGATAACATCATATTTGTACTAAAAAGTTAGCTGTTTTATCTGTACATTAAAAACCAACCCATAGATACATATTTCCACAAATGTTTTCCATCTGCCAAATAAATTACAGTTCCATAATATTAGCCAATGAAATAACAGTTCATACTGGATCCTGTTCTTAGTTCTGCCACTCATTTACTGTGTGACTTTGGGGAAAATGCTTGGCATTTCAAGGTCTTGTTTTACAGACACCTAAATGAATCATTGGACTGGTACCTCAGATTTTTTTTCTTGGGGCCCACTTGTTTTCTAAAACATTCCACCATCTGCTGATGTGCAGCACTAGAGTCAAACACATCAGGTACTTATGAGGGGAATGTGTAGGCCAGGTGCTGGAAACTTCTTTGCTGAGATAAACCTACATTAATGACAGAGGTGTGATGGCTCACAGGACCATTTGATAGCTGCTCCTAAAGGGACATGACCCAGGTGTGCAGGACAGAGTCTCACCTGCTGTCCCTCGGTGCCCTCTGCAGTGACCATGGCCACCGAATGTGTTCCTGCGGAGGAGATGACAGCGTCATGGGCAGGGACTGTGATGGTGGTGCCATCCTGTGTCACCATGGTGATGGTATTGCCGATGGCCTGCATGTCTGCCTGGGATATATTCACCTGCAACACACAGCAACTCCTGAGGCAAGGAAGGGTTTCACTGCTGCTCAAGTCAGAGCCCTAATTCCATCTGCTCCACTGCCTGGGATCTAAACAGTTTATGACCTTTCAGATACACTTACCTATTTACAGAAAATAATATGGCTCTCAGTAGTAAAAAGAGGCTGCATACTTAATCCCAGAGCCTACAACGCCATGTTAATCAGAGTGTATCCCAAATAACAACATAATAGATTATCTATGTATGTGTCTTACACAGAGGTCAATGGGATCCAAGGCTGCACCCCACCTGACATACTTTGATCCTGATGAAAATACCAAAGAGGCCTATGAGGGCTTAGAATTTAAACCACAAATAAACAATCCATAACAAATTAATGATATAAATGACTGATGTTGCCAGTATAAATGCATTAGGGCATCAGATGTATAATCTGATGTCTGATTTACAAGGAAATAAATCCCAGAACGGAAGTTAAGCTGAAAGATAATTTAAATGTAAGAATTCTGTGTCAAGACTTCTGCAGGCCTTCATTCTGGAGGGTAAAAATGGCAGTTACTTAGTATTGCTGCAATGTACAGAGCTGGCAATATAACAGGCCCCTTGGATATTTTATTTCAGTCTGAATTCAGAATATATCTTTCATATGTTACTGATATTTCACCTGCCCTGCCAGCTGATACAGAAACTTTTTCCCAAAAGCCTTCAATATACTGCTACAGTTAATCAAGAGAGTTGTGTTGAAATCCCCTTCCAAAGAAATTTTTAATGAAATCCTTAAAAATATGTACCCCAGGAAAACATTAAAAAAAACAGCCATAGGAATGGCAAGTGGAAATTAGTATCAAAGGATCCCTTATCCTTTAGTTTATGTTAGAAACTGCACACTACCAACCAAACTGCTTGTAAAGGAAGCAACTGGACTGAAGAGACTTCCCACCCCTAAACATGTGTGCAGACAAGACAGTGAAGATATTAACAGCATTATCTGGGAATTGTGAGAGATCTCAGAAACGGGCTGTATATATAACAGTTGTTAAAACATACCTTTTCAGAGTGACAAAGATAACAAGAAGAGACTAGTCCCCTAATTTTGCATTAATACAGTTTCACATGGCAGAAAATGTGGTTTCACATAGGTATTCCACAGGAGCCACAACCCTAAACATACCCTGACACAGCTCCAAAGAAGCTTCTTTCCTTAAGAAACCCACAATTATCCAGAATCCTCTGTGACTTCAGAGAGCCCATGAAGAAGCTACAAACCCGTGCTTCAATTCTCAGCATGGTTTTGTCAGCACTTGAACATAGCAGTTACTTACATGCTGGGTTCCATCCTGGGATATTAGTGCTACTTGTTGGCCTAATCCCGACTGAGTAACTGTGGCAACCTGTGCAGAAATGACATCTTCTCCCTCTACACCTGTCACATAGGTGATCTGGGAGCCTTTGAGCACATCTTCACCTTGACCTGTTGGATACAAAGAAGGCAAGAGGATACTTTACATACTCTAAATGCTCCCAGGAGAGCAAATGACCAGGATTAAGTCTCAGTCTTGTCTGAAGGTTTTAAATGCTCAAACAGAAAAATTTAGTGGCAAGATGAGAAAAATAAGGAAGGATACCAGAAGCAAGTCAGAAAGTCTTATTTTGGGAACATGGGGTATAATCTTCTAGCGATGAGTTTAATGACACATAAACGCTACACATACATTTAGTTTGTAAGCAGATATTAAATGTGATAAACATTTCTAATTTATTCATTAAATGTTAACCTCTCCATGCAAGGGACTCCATGCAAACACAACTGGAATCCGTTTTTTAAACGTTACTAATTAACAGGCATACAAAAGAACATAGTGATGTCTTTGTGTGAAGATTTAAGTTCATTATCTTGATAAATGTTTAACCTCAGCAAATGAATGTTATCATTCCTTTAAAAGAAGGAATTAAGCTATAGCAAGTGTGCTTGAGGCATTCAGTGCAATGTCCCACAAACATGTAGCAAAACAACTTTTCTAACCAAAACAGTTTATGTGGATACTTCCAACCTTCAGGCACATCTAAAAATCACAATTTGACAAGTGGTGTTTGTCCTATCACCGTATTTCCTTCAGTGTGATCCTTTATAGTCAAGTCACAGGATCCAATAATCATGATACCATGAACAGTATACTCTGAGGAGTACTGCAGCACAGCAGCTCCTTTTCATCTCTGCCTCTAGGACACTTTACCGAAAATGCTCTAAACCACAGCAAAACCAGCCCATATCACTGTGCAGCAAAAACAGGAGTTTTTTCTCAAGGCAGAGCCTTTACTCCCACACAGAAGATTGTCACCAGCCATAGTGTTTTTTTTATATACATATATATATATATATATATACTCTTTGAAAAATCCCTAACAAAAGTCTAGTAAGTTGTAATCAGCTTAGAGTCTAGTTCTTTCCCCACATTCATGTTTTCAGGAGGTTTGCTGAGAATGCAACTCAAATTTCTCTCTTAACCCCGCCACTGCAATAAATGACTTTATTATCTGGTCAATTACCATACAGTTTCTGTTTACAAGCTGCCTACTGCCCTAAAAAGTCTTACAGAGAAATTAAGCTATCTTTATTAAGTACTTTAACTTTTTATCAATGTTTTAATTTCCTTGGCTATCAAAATCGCCGAGCAAAATACCATCCAGCCCATTTCTTTTTTACAACTAGAGATTCAAAGGCTGCAATGCTAACCTGGAGATGGCTCAAAGAAAGCTTCTTGTTCTTCCTCAATTGGCTCTGTGTCGTTGTGCGCTGTCCGTTTGTGCATAGCAAGGGTAGAGATCTGCTTGTAGGTCTTCCCACAGTGATTGCAGTTGTATGGTTTGGAATGAGTATGTACAACATGATGTTTGTATAAACTAGAATACTCTGTGAAACGTTTGTCACAGCCAGGAACTGTACAGACATAGGGCTTCTCCCCTGCATGGGGAAACAAAAGGTATAAAGAGAACTTTATTCAAGATGCACAGGAAAAACTGCCAGCAAATGTTATTTAGGGACAAACCTTCATTACCAACCATACTTCAATTTCAAAGACAACAGAAAAGTTCGACTCTTACTGGCAGTAATTCTTAAAAAAGACAGAGTTGGGCCCATTTTTCCTATCATTCCAGCTAAAACGTCCTTCTGATGAAAGCAGAATGATACAGGCTCAAAGCTGCAATTTCAGTTTGTCATTGTACTGAGAATTTTTTTCTTTTATTACTGGAAGCCCCATAGTTTTCCTCAATGATCAGATATATTGATTGACTAGCATCACTTTTGAGTATTGAAAGCTCTGAGGAAATCCATTGAAAGCATGTTTTTAAACAATTATGGTTTCCTATAGAAACACCCTCCATTTAAAAATCAATGAAACAAGTGTCCAAGTTACATTGCAAACTAAAAATATAAACTGAGATACAAAACATCCCTCTATGACGCTTGCCTCTGTTTCTATAAAACATAAAATGCTACCAAGCTGATATGGCTATCACTGGCTTTTACATTTTAGAATCTTCAAATTTGTACTTATTACTTCAGTTCACTAACTCTGAAAATCAAGTTAGGTAAGTATTTTCATATTCCGTCTATAAAAAAGGAAGTTCTGACCACAGTTCCAGCACCAAGGAAAATATAGCTGGGATGAAAGGGTGACTCATAACAGTGAGCCAAAATTAAGCTCAGACTTGTCCTTTTCTGGTATTTATTTAAGAAATAGCTCACAAGGGAGGCAAGCCCCAGAATCATATTAAGGATTCAGCCCAATGTCCCTTTGTATCCAAACCAAAATCATTCTGCCTTGACAGCAAGGTGGGAAATCTAACTGCTTAAATATCCTCAGCTGAAGGGAGAGGAGGCCCAACCAGAAAATTACCAAGCCAAGTAATATAAACATGACTATACCCAACTACAACACACCAAAACACTGTTCACAAGGAGAATGACACAGCCTCTGCCAAGCAGATTCCACTTCAAAATACAATAAATCATTCATATACCTGTGTGTATTCTCACATGATTCTTATAATTAGTTGCACTGGCAAAAGCTCTCCCACATCCTGGCTCTGTACAGTAATAAGGCCTTTCACCCGTGTGTGTCCTGATATGAACCTTTCTAATATTAGATGTTGTGAATGACCTGCCACATCCTTCAAAGGGACACTTAAAAGGCCTTTCACCTGAAAAAGAAGACAAGTACACAAAAGAATGAAAATCCTAAATTAAGCTTAGATTTGAATGTAGGAACCTAAAGCTACCTAATTTTATCTTTAAAGTCCTCAGTCAGAATACCATGAACAGTGGAGTGGTCTAGTTTAGCCCAGACTAACAAAATTCATGAAAATCATATCGTCTGTAAGATAAATTATGAAGCATTTAGATTAATACTTTAACATGTATAGAACAGACTCAGTTGCTTGAATAAGCTTCCACACTGCCCATAATCCAACAATTATTTAACAACCTCCCCAATTCATACATATATTATCCAAACCAAGTGTATCATATCATTGATGTTTGACAATTGTTAATTCTTCAAATGAAAAAAAAAACCCTTCATGATTTAACATATAACCAGGATAAACATGGATTAGCAAGACTTGTTATAGAAAGCACTTACCTTAGAAAAGAACAAGCTTTCAAAAGAGAAGCAGCCATGAAACTTAAGTTTCAAACCCCCAGACCAAAGCAAATCACAAATACAAGTTCTTTCAGAGTTAAGTCTCTTTGTGTAATACAAGTTTAAGCACAATAACTTATGTGACTGCACCCAAGCATTTCACTGTGAATAGCAGACAAGGCCAACCAATAATACTCCAATAACCCTGACCTTTCAGATCTATCAAAGCACACGGAGAAGGAGTGCAAAGGGGGTTAAATTTGGACAGGTTGGAGCCAGTGACAGGCTGTTCTGGTGTAATTTCCCACTTCTAGAGTGAAGTACATTCCACGAACTGTGCTCCTTACCAAAGAGCAGACTCCGAGAGCGAGAGAGAAGAACACCACTACAGATACAACAATAGGTACTTTAAAATAAAAGAACAAGTCCTGATAGACAGTAATACCACGAAACTCCAAAGCAGTTCGCTTCTTGGCAGAGGAAACTACTATTCACTCCCTCGGGCGGCTGTTTTGGGATGGTATTCCGGCTTCTTGCCAAGGCAGTGTGTATTCCCTGTACACGCCTCAGTGTTGTGTTACCGTGGCTCCCCTAATCCTCGCTTCAACCAGGACCCCAAACACGTCACGTTGCAGAGCCAACCCCACCCAGCAACAGACCCTGCACTAGAAACCACAACAGATCGCTCTTAAATAATGCCCGCAGGAATGTCACCAGACCGGTCCCTGAAGGAGCCTTTTCAAATTCTAATGTACTTCCTAGCAAAGCAACCAGTTTCTTTCCAGGTTTTAGAGAATTCCAACTCTAGAAATGCAAAGCCTTGAAGCTCTACCCTACTGCAGCATGAGGTTCCATCCACAGCAGCTTTTCTGATCCCGGAGTTGTGTCTGGGGAAGTCATGGAGAAAGCCGAGGCAAGCATTTGATGACACTGAAAGCGAGACTTTACTCAAGAGGGGGAAAGTCACTTCTGGTTAAAACAGGCAGAAAATGAAGAAAGCACTGACCCTGATGTACCTACTAAAGGAAGGGAGAGGTTTCTGAGCCGTGGGAGAGCCTAGACCTGTCTCCCCCGGGTGCCCTGCTGCAGCTTGCATAAGGCATAAGCGCACCCTCCTCCGTCCACCTGCATAAATCAGTTGCTGCAATTTTCTCCTCATTCATTAGCTTCCTGAAAACACTCATAAATCTCAAATAAGACACCTCTGGCCCCTGGGCTGCTGGGAGATTATGATTCTATTACTAATACTGTTCAGGTGGGTGGGTTACATGGGGCTGGCTCAAGTCTTTTGTCTCAACTGCTAAACAGAGATTAAATTACCACCTTCTGTGGCCACAAAGAAGTAAACAAAACAGTCCACAGCTAATGCAATTGTCCTACATTACAGAAACCTTTCAGTTCACAGTCTGTACTTGATGCAGTGCATATGAACAGTCCTCTTCTAGAGCTGAGATGATAAATTTTCATCCTGATGTTTAAAAATCAAGATAGCACTAATCCCAACAGATTCTCTTTGTGCACAAAAGAAAAAAAAAGAGAAATCTCTTAATGTAATCCTGAGTTTTAAAAATTTTTATTGCCTGAATTTACATCCCAGTCCCTCATATTGTTATTCTTAATTTGAAAAAAATCCAAACCCCTATTTCTTTTGGTTTTTTTTCTTGTTGACTCGCTAAGATTCAGACAGGTCAGTGGAAAAGCTTGTCAGTGTTCTAGCAGAGACATAAATATATTTAATGGAATAGGTTAGCAAGTGATAGATTGTTCTTCCTACATTTAAGGGTTGTTTTCTTTCGGAAGATCACAGGCACAAAGAAGACATTGTGCAAACCTGTTTACATGTGTGTGCACCCACAGAGTTTTGCAGAGTGTAGTGTGCTGTCTAGAATTTGTGGTTTGGCTTTCAATTTAATGTTTTTAGACAAAATGTAAGATTTTAATTTTTTGTGCCTTTGCAAGTTTTAGTAACGGTTTTCTGTAATATCTTTGGTTTTCTGCTGGATGAAGAGACAGGAAATGAGAATAACAAGCTCAGAGTATCAACCTTCATAAAGCTGGCATGTGAGTTACATTAAATTACTAAAACTGAGGAACACTGAAGCCATTTCTAAAAGGCAAGACAGATTACTGAGGAAAACTTCCTTTTTCTGTTACAGCTGCAGATGAAACTGTAAAGGCAATGAGTGACTCAGTGACAATGTAAGTGACTGCTAAAAGTCAGTGCATTTGTAATAGCAGTGTGAATGCTTTAGCACTTTTTCCAAGAAACGCATGGAATTGCAAGTTGGATTTGCAAGTGCTTACCATGCTAAAATGCTGCTGAGCTCACTGGGCTTCAGAAAGAGAATATACACAGGCTGATTTCGTCAGTGTAAAGTCCCAGAATGAGGAGAGAGAAAAAACGAAAAATCCACCTGGGTGAACTAACAAAAAAAGGAATGTGTGCTGACACAGTACCTGTGTGGGTCCGAATGTGCTTCTGCAAGTCTCCAGAAGTCTTGAAGGATTTGGTGCAGTTTTCTTCTGTGCACCGATAAGGCTTCTCACCAGTGTGTGTTCGCACGTGACTTTTTAACCCATACCCTGGCGAGCAGAGAGGATGTTAGCATGGCATGAGCACTACATTAGGATGCTCATACACCATCACCAGCAAAAGCTGTGCTTTGCCATTGCAATCAGGAATACTGATGAGTAGAATTTACTCTTTCATTCTTCACGAGCTCTTCATTTTACCCTACAGAGCAGCAGAACTCTGGATAAACAGTTTAGAAATTCTTTGAGTCTTTATTTTTGAAGAAAATACATTTCCATAACGCTTTTCTTTCCCTTCAGAAGGATAAACTGCAAATATTATAATGTGGAGAAATATTTATTCTGCCTTGTGAGGAAGCCATATGCTGTGCATTCCATCTAGTTTTTACCTCTTCCCACAACTGTCATCAAAATGACATTTAGTTATTTGTTCATAGGAAAAGCAATTAACTCCTAATGAAGTCAGCATTAAAATCACATATACATATGCTAACCAAGAGCAGTCATAGACACTCATTCTCTTTAAGATTACTTTTAGGAACTCATCATCATCAAAAACTCTGTCTGAAGCAAACTTTGCATCAGGCCCTCTATAAATTATCTTGCAACGAGCATTTAACCAAGATTTTCCTTTCAGCACTTCCCTGAAAAGATAATGACTAAAGAAGCCTGAAGCAGCCATTTAAGAAAATGAACCTGAATTGCACTTGTACCACAAGTGATGTATATATTTCTACAAAACAAAGTCTGTAAGAAAATGGCATTTGCTTTAATTTCAGAGGGTTCTCCTCAAAACAGCTGAAATTCCTATTCTTGATGTTTTTAAAAGAATGATGTATGTGAACCAAGCTGAGCATTAATTCACTTTTATATCTAAAATAAGCTCAATTTCATGACCCACGCCAGGAGAGTTCTTAGCATTTAAACCAAAGAGGACTCTGTACTTAAAGTGAACTTTGTCCAAGGCAGACTGTTGAACTACAACAGTACAATGTCTCTGATCAAAAATACAGTATTTATAAACAAACAGCTGTTTACAGCCATACATCAGTCTGTTGCAAAGGAAGAGAATATCTCACTACATTGTTTAAAAATCCCTTTACAAACACTATGCAATTAAACTTAGGTACAGCCCTTTAATAGTGTGGTTGTTTCCCGTTTGACTTTTTGCTTCACTGTTTATTTTGCTCATTTCTATTCAAAGCAATTGTAGCAAATGTATTAGATCAGACAAAGTTATTTTATAAACACCTTATTTAAAAAAACAGAGCCTAACTTTTCTAAGCATAATACTAATTTACATTCCAAGTAAAAGAATAAAATTTGAAACAAGTTTGCTCTTCCACTTTCCTCCAAGTTTCATTCCTGATAATTGCATTTTGCACAATCAAATTCAATCTCATGGAGAGCATCATTTATGAACAGAGTAATCTGTACAAATGGAGAGTTCACTTAATGCCAGATGTCACTCTGATATAAATTCAATAAAGAACACTTAAACCAGCATCTTCTATCAAAGTTCCTTTCAAGTTTAGACCTGAAGATCAGGAGTCTGCCCCTATCTTACAGGTTCAGGTTTGTATTATCACCTCATTTAACTTTTGCTATTAGTTTAATGGTAAGAAAGGCCTATTTTTTAACATTTAGTTTGACTGTAGATGACCGTTGTTGTTCGACACACACACACTCACTCTGGTGAGAAGGCATGAACTGTTTGTTTATTACGAAAATCTGACTCCAATTTTATAGTATTTCTACAAAGGCCAGGGACTGGGGGAGAAGGTTGACACCTCTCCCCATCCCATTGGTCAAGACAACTGTCCATCAGCTGTCCATATCTCTAAAACAAAAAATGTAAACCACCTTGACTAACAAAAACATTGCTTCTATTTACAACACGCATGTGTGAGAAAAACCTAAGAACTATGAACTGTGAGACACACACAGAAGCCTGAAAAATCAGGGCAACAGATGACAGCTGAAGAGTGAGGGAAGTGTTGAGTGCTTTCCCCCTTCAGGAGGAGTTAAATCCTCTGTCCTTTCTATTGCTACACTAGCTGAAAAGATGACTTTTTTTCTTTCCAGTTGTCCCAACCAACTTAGCAGTTAAAAAAGGCAATATTAAAAATTTACTTTATTCACAGACAAACACTAACAAGTAGGAGGAGCTAGTCTGCAAAAGATTACCTGTTGCAAAGGCTTTGCCACATCCAGGATGTTCACACTGGTATGGTCTGTCTCCTGTGTGTGACCTTTCATGCACCTGTTGACATCCAATACAGTGACTTAATGAAATGCACAGAAACAGTCCATTCAGCACAGGAACAGTTCATTCTTAAAGCCAACATATTTTATTTATCTTACTAAGATTCACATTGAAGTATCTGTTTATATCAGTGATGAAAAAATAATGAAATATGGTAACAACATTTTCCCTAAAACTAAAGATGTCTCTTTGCAAGGTCTAACCTGATCCTGCCAGTCAGTCTGGCACGAAACATTTCTGCAAATACATACATAGTTATCATCATGTACTACATTAAAGACAGGTGGTAAATATGCCTCAGAGCCCACTCTCTATGTGACTTTTGACTCCACTGAATGATTCCAAGGAAGCTCTTATACTGCATGGAACATCTGCAGCAAGGACATCATTTTAACAAGCGACTCATAAAGCCAACCACTCACTGACTCCTGTAGTCAGAGACAAAGCAGCACTGTGAGAAGGTTACCTCATCAGCTTCAGCTGGAATGTGAGTCCTATACCATTTACCACTTCATTAAGTCCTTTACTTAATTTAAAAAAAGGAAGAGAATTAAGAAGTTGCCATCTGTGAAGAAAAGATGTTCCAGCTTTTCACTCTGAATATTAGTTTTGAAGAGTCTCGCTTTGTACTACGATGTGAACTATTTCAAAACCTGGAATTTTTGCATGATCATGCATACATGTAAAGTCAATAAAGCGAATGCTTGATTCCAGAATTTCTGTGACACTGCTGGTGGAAACAACCTCAACATGCTGACAATATAGCAGCTGAACATGATCCCAGAACACTAAGTAAACTCAGCTGAGCACCAGCCAATTACTGCAAAATCAATTCAATAAACATTTGACGAAACAGCCTCATTGCAATTGGCTCTCTTTCAATTTTGACTACTTTTAATGACATAATCTTTAAAAAAAATTTTTTTCTACAAAGTAGCAATGCACATTTTACATCTCATCACCTTAAGATGGTGAGCCGTTGTGTACAGTTTTCCACAGCCATCATAATCACAGCGAAAGGCTTTCTCTCCAGTCTGTTGAGATTTTGCAGTCACTCTTGTTCCATGTCCTTGCAAGACAATCTTAAGTGAAAGAGGAAAAAAATATTTTAAAAACCCCAACCATATACTAAAAAAACAACAAACAAAATGGATCAGAGAAGTGACACACTTTATTTTGCTATCAAGCCAGAGCTGATTCTGACAGGTTTGTTTCTCTTTGCTTTGCTATGCCATGTATTTCTGCATCCTCAATAAATAAACTAAAAATAAGTAACTGAAAATCATAATGGAAACAGTAAAATATATTTACTTGTACCTAGCAAATTTAAAAGCTTGCACTAATTAGTCAAATAACAAAGATAAATAATTTAAAATATAAGCACAGTGGTAAAATGACCAATTTAGTAGACAGACAAGTCTGAAGAAGTGCCAGATCTGTTTCTAAGGGAAATTAGTTATAAATCAGACTACCTTCAAATATAAGTTCACAGAAAGGCCAAACAATAATTAAATGTCCTTAGAATAAGCACTTAGTGAAAATGAAGGAAAGCATTTTGTACTTGGTCTGCCATGCATGTATTTTGATCAAGCTAATTGGAGCATTGTGAGCTACGTTCTACTCTCCCTTCTGTCATGACAATAGGAAAATAAAAAGCACAGCTTCAGGAAGCACCTGAAACCCCTTGTGCAGGCTCTTTCATACACTGACATGCAAGAAACATTCATACAGACTGAACACATAGGCAGAAACCCAGAAACATCAGCACTTTGATACAGCTCTGTGCAAGGCAGTCGAGACTATTTTATACTGTCTGTCCTTTTAAATCACCTCCCTTTTGTTACAGATCCAATTCTATACCAAACTGTCAAAAGAACCTTTCACAGGATGAATGAGGAGACAATACTCTCAGCATAAAACAGTGTCAGCTGCAGCAGGTTGCTCACAGCCATATCCAAATGGGTTCTGAATCTCTAAGGACAGAGACTCCTGAAGTCTGCTTCCAACATTCACATTCTCAACTAATTCTTCTTGGCAAATAAGGCTCTGCAAAGTGTCTCAACCTTGCCAGCTGCTCAGTAACCTGCTCTAGATTGCCCATTGCTATCCCTGAACTCCAGAATTCTCCTCATGTGCCCTGTTGTGATGCTCTTCTGGCAAATACCCAGGATGTTGAAATTCCTCACGAGGATGTGGGCCTGTGAACACGAGGCTTGTTCCAAGTGTCTGAAGAAGGCTTCATCTTCCTGATCATGACCTTGTGGCAGACAGTAACCACCTCAGCACTCACACTGGTCTGAGCCATCTCCCATCCCAAAGCCCTATGCAGTCCTGCTGTTCCCACCTGGCCCTTTAAAGAGCCTGGATCCATCAGCACAGCACTTCAGTCAACTGAGCCCTCCCACCACAACTCCCTCATACCAGGGAGACTGCAAGCCTGCCACAGCACACAGACCTTTATTTCCTCTTTCAGAGAAATCAGAAATTTGACTGCTAACACCTTTCCTACAGATTTTTCAGAGAGGATAGAATAACTCGTTACCTTCAGATCGTTCTTAAGACTAAAGCAGCAAAGTTCAATACAACATTTTTATTCAGCTGAAATGTTCAACTCCATCACTTCAGAAAATTTTCTCTGGAACCACTGAGAAAACCAACTTCCGGGATCAAGAAGCCCATTACTGATAGTATGGTTTAACCTATGACAGCATGAGTCACAGAAATCATTTCAATACATTAAGGATCGTGAAGAATACGCTTGATTGAGCATCTGCACTGAAGAACTATTTTTTTTTCTATCACTAAACCTACTACTATTTCTTTGTTGTTCCAACATATAAATATGTATGTACTTGCTAAGTTCTGCCATAAAGTTCAAGTATGCCAAAGTTTAAAAGAAAATGGAAACAACTCTGTAATGTGCTTATATCTGCAAGGAAATAACCAGCCATAATCTTACCAATATTAAGATGGATACAAAAACTGGGGAGGAAGCACCTTTACAATAGCAAGGAACTTACTGAGAGGAACTGTGTATTTCAAATACTTTCAAACAGAATGAATGAACAAACAGAATTTAAAAATGTATTTTTAAGAGATCACAAATGCATCCTGAGCTCAGAGAGGTAACATAGGAGAAGAACAAAGACCTTGGATCAGATTTTTCTATTGCACACTGTCCTAGAGTGACTTTATAATGCCTGTATCCCCAATCGTCTGTTCTGTATATCGCTTTGTACCTTTAAGAAGATTCTTAGAGTGCAATTTATTTTGAAAACTATGTTATCTCTCTCACATTCCTCTCCAGGACTCAGCAGTGCAGCTGCGGTGCTGTCTGGCTGTAGACAGCGAGCTCCTGTGCTTTGTTTTTTTTCCTTTTTTTTTAGTTAGTTAATTTAGCTAATTAGGGCAGAAAATGGAGTGGTTTTTTTTTTAGTTTTTTCCCTTTTTTTTTCTTCAGGACTGTTTAAAACTGCTCCAGACTGAAAAGCAGAGAAAAGCTAAAAAATTTTCTTCCCCC
>WBMY01016561.1:0-226607 GCA_013397315.1 Donacobius atricapilla
AGGAGGAATTTCTCCACAGAAAGCAGTAAACAGAAAAGTTTTGAACTTTTTAAACCCTTGAGGTATCGACAAAAGCCGCGNTGCCGCGGTGGGGCCGGGGCCGGCTCCCCTCGGGCTGCGGGCGCTGCTGCCCTTCAGGGGAGGGGAGGCAGGGAGGGCTGCGCTCTACACTCAAGGAAATAGGGGACTGCGACGCTTGCAGTGCACTCTTTAGCCTTAAACCCAACTTCCCAGTAGGGATTTTCACAGAATAAGTTAGTTTGGTGAAATATCTCTGAGATCATCGAGTTCAGCCTATAACCCAACACCACCGTGTCGACTAGACCATGGCGCTGAGTGCCACGTCCCGTCTTTCCTTAAATACCTACAGAGACAGTGACTCCACCGCCTCCCTGGGCAGCCCATTTCAGTGTCTGAGCACCCTTGCTGTGAAGACGTTTTCCCTGATGTCCAACGTAAACCTCCCCTGGCGCAGCTTCAGACTGTGTTCTCTCATCCTGTCACTTGCTCCCTGGGAGAGGAGACCAACCCCCACCTGGCTACTCCCTCCTTTCAGATGGTTGTAGAAAACGATAAGGTCTGCCCTGAGCCTCCTTTTCTCCAGGCTAAACATGCCCGGCTCCCTCAGCCGCTCCTCATAAGATGCGTGCTCCAGACCCTTGTCAGCTCTACTGCCCATCTCTGGACCTGCTGCAGCACAATAGTGCCCTTCCTGAATCGTGGAGCTCAGAACTGGACACAGTAGTTGAGGTGTGGCCTCATTTTAACAGATGGGTCTACAGGAATGCGACCTGCCAAACCCAGACGAGCTGCCTGGTGGGTGAGGGGATCTCTGCTCCCAGCCCCACAGCCAAGGGCACCCCAAGAAGCTGTTTACCTGGGCCTGCAGCAGCTCACACAGGTCGATGGCTTGTGCTGCTTCTTCTGCTACCAGACTGTTTAGTAAGGTTTGGAGTTTTGTGTTTTGACTTTGTAATCTGATCTGCAATGCCTCTGCAGCAATCTCTGAGCATAAAGCTCTGAAGTTTGCATAGAGGTTATGTGCTCGAAAAAAAGACTCTTTAGAGGTAGATAGAAATGTTTGAGACATTTATGAGGCTTTTGCTGGATAGTAATTCCAGGATTTAACATTGCTTAGTGCAGGCTTTTCATAGGCATATATTCTTGCCCTTAGGTGTTTCTGGAAACTCATTGAAAAAGAGAAATGCAACTGTTGATTAGACTGTTGATGTAATGTGCTGCTTCCTTTTTTTGAGAAATATTGAGGTGCAAACATTAGTTTTTAATAGTGATATAAACTGCTGCCCTTTCAACAGGTTACTCTAAAACACATTCTTCTTAAAAATTATTAAAATAAGTTATTTTCAGGGAACTTGGGAATTAAATTTTCTTGTGAAGCTTTGAATTCCATTTGTTTAGATTTCTCTTGCTTTATTTTCCTATCTTCCAAAAAGACCAAACAAAACCCCAAAAGATTAATTTACACTGTTGGATTTGAGAGTCTTTTGAAAAGGCATTTTTACCACTTTCATACAGAACTTTAAATAGTCCTGTGAATTTTCTCTTTTAAGTTTTCTTAGGGAATAACTTTGCTCTTAACCTGTTCTGCCGAGTGCAACTCCTATTAACCATACTTTATTTTGGTGGAAGCTTTGGTTAGCAGTGATACTTCGTGAGGAGTAACCAGCAGAACTGCTTATGTTGCTGTTACAAAGTTAAGTGTACACTGAACTAACCCAAACATATTTTTTAGCTTCTGAAACAGAGTTAATTTCTGGTGGATCTGATAAACAACTTATTCTTTGGGAATGGAAAGATACAGTAACATGGAATAATCAGGTAAGCAGGAATGGCCTCTTTTCAAATCTCCCTCTGCACTAGTTTCTCACATACCACAAATTATCTGTTTTGTCTGTATTTCTGGTTCATGCTATTTGTTTCACTTTGACTATTTTTATTTTTAATTGAACCCATTGTGTACATCCTTGAAATTGTTGGTATTCTGTCTTGCTATGTTTTACCATAAACCTTGTTTCCTCTTTGTGGTTCATCTTTTTCAAATCAGCGTTGGTAAAGAAATTAACTAACCTGTCAGTCATTGAGTGAATTTGTTTAGGTGTCTGAAAGACCCTGTTTGTCTGTTCTTGGCTCATCAGCTTTCTGATCTCACATGGCAGTTTTCTTTAAACCGCCTTAAAACCTTCAAACCATGAGGCCCATTATGAGTTGGCGTTTTCTGTACCCTTCTTCCTTGTTTCATTATATCCATTTCTAGTGATACGTGGTCAATCTGTGCAACAGTGTGAGGTTTGTATATGGATAGTCTTACCAGAATGATATACAAGTTGGAGTAGATATTTAAGAAAAATGAAAATAAAAAAAATCTGTGCACCAATTGGCTTTTGACAGAGAAATGGAGAAAAGTAAGGAGACCTTGCTAGCTAATTTATTATTTGTACTGTAAAATGCTTACATGCGAAAGATTCAGTGTAGTGTGAAAGAGCCTTCAGAATGACCTGAAATTTTGATGATAAAAACCACTTTATTATCTAGCTTTTAAAATCTTGCTTATTAGGCCCTGGATTGTGAATGACTGTGTAGGTAACCCATTTCATAATCTGTCTCAAAGTAGGTTGCTAGACTTGGCATTTTAATTGCATGAGAATGCATAGTAGGGGGAGATGGACCTACTTTGATGGGGGAAAGTTCTCAGAAATAAGTTATTTCTGATCCTGATCCATTGTAACTGTTCATGCATTTATTTAAGTCAAGTCACAGACTTTTTTATAAACTTTTTCTGCTGATGTGGTGCACAGCCATGTGGCAATAATTTCAAAAGAAGTGGTTAATTGTGCACATTCTAATGACAGTTCTAGACTACTGTAAATTCTTAAAAACAAAGTTCTGTATTGAACCAATCAAAAATTCATACTGGGGCCTACCAGGGTGTATATTTGGGCAGAGATGTCTATGATAACATTTGGATAAGTTCTGGATGACTTCTGGCTGCAAAATTAAAAGCTTCTCATTTTTATCTTTGTGTTTATGAGGAACAGATTGCAAATTGAATCACCTGTACTCATTGTCTAAATTTAGCGGTTTTCTTTTTCATGTTGGCATTTTGAAGGAGTAAAAAGCTGTTTTGGTTTGTGAGAACATGCTAAACATTGCTGCTAGAGCTGCTGTACCTGCTGCCTATTCCACTGTGTTCTCTGCTCTGTCTCCTTCACTGAGGTTCTCCAAATTGTTGAGGGATATTCCTTAGGGTGAGGGACAAGAGAAGGAGCAAAAGGAAGGAAAACTACTCTTCCTAACTGCTATACTGTTTCCAACTTCCCTCAAGGAAGGATAAGGTTTGTATAGTGTACACAGGAGCATTTAATTCTGTTCAGCTTTGACTAAAATCTTACCAAGTTAATATTCATAGCTCCAGTATCCCTTCTCTGGGTTTCCTGGAATATGATTTAGCTTAAACATAGCTTGGCAGACACTGTCATTGCAGGTATAGAACTCATTTTTAGTATTATTTTTTTTTCTAAAATGGCTTTAAAAATTCTCTAATGTAAGATACTGGAATTTAAGACTCTGTAAAATTTTCTCATGTGTTCAGCTTGTGAAAAGCATTCCTCTCAAAGGCCACACAGAAGCTGTTTTTGCTGTGGATGCTGTCTACCAGTCAGACGAACCTGATTTAAATCTGCTAATAGCTTCTGCAGCCTCTGACTCTACTGTGAGAATCTGGTCTCAGCATGGTTCAGAAGGTAACATTTTTTTAATATTAGGGATTACATAGTGGCTAAATAAGAATGATGAATACTTATCCATTAGGTATTAAATGCTGACATCTTGTAATGCAACTACACTGATTTCTCTTCAGTCTTTAGTGCATCAAAGCTCTGTATTACTCTTTGAAAGCCTTGAGTCAGATTTGTTCTGCAGGATGATTTAGCTTTCATCTTCACACTCCATCAGGAGTGTGTGGCCTGAATTTACTTTTTCTAAAAATATGTTTTCAGATTATGATAATCTGAACCATTGTTTTGCTCTGTAATGTGGAGGCAGACTGGCTGTATGCACATGTGAAGTAAAATTATGTAGTAAAATGATTAATGCTGGCATTAGAAAGGTGAGATTTAACTAGACACTTGTTTTTTCTTACTGGCTTGAGTCCAGTGAAGTTTGGGGTAATGGGATCTTGACCGGCTGTTGAACTAGGCCCTTGCATGGAAATGTGGGAAAACAGCATTCTAAAATACGGAAGAAATAAATTGGGTAGATAATCGAGATTTGAGGTGTTATTTGCTGGTTGAGTTATAGTGACTGCATCTCTTCAGCTACTTTCTTCCTTCTCTGGTGTATTTGAAGATTTTATATTGCCTTGCCTACATGAGAGGGTGAGAGTTGCCAATCTACGGTCCTATGTTCTGGAAGGCATTTTTGGTGCTCCCAAAGAACCCCATGAAGTCTCATCTTTTCCATTTTGTCTTGCTGGTGTGGGTTACAGTGATAGAGGGACTAACTCTTCCACTGTAGAGAGGTTTTTTTTCTGCTGTCCTCTTGTTTATTTTGTTCTGGATGGCTTACTAGTTTAACCATTTCCAGGGTCCTCAGGGATATTTACAGGTTTTTCCTCATCCCTCTAACTGCTGTTATAGAAAATGGATTCAGTTTTATCTTTCTGTGTTGCGAATGCTGTTGCCACAGGATATATTTTGTAATATTCATTGCTTCTGGTGTGTTACCACACTGAAGCTGTACAGATTTAATACTCAGTGTTATCTTCTAACTTAAATAACTGGATGAATTTTTATGGCCTCACAGAAGACGATAATATTGTTTAGGCTTAAAAAAGTAGATTTTTTTCAGCTTCTTAAAATAAAAATGGATGGGAAATTTTAACTATATAATACAGAAGGAAATGACAGTGTAACTGTAATAGTTACAGTGAATGATATAAACACTGTCTGTTCCTGTTTTTCAGCTAAATGCATTGAAATTCTGCAGTTTGGAAATGGATTTGTTATGGATGTCTGCTTATCCTTCTTGCCTGGCAGTGATGGTAAGTAAAGCTGCACATCTTGAATATCAATGCAGGAAGAAAAATCTAAGAAATCCCCCAAACAGATTTTCATTTGACTGACTCCAGACCTATGTGCCACAGTTTTTGTTTTCTGTGAAATCTGCTTAAGCTGATTCTTATCTACAGATTTTCACCGAACTCTTCTTAGTAATTAAAAACACAGACTGATTAGAGTGTCTTCAAAATGGCACTCAGAGTTATTTAGTTGAACTCTTGAGATGGAAAGCTTTAAAATGGGGTGACAATGCTGTAAATGAATGGGATAGGATGATGCTATTAGTTCCACCTCCGACTTCTGGTGCTGCTGCATGTGTTTATTCTTGTTGTTTGAATTAAAGGGCAAGATTCAGAAAAAATCGGAAGGCCTGCATTGGAAACTGTAGGTTCCCAAGCAGTGTTTATCACCTGTTCAGTCTTAAATGTGAAAAAACTGAGATCCTGAACTACTTTAACCTGACTGTTCAGTATGGTTTATGTAGGTTTCTATTAACAGAAATGTTAGATTTTGTAGGCTGCCGCAGACACAATCTTTTGGTGCAAATTGGTAGAAGCTTTTTTTAATAAAGAAGATATATCCTCAAGCCAGGTACATATGTTGAATTAATTTAATTTGTGTTTAAGTATCATTTGAGTCTTTCGCCTGGATGGAGGCCTGCCAGGCTCCCAGCTGAAAAAGTGCTAGGTTTTCTTACAACACCTGGAATTTTCAGCTCTTTGCTGCATGCATTCCACACTGATGTGTTGTTTTGATTATATGCCTACAAGCATTCTTTATTCTTTGGCTTTGATAGTTCTGGGAACTATGAAAGCTCTATCAAGATGTGTTGTCCCATTTGGAAAGGCCAGTGCCTGTTTTCAGAGCATGTCTGATACCAAAAGCAGCATCTGCACCACTGAAGAACATTTATACCTCTCTCTCTTTTCCTGTAAATACACTAATGTGCTTGTTGAGATGAAGTTAAAAGGCTTGAGGGTAAATTAAAATCATTACTGCAAGTATGAATATTCTTTAGAAGTGAAGTGCCTGTGATGTCTATAACATTCATATTGCAAAACAATAGATTATATCTTCATTTATGATGCTGTACAGGTAAGCAATTCTCACTGTAACACTCTATAGAGTAGTGCATCTGTTCAATGTTGAAATCATGTTGTATGTAACAGAGGTAACCATACATTCTTAAAACACCATAAATTAAAATTATGATATTAGTTCTTGAAACTAAATGTTTCTGAAACTCAAATTGCATGAAGTGTTTGAAGCTTCTTTGAATGGTGGAATAGCAGGGATTTTGTTTTGCAGAGTCCCCAAAACCAGTGTTGCTTAAAGTTACATTGAGAGCAGGACAGTCCTTTATTATGAACTCTTCCCATCCCAATTCAGATTAGTTATCCAAAGCAGTACAGTGCTCATAAGCTGAAAAACAGTTCTTTATTTGTCTCAAGAACTGAAATTATTTTCAATTTGCATAATTTCAATTTGCAAAAAAGAATTCCTTTTGTCTGGAATTAAAAAAAAATTCTAGACATTTGTTTTTTTTGTTCCAATTCCAATGCAAATGACTTCTGCTGCTAAAATTGTCAAGAAATGGTTTCGATTTTGAACCGTAAATGTATAGAAGTGTTTCCTGTAGAAGTCTGTAAAGGGGCTTTTAATAAAGCATGGCCTGTGTTTTCTCCCTAAACCTGATCTAGTAGTCCATATAGCTGAGGAGTGTGTTAGTTCTGAAATCTAAATAAAGGAGCTTAAAATATATTATTAAAACTACCACTACTGATCATTTGTCAGAAACATTAATCTCTAATGGCAGTTTGGAATTTTAATCCTCAGGGAAAACGATCTATGATAAATTTAGGAGTTGCTCAGAAAGCTTTACGAAAGCTAGTTGTCAGAGAGATTCAAGGAAGCTTTTCTCTTGAGAACAATCTGCATTTCTTAAGTCAGGAGCTAAATACAGAATTACTTTTCTGAAAATCATAAACTACATTTTCTGAAGCATTTACAGTAACCTTTAATTTCACCAAGAAAAGAAATTTGAGGCTTGCATTGAAAATTGATTCATATGCAATGGATGCTTTAACTTTCAGAAAATGTTCCTGATGCCTAGGATTTTAACTGTTTGTCCTTGAAAATAAATTATTGGGAAAAAAAATTGATCCACTTTTGTCAAGAAGTCAAGTAGGGCAAACTGATAGAAAACGGCTCATAAAGACCTGATCAGTCGTTTGCAGCTGGAATGCAGCTTAACTGGCAGCCTATTTGTTAAGGAGTTTCCGTACAATTGCTGTTTAGCCTTGAAGAAGAACTTTGTGCAGTTTTGGTTGCTTCCTTGCTTTTTGCCTTGCAGCATCTGCACAAACTCTGCTTCTAAAATGTTGGCAATAGGATTTACTGTTTAACAAATCTTGATCAGCTATTTGGCATATAATCTGATTCTTCCTACCACCTGGATAATTATCATGATGTAGCTTGGCCTCTGACAGTAAATAATTGTTTCCTCAGAACTGAATTGCAACAGGTGAAAAAAAAGATCAAGTGAATCTGGAAAAGTTCTGCTTATCCAACTTACTTTTCTTTTTTTCTCTGCAGGAATTTTATCTTAATCAGATCCAAATTCTAATACTACAAAGCATTTATTTGAAAAACTATATACTAGTCCATTTTTAGTAGATATGTATTTCTTGATAGAACTTTTTGACTGAAAGTATTTGCATTTGTATGCAACAGCAACTAAATCATAATTCTCTCATTGCTTTACTTAGTTAAAGTTTCATTCCATTGAGTAAATATGTAATTACAATAACGGCCCATATAATGTGTTTCTCTTGAGAGGATGATATTGTCTTCAAGAGCATCAATTGTATTATATTTTATGGAAGAAGATGTCACTCTTGTCCAGTTTCTGTGGACCTGATCTTCATTCAAAGTAGCTCATCACCTTCAGTCCAAAGCAGGTTTCTTTTAGGCCAGTTAAAGAGAGGAGGAGACAGAGGTGAATTGTGACTTAGAGGTTGGAGAGAAGAAGCAAGTGATGGAACTATAAGAATGTGGAATGTGACTGAGAAGTGCAAGAGGAGCAGTGGATAACTAGGCACAGATTTGGTACAAGTAGAAAGAAGGAATTAGTATAGAGAATAAACATATCATGAATATTCAAGTTGGTATTTGATCTATCCATGGTAAAGAGAAAATTACCTCCACAATGAGATGTCATGGAAGCTTTTTGTTAGAAGAAGTAGTTGATTTTAGTGAAATTTAATATCTTGTTTTCTGTCCAGACTTGAGAAATGCAATTGTCTAGCCCTTAACTTATAACTTATTTCTTCATAGTTTTATACTAATTTTACTGTTTCAGTCCCTAGCAGTAACACTTCCTCCTTATGATTTGAAAAAGAAGAGTGGATTAAACGTTAACTATTTTTCCTCATCATCTTCCATTGGAGACAGCAACTAATACACTGCCTAACTTCTCTTTTTTCAACCTCAGACATAACTTTTTCTGGTTTGATTCAATAGACTTACAGGGCTTGTGCACTTTTTAGCTTAGCCAGTGGAAGTCAGTTACTACTCAAGACTTGAATAGTCTTGAGTGAAAAATGTTTTATTGCTTTCATATTCTTGGGTACAGATTGTGATGATCTGTCTTCCATTTTTGGCCTTTTTATTTGCTATGTAATAATTATGCGATCTCTATCTAAACCTATCTTAGTTGATTTAGGAACTTGAATTGCCCTAGTTCTGAGTCATTTTGTTTTGTTCCTTCCTTCTTCTGTATTTAGAGCAAATGCCTGTTGATATCAATAAAATATAATTAATTCAAAATTCTTTGCATCTTAAATATTTATAGCTATTACTTGCATGTCAAAATAATTTGACTTCCGTGTTCTTAAGATACTAATTTATTAGGCACCTAATGTAGAAAACATTAAAAAAGTGGTATCACACTTGCCTGTCCGTTACTATTGTTGTATTTCAATGTATTTCTGCATTGATTTTTACATTTATATTTTTCATATCCTAGAATATTAGATCTTATAAAAAATGAAGACCTTCTTTTCCTTTCTAGTACCAATACTGGCTTGTGGTGGTGATGACTGCAAAATAAGTTTATTTATACAGCAGAATGGTCAGGTAATTACAATTTTTGTCCCTTGTTAAGAGCATTACTGAGTTCTGCTTCTTTTGAAATGTGCTATTGATGTTTTTCAAGTTCCTCAGTAAGTCCTTTCTATCTTTACATAGCCATCACATGCAACAACTTTTTTCAAATAGCTCATCCATTTCCCTAAGTAATAATGAAATGCATGTACAGAATATTGAAGTTGTCAGTGCTTGAAAGTGTCAGTTTTTCTTGATTTTTTTGTGTGAAGATGGCCTGTTTCTTTTCCCACTGATACAAGATAGCTGCAACTGTCCTTCTTTATTAAGTATCCAGGCATTGAGCTGTTCATATGGAAATGATGTTACTTTCATTCTATAAATTCTTGTAATAAAGCTTTAAAGACTTCTATCTGAGGAATTTTATGTTTGTTGCTAAGTATGCCCTTTATGCTTGACTGCTTTTGAACATCAAAAAAAAGTATTTTTAGGAGTATCTGATCTTATAAAAGCACACATTTTTCATGTGTTATTTGGAAGCTGGCAATTTTTAGTTTTTCATACAGATAAATATTCCTTTTGAGCAGTAGAAAAACATTTTGTCCTCTCTTGCATCTGTTTTGTTAGATTCTAAAGCATGTGTTGAATGTTGGACTGTTTTCCAAAACAGAATTCAGTATCAGTTTTTTCTTTCTCTCACTCCCTTAAAAAAACCCCTTCAAACCACAAAAGCTCTCCCAGTGCACCAGTGAAGCTACCATTTAGAACCTGACTTTGAATCTGGCACTTAGTCGGCTGCATTTGCTCAGATGCACTCCCTTTAGGGATTAAAGAATAGTTAATCCTTTTTTCTTTTCTTTCTTTTTTTTTTAGAGCGATAAAAGCAACTTTATAGATAACTTTGCCAGTTTGTGCTGCGATGTACAGTATTAAGATTTTTTTGATTGCTGTTGTCAGTAAAATAAGTACTTCATCCCCTTCTTCTATGTATAATGATTTCTTGACCACGCAGTAGAGAAAAAAGGATACTTGGCTAGATTTTTTTTTTTCTTTCTTTTTTCCTGCGTAGCTTTGCGAGTTAAGTCAGTTTAATGAATTTTCTGGGAATTAGCAATGGCAGAATGCCACTACTGATTCTCAATGTGTTTAAGAAAGACATTTATCTCAGGGACTGTGCAGTTGGTTTTACTCATTCAGAGTTTGAAACTTGTTTTCTTGTATGATTCAGGTTAACAAATTATATACTGTTTGACTGCCAAAAATGTTCAGAGATACATAAATTATTTTGCCCATTGTTGGCCAAACTTTCCAGTATAACAGTAGTCTGCCACTTTAAAGGCAGTCAGTCTGTGGAGGGTAAAGGAAGATAAGTTGAATTAACAAGTTCCCTCTTAAGCTTCATAAGCAAGTTTGTGCTGTCTTTTTTTGGTGGTAGGAAACTTTATTTATACAAGGGTTGAGCAATTTTGTTTTGCATATGTTATTTTTCACACTTTCAATTTCAGAAAGTATTGTCACCAGCTGTTACGGCAGAGTTGGTGTTCAGAATATCTCTTAAATGAGGTGGAACTTCTTGTTGATGTCTATCCTCACTTTCCAGAAATCTCTTTTAGCTAAGTGGACAGTGCAGGCCTCAATGAGAAGAGCCTGTGTTGTGCCTTACAACTGTTAACAGAATTAAAACATCCTTGCAAACATTCTGACATGAATTCCTGCCTAGCTGCTAAATCTCATTCATCAGGTTTTCTCAGATCTACTGACACCTTTTTTTATGGCTTCTTAATAGTATTAAAGGTATTTGAAGGAAGTGCTACTATAGCCTTGCCATTTTTTACTGGAACTTGGCATAGGAGAGTGATTGGAAACTTAGCTCCTGTGTCATTGCCTTACTGGAAAGGGCCTGTAGCTCTGTTCAGTTAATTCAGTGACTCTTGTAAAGCACTTCCTATAGTTCACATCCTCAAAAAGGTTGTTGTGAATGTGAGTCTGAATCCAGAGGTAGAACATGCATTCATAACAGGGCATTCTAATGAAACTTAAAGGGCACTGTTAGACTCTGAGGGACAATGAGGCATCTTCACTTAGTTAATTCTGGCTACCTTTTGGTAAACTCATTAATTTTACAGTCAAAATGTATTTATTCATTAAAAACTGCTTGGTTTTTAAAACTGAGTGGACACACTTTACATCTTTTGAGACTCCCTACCCACAGATCCCTTACTGTGTTAAATGAACACTTGGCTTTTCTGCCTTGTTGAGAAAATGAACTCTCCTTTTCTGACTTGTTGGAAGAGGGTATTGATTTATAAAGGTATCCAGGGAAAAATCTTTCAGAAACCATAATATGGTCTTCCTGCTTACGATATAACATCTACACATGTGGCCTGTGTAAACCAGCAGATTAAATTACAGTTTTAAACCAAAACATTTATATTTGAGCTTTGTTTCTCTGAGAGGATGGTGCACTGTGTGTTTTGGGTTCCACCCAAATAGTTTGGTGTAGTTGAGACGTGGAATAGGGGGATGAATTGAAGATAATTCAGGCTCCTTCTAATCTGTTGATATTAACAGCTGCGTGGAGGAGAGTTATCACATCTAGTGTTTGCTGGAGAAAAAATGAGAAGAGTTGGACCACTATTGCCAAATGTACCAAACTGCTGCTAGCCTGGTTCTAGTCCAAAGTGTGGGCAGGATTAGTTGTGCAGAGTGTGCTGGGCACGTCCACAGCATCATTCGTTGTGCTACCTACAGAGCAGCTTTATTCTTTGCTTGAAAGTAAAGAGACCAGATTGCTGCTAAGCAACAATGTTCAAAAATTAGGTAAGAGGCATGGGAAAGCCTGTGAAGTAGAGTCAGGCCAGGAGGTTTTGTTAGATTTAACTGTTGTTACTGTAACTTCTTAACGTATCCAGTGGAAACTGAAACAGAGAAGAAATATGAGTCTATAAAAACAAAATCTGTAAAAAAGTGAAAATGACAGCTCAAAATATGTATGTATAACCTAGATAATAGAAACTTTGACTGAATCACCTAAAAATAACGACCGTGTGCATCTGCATTAACCTGTCTATTGATTCAATTTTAGAACAGAATACATCTGAAGAAACTGAATATAGGATGCCAAGAGACATAAACTTCAAAAAATGAGCAAAAGCAATACAAAAAATCCTAGCATAGCAGCATACACTACTCCTTGCTAAGTTTCAGTCAACAGTTTTTATTTTTATAGCAAACAGTATCTTGAAAACTTTGAATCATAGAATCTTAGAATATCTCAAGTTTGAGGAGACCCATAAGGATTGCTGGCTCTGACTCCTTGCTCCTCACAGACCACCTAAAACTAAATCATATGACTAAGAATGTTGTGTTCCTCATGCTTTGTGCCATCATCCTTCTGTATATGGTGACAGACCTTGTGTTCACCTGTTTTCCAGCTACTGTACTGACACTGCTCAGATGGGTGCAGTGTGGAGGATGATGTTATAGGGATGGGAAAGACACCAGTGTGAGTTTCTCATTTAAGGGTCTGGATGCATTTACAGAGATTTGGGGGTATCTCTCCTCAGCGGTGAGGCCTCATACACCATCCGGTGCTGGTGTTACTGCTGTGAGTGAACATGAGGTAATTAAATTCAGCACCCTCTACCTTAAGTGATGTAAATAGTTCAGTGGGACTGTTTAATGTAAGCATATACAAATAAAAACTAGTACAGACTTCTTCCTGACTGGTTAAATATGCTTATTCTGCAGTACAAAAGAACTGCATGCTTGACTTAAAGCTAAGTAGTGCCTAAACAACTGTTCGAGAAATGACTTAGAAATTTGGGGTGGTATTAATAATCTCAAAGTAATTAGTTTTACTCTTTTGAGGGAAAACAAATGGCTACTTTTCTTAATAGATCTCTTTGATGTAAGATGGGGAGGGTAATTAAAAAAAAAAACCCACACCATAACACCTTGAAAAAGGAAAATGATTAAATGTGTGTTTAGATTAATATTAGGGTCAACTTTCAGGAGATATACACACTATTTAGTGTAAAAGGAACCATAAAAGAGAAGGATGTTAGCAACAGTTCAGCCTGAACTAGTCTTTCAGTTAGAAATAAATTTACCAACTAACCTTGATGACTGTAAAATACAGAGCATTTTGTCAAGGATCACATAAATGAATAAATAAATGTGTTTTATCTATTATCTGAAATATCAATTGCTAAAGATTTTTTTTTATGTATTGCCAGAAGCGTGTCATCTTCAGAAAAAAACTTTAGGTTCCTGTTTCATCTCACTTCCTGGCCTGTTCTTTCCTGCCTTTACACATAAGGGTTGGGTATTTAACACAAACATCTGACTGGAATGCCCCATCTGGAGTGCCAGTGATTGCAGAAGTGACCATCCAAATGAGGCTTGGGTGGCTGTGAGAGCACATTCTTAAGACCTGAACTTTCTCATTTGGAATTATCTGATCAGCTTGGTCTGATCATGTATCCTGTTCTGATTGTCTATCTCATATATAGATGGTTCTGTAATTTTAGGGACGTTTTACAAGGGCATGTAGTTACAGGAGAAGGGGCAATGGCTTCAAACTGAAAGAGGGTAGGGTTAGAGTAGATATTAGGAAGAAATTCTTTACTGTGAGAGTGGTGAGGCACTGGAGCAAGTTGCCCAGAGAAGCTGTAGATGCCCCAGCCCTGGAGCAGCTTGAGGCCAGGTTGAATGAGGCTTTGAGCAGCCTGATCTAGAGGAAAGTGTCCCTGCTCATGGCTGGAAAGGGTAGATCTAGAAGATCTTTAATGTCCTTTCCAAACTAAACCACTTTATAATTGTGACTGCAGATGTATGATGAGGAGAGGCAGAGTAATACTGTTTGATGGGAAGGTGACTTTGGAGAGTATCAGAAATGTTGGATCAAAGAGAGAGGCACCAATTTCTGAGTATGGATTTTTTCATACACACAAATTTTTCCTTTTTGTTTTTTTTTCTGCCATGAATTTGAAGAGAGACCTCAGTTGCAGACTTGTGCTGATAGCAGAGGCTGTCATTTAGTCATAGGTCTAAGTAGGCCTAGGTAAGGGATTTAGTAGAATATAATGCCAGAAATAATGTGATAAGTTATTCATACTAAACTGCACTATGTTTTAACTGTAACAGTTACTTCCAGCATTTTAATTCAACTTGGAATAAAAAAATGTTATGGAAGTAGGCTGTTCCTGGGCAAAAAAAAGCAAAAACGGGTTAAATGCGAAGTAAGGAATAAATAGTTGTACTTGAATCAAAATAAAACGGTAATATTATGTATGTTATAAATGAAAATAAATTACTAGTGAGAGTTCTTAAAAAGGAATCCAGACCGTGTTTGCATTCTGGTGTTCCTGAGCCGATGTTCATGCTGAGTTTTTTCCATCAGCAGTTCTTGATGTTCTTCCTTAGAAATTTTGTCAAGAAGCATAGAGAATATTTCCAGTACCATAACTGATTCTTATTAATCATATTCTATTATAAATTTAGTCTTGAAATTATTTCAAAGCATTTACTCTTCTTTTTATTCTTGTTTTTACCTGTATTCATTTTCTTCTTCATCTGCAAATGCATCCACACAAATACAAGAAATTACTTGTCACATCAAACCTGCATTATGTTATTCTTCATGTACCACAGTATGCCTGATAAACTTCAAAAAAATTTCAAATGTGTCATAGAAGGACTGTAGCCTCTTGAAAGTGCTTGGTAGTGGCTTATTTTTTTTCCCTGTTTCAAATAATAGAAGCTATAAATACAAAAGACTTGAAAAAATGAAGCTTATTGCTGATATGTGCATGGTAATTATGTGCATTCCTGTGATGTAACTGGAGTTTTTATTCAGTTTCAGAAAATGTTAATACTCCCTGGCCATGAAAATTGGATAAGAGGCGTCGAGTGGGCAGCCTGTGGTCAGTATGAAAGATGAATAATGTGGAATAGTCGTTTAATGGCAGTGTTTTACCCCTCCAACAGATAGCCTTGATGCAATGGAGCGCCTAAGCTCTTGTGGTTGTGATATTTGTTTTCCTGAGATGGTGGTAATTAATATTAAAAATCAAGATGAATCTTTGTATCCTTTTAAAAAAATTTTCTTGTTTGTTTCAGGTATGTTTACCTGACTGGTACTTAAATGCAAACAAATTGGGGTGTTAGCAACTTGTCCTTTTCAATATACAAATGTCTGTATCTGAGTGAGGAAGAGTTGGCTGCCTTTTCAAAGTGAGGAGAGTAAGGGGAAATAGTGTGTTTATCTTTTCCTGCTTCCCCCTTCCCCTTTTTTTTTTAAATTGGGAAATTAAGAGGAGGATCTTTTCAGACATTAACTAATCAAATAGTCATTGCAATGGTACAAAAAAAAAAAAATGGAATTGGAGGATGCTACAAGCCTGGAGAAAGCAAAGGAGGAAACGAGATTTTTGACAAGTATGGAGACTGATAGAATTCCAAAAGCAAAGGCCATAAATAGTAGGGAAGTATATGTATAGCATGTACAGTGCTTACCATATCTTCCCCATCTTACAAGCAGGGAGATGTTCATAGTGCTTTATAAATAGTAGAGAATTTGAGTGGGAAAGTGAATTGATGTTGAAGCCGACTTTTTTATGATACTGTGTACAATAGGAAAAATTGAGATAATACTGTTAGGTGCATGTATGGAAAAATGGTGGGTTAGTCATGGCAGTGGTTGCAATGAAAATGTGGCTTTTTTTTTTTTTTTTTTCTTTTTCTGAAAACAAATAGGTGAAGACCTTTTCTTAGCAAGCTGTGCTCAGGACTGTTTGATAAGAATTTGGAAAGTCTATGCAAAATTAAAGCAAATTCCAGAAATTGAAGATGATTCCATAAAACTGAAAGAGAATGTTTTTACTGTTAAAGGTAGGTAACAGCTGTAAAATCCTGTGGCACAACTTTTCACTTGTGTCTCTTGTCTTGGTTCCAGAAAAGCTTACAAGGTGGCTACCACCTAGTTTGGTTTGTTTCATGTTGATTGCGTTATTTTTAGCTGTTAAAAAAGCAGAATTGCTGTTTTAAAGCCCAAAGTTAATGATGTATTACAATGAACAGTAAAGCAGTGAGAGAGCTTAATACCATCATGGGTTGTTACTGTTATGCATATTCCAAATAAAAGTAGGACACTTAGTTGTCTGTGGGAGGGAAGCTGTTGTGCAGTTCTTCAGTTTAATAGCTTACCTTTCATTTTCTTTTCAAATTCAATGAATTAAGAGGTGCTGCTATTACTTAGAGATTAGAAACATACAGATGAGAATGTGCACACTTTCTTTATGGTCATTTAACAAGCTGTTTAAGCACGGTAGCATCAGATGCTTGCATTGCTGATTGTAGGGTACATTGTAGGGCAAATTGTTTGGCAACCTAGTTAATATAATGTAGTGTGTATGGTGTTAAGTGTAAAAAGTGCTGCAAATCCCGGTTCATTGTTTGAAGTATCTTAATGCTTATGTTTTCAGTCATTTAGAGAGGCAAATATACCTAAGACTACGCCTGCCGAATTAGAGCATTTATTTCAACACTGCTTGAGAGTTCTCCAGGAATTCTGAGAGACCCCTCTGAGGCAATACGCTGACCTGTGACCATCAGTCTGGTACTCAGGGCTTGTGCCAACGTAGGATTTCAAGGAGCTGTTCAGTGTCAGGAAGCTTTTGAGATGTTGGTAGATTTTGAAAGCAGTTGATTATTTTCACTAAAGATATAAGAAGTTACCCGATCTTTAGTGGCTTTTAGAAAGAAATATGTTTTTCTCTGATTTGTGGTAGATGCTGATACATCATATGCAGTTTCTTTGGAGTCCGTGTTGGCTGGTCATGAAAACTGGGTGTATGCGGTTCACTGGCAACCTTCGTTTTCCAGAGGTAAAAAGATATCAAACACTTACCAGCAATGTTAAGTGTCTTAGAGTACAGTCACGTCTTCGTATTGTGTTTGCATGTTCCTTGTTCCTGTAGATGATGACAGCCTTTAAATTCTGCAAATAATGTTTTATGAGTAAACAGATGTTGCCTTGTACTCACATTTTCTTTCAGGAATGAAATTAAATAACAGAGCTGTAAAGACTTTATTGTAATTGACTTGTTGGTTATGGTGTACAAATTAGTTTAATTAATCAGTATGAATTAATAGCTCTGATAGGTTACCTCTATACATATATTTGAAATGTCTGTTCTTCGGAAGGTAAGCACTACCTCAAGAACTCTCCTTTCTTTTTAGTGGTGTAGATTGCTGGAGTATCAGTTTTCTTGAGCATTTAAGGCATTAGTGCAGACTCCCATTGAAACAGTGTTATTTATAGTTTAATTTTGCATTTTTCTCTAGTATTTTACTTTCTTTTGAAATCCTTAAATTTTGACAGCCTTGTTTGCAGTACTGATTTGCTGTTATGTGTCTACCTGGCATGTAAGGGAAGGAGATTCTTGATTTGGCATTGCACAATCAGAACACCTTTGCATATTTGTACTGGCAAAGGTGTCTTTTTTCTGATGTGTTTTAGAGTTACTGATGGCAGGTGACTTCAGCAGTACAAAGGACAGCTGTGGTGGTGTATATACAACACTTGATCAGCAGAGTGCCGTTAGAATGTCAAAATACATGTAGTGGAAAACACAGGACTTGCTTAAAAATGTTGGTTTAGTTATCTGCTCTTTAAACTTTTCTCTTTTTTTCTAAATTAGACACCAGTCAAAGATTTAGCCTTTTAGAACAAGGTTTGGGCACAATGTAGATTTGTCAGCCTTGCACTGCAGTCTGAAAACTGTCCTCTTAGACCATGAAGTTTTCCAGGTGCTTCTGCATACGTGAAGCTGCTTGTGTTCTGTGGCCTGCCCAATGCTGGCTTCCCCAAAATAGGTTTTCACTAGAGGCAAACTGATCTGAGAGACATATTCTCAGTGCAGAAGGTAAGGTGGGAAGTCTGTTGCTAACATATCACCTCATGAGATGCCTGTCAACATCTCTATTATCAAGAAGAGTTCCTCAGTGGTTTCCCTACATGTTTCACAGCTGATGATGAACCAGCTCCCTCTTTCCCGTTCTGTGTTGAACTTTTTTTCTGGAGCATTTCACTGCATTCTGGGGAGCAGTCCTGAGTTACTGTATGTACTACAGGGCGCTAGAGTCTACTGAAGTCAGCAGCAAACCTAACAATTTGGAGGAAAAAACCCCAAACAATGAATACTGGGCAATTATTTTAAACTGTAAATCTCTCAGTAAAAACTTACTTAAGGAATGGAACTGAGAACTGCTGTGCATTCTCTTTGTGAAACTCCAGCTTTTCCTCCAAATTATGTTTAATTCAATATAAGTTTGGAGTGAGAAAACTGTGGAATATGGTTGTTCTTTTGTACTTGTTTTACTTTTTCTTTGGGTGATTATGGCTGAGAATACAGTAACTCCTAAAGAATGCTTTACAATGTAGAGCCTGTAAATTTGGCATATAAGAAATGCATTGCATGTCTCTGATGCCGAACAATTTTTTTAATGTGTTTGTATTTCAGTATCACCTAATTTCTTTAGGAAAGTATGCTCCTAGGTTACAGGGTAATAATTTTCCTTGTCCTGTAGATGGCAGCATGCAACAACCAATGAGGATATTATCTGCATCGATGGACAAAACTGTGATCATCTGGGAACCTGATAAAGAATCTGGAGTCTGGCTAGAACAGGCAAGTGTCAGTCTTACTCATAATATGTACTGTATTCAAGCTGTGTTTCCAGCAGCATGTGTGTACTGTAGGAAACAAAAACTCTCTAAAATTCTGGCAGAGAAAGGCAAAGTGTTTCCTTGCAAAAATACTCATTCCGATGCTCTGTTGTAAGTAAAACTGTATTTAAAAAGAAACGGATGCAATATGATATTTATTGCTTGTTTGTTTTCTTATTACTATATACTGAGGAGTTTATAAGGGATATTTGTGCTTAGCTGTCATTCACAGTGTACAAGGCAGGGACTGCAGAGTAATAGTAACACATGCTATACACTTGTGGTAAGAGGAGGAAGAAGCCCTCTTGAACTATTTGCAGTTCATCCTTGTGGGAATGTGACCTAAGCAGTTACTATGGAGCAGCTGACACACAATTCACAAGCCTGGTTTCACCCACAGTAACTTGATCATTAGCTGTGTCATTAGGTTTTTCTTCCATTTGAGCTGAATGCTCATATGTCACTCATGTAGTATTATGAAAACTGTTCAGATGTGGATCATCCTAAATAAACAAGTAGTACAACAAGATTCTCTAGTGCTTTGATTGATGTCTTTTCAGCTGACCTGCTTTTCCAAATTGTAGTAGTTCAGTTGAAGTTGTTTGTGTTGGGTTTTGCCAGCCATTGTTTGTCATCTTTGCTGTCACAAAGAAAGTTCCAATCATCTCTTGTGTGAAAAAGCGAGAATTACAGTAAGGTATATTTAATTTTTCCTCTGTTTCATTGAAAAGTTCTGTTGCCTTTGTGTTTGAGGTAGAAATTTGTTCATGAAAGGGCAATCATTTAGAGATGCCATTTGATATTCCTAGGTGTAACACGTAGTTGTGGCTAAATTCACAAGCATCTAAAAATGGGTTATGCAGTAAAGCTTGTTGCAAGTTGTGATTCTTTTATTTTGCATTCTCTTTGCATTGGTTTGACCACAAATGTGCAGCTTCAAGTTCAGGTCAGACATTTTAACTGCAAAAATCCGTTTTGCATCAAGAGAGGGAAATCTGAGCTGGAAGCCTGCAGGGAGGAAGGGCACAAGGGGAACATCTCAATTTCTCTCTTTCATCATGATATGATGAACAAGATGTCTTCAGAAATTCATTCCCCTGCTCAGAGGTGAGACTGGAATTCTGCCTCTAGCATGGAGGCATCAAAGTCACTTCAGTATGAGTGCTATTTTTTTTGAATGAGTGCTAATAAAATGGAACTACTAATGCAGTGCCATTTAAAATGGGGCACTGGTTCATTTCATTTTGGTCTTAAAAGAGGCTGTATAAGAATGGAGGAGTCGAAAGCTTGAAATAAATTGTGGTCTTATGTCTTGAGTAAAACTTGAAAATGTAACTTTATTAATCTTTTAATAAAATGAAAGAAGTGGAAGGTCACTAGAGTAACTGTAAGGCCTGTGTGTATGCATGCATGAGAAGTCATAAGAGAAGCACAAAACAGAGGCCAGAATATGCCACAGAAGGAGGGTGGATCGGATTGCAGGTGTTCATGGGGAAGCAGAGAAGTGAAAATATGCTAGGGAATCTTGGAAATTAAGTAGGAAAAAAATGTACTTGGGAACTACTGTTTCTTTGGATCATTTTTCTATATTGTGCAACAGAGCAGTAGCCAGGCAACAGATGATAAGGAACTGTTGCATCCAACAGGCTGAACTGAAACACAGAACATTTGGGTTTCCATCCCATCTAATGTGTTTTCTTTCTCATGGGGGATCCTATCTTCAGATGTCCGTGAAGGGAGGCTCCATTCAATTGGCATGCAGCTTTAATTCCCATGACATTTCAGTGCTGAACTTCGCAATTAAAATATTCTTCAAATGTGTTGGTGTGTGTAATGTGAACTCTCGTCTATAGGTAGTTTTTCATCTCATGAAATAGGAATGATCTTGTAGCAATGGAAGGCCATTTTCATGGATATTTCACTTCTGTTTGTTAATTTAGGTACGGGTAGGTGAAGTGGGTGGCAATACTCTTGGATTTTTTGACTGCCAATTTAGTCCAGATGGTTCAATGATCATTGCTCATGCTTTTCATGGAGCACTACACCTTTGGAAACAGGCTACAGTTAATGAGGTACGTTGGTTTTTTTGTTAGTAGTATTACTTAAAAGAACTGTACTTTTAAGTCATTTGAAGTAAATTTCTGTTACTAATAGAAAAGTGTAACAGTACAATTTAAAATTAGTGATTGAAATAGTCCTTTTCTGAATATAATCTTCTGTAGGATTCTCACTTCTGCACAGAAGGGAGGTTGAAATCCTCCAGACTCTAAACCCTGTTTCTTACCTGCAGGGATCATGAAGTCAGTTGAATAGACTGAACTCCTCTGTGGTTGTGCTTCGTTCACGGCTGAACAAATAACACAAGTTTCTTTCAGATGGGAGCAATACGTCAGTATTTGTGTCTCTTCAGCCTCTCTTGAGTTCTAATAATTTGCTGTTTACAAATGTCATTTTCTTTCTTAATAAGCACATTGATTCTTTAATTTTGCTTAGAATATGCCAATCAGTCAAATGAAAAACTCCTTACTTCTCTGTGGAACTCTCTTAATAGGAGGAATGGACTCCAGAAGTTGTGATTTCAGGACATTTTAACAGTGTAGAGGATGTAAAGTGGGATCCAGAGGGAGAATTTATCATCAGTGTGGGCTCTGATCAAACTACAAGGCTCTTTGCTCCATGGAAAAGGAAGGAAGAGACAGAGGTATGATCTTCAAAGATTTTGTGAGTGTGGTTAAGAGGGCTTGGTCAGTCCTGAGTTTGGAATGAGTTGTCTGAATATAACTCAAACCTTAAAATTTCCCCAAGTGATCTGTTTAAAACTGCTGTGTTTGGTAATTGAATGTGTGCTGTTTCCACTTTAAAAATATTAGTGGCAGAGTTTTTGCAGTACACAGTATGATTGCAGTTTATGAGACTGAGTCCATGTCCAGATTACCTTCAGTTAGTGTTCTCCCAGAATCTTGGAAAACAGGCTTTGCAGTAATTCAGGAGGAGGAATACGACTGGTACTAATAACCGTCTATTGCAGTGTTTAACAATTGGCTACACTGCTGCAGGTAATCATAAAGAAACTCAGCTTTGGTTGTGCTTTTTTAGGCAAACCTAATCTAAACAAAGTTCTCAGTGTATTTTTTTTTTTTTTACATTATTTGTTAGTGACTCTGTTTTAGTAGAATGATTATTTGGACTACATGAGTGCAGCCGGTACCTGTCCTATTTTAACCTCTAGCCAGCAACTAAGGACCACACAGTTGCTGGCTCACTCCTGCTGCATTGGGTTGGGGGGAAGTCTGTTTAGAAAAGCAGAAGTTCCTGTTTCTTGTTTCTCATGTGTTTTCCTCCTCTACAAATGCAACCTCTTCTGGCAGAACAGTACCAATGTTCCATTCAGGAAACTGGCAGAAACTAGACTGTCTGTAGTCATATAAGGCCCTGCGCCATTGACTGGGGAGGGCTGTTAGAGCTGTCTCATCAAAGCTGCTGTATTGTAGACCAGCACAGGAGGTCTGATGTTTTTGAGAGAGTGAATTTGGCATCAGTTCTTTGATTTCCTTCTTCCAGGCCACACTAGAGTGGTGACAATCCCAGTTCAAGTGCTATGCTTTGCCTTGTGTTGTAGAAAGGACCTTTCCAGTTTCCTTCCCTGCTTTTTTACCCTAATCTCCGCTCAGGAGGGTACATTATATATATCAAAACAAAGTTCAGGACTAGCACATGATGTAAGTTGACAGCATTCAAGAGTTGTCAATATCAGTTTCTCTGTGACCTTCTGAAGTACCAGTCTTTATGTATGCTGCTTGCTAAATTTTAATCCTATCTTCTGAAAGAACTGATCTTTATATGATTTACCTGCACAGCTTGCCCTGAAACTTCTGAATCAATAGATTTAGCAGAGTGATTGCAGTCTTCATATCTAAATTTGGTGTGAACTGAATTACTGTACTTAGCTTTCCTGTTCTGATTCAGAGCAGCCACCAGGCTAATTTGACCAGGTGTAAATCTAAGTAGTTGCTATATTTGCTGCTGCATGAGGTGTGGGAGAAAGCTTTAGTATCCTATTTGGATGGGTGAAATGGACAGTTGGAATAGAGAAGGGTCATTTGAAGAGGTTTATTCAGGACTTCAGAACCCTGGGAAGGTTTTTAGTTCTGCTGCTCATGAACCTGGATAACACAGGCTTTTAAAATGCCTTACTTACTTTGTCACACTAAGTTTAGCGTCTGATGTTTGTCTTAACAAGACACAATGGATGGTTCAGATATTTATGGAAAGCTAGTATTACAGCTCAGTAGTCATGTTTTTCCCTACAAAAAGGAAACTAAGTGTTGAATGCAAATAAGCATCCTTTCTTAAAGTCTCAGTTCTGATATCAGAATATCAGAAAAGAGGGATAACCATCAGCTTCAATTTGTCATGCAAATTTGCATCCTGATTTTTCTGTAAGAAGCTTATTGCATGACTTACACAGCTCTCTCTTTGGGGTCTGAGTTTTTGTGTTTTTTTCATTCTTGCTATGTGTTATGTTGTATGCGAAGATGTACCCAGTAGCGGGTAAGAAGGGCTTGTTGCGCTGTTTGATTTTATCTTTTTTTAGATAATGAATGCTTTTTTCCTCACTGAAAAACAATCAAGCCCTTGTGAAATCATGAGGTTTTGTAGGATGTGTCAAATTCTCATTCAGGTCCTATCAGAAACTTCAACATTCAAAACTCAATTGCATTTTTAGGGTGATCTGTGCAGTTTACAGTCAATATAATGCCTTTGCTTATATTCACATGAAATCTAGTCTTGGCTACAGACATTGGAATATTGAAGTAGTCTAAGTTATTTCAATTGATTTGGGTTCTGTTAGCTTTTAAGTAAAAAATGCACACTGGATTTTTCCAACTGAAGTATCATCTAGTTGGAGTAGCAAATGAAACTTAGGAAAAACCTCTTCATGAAAGTGCATTTGCTAGAAAATAAATGGGGTTTTTTTGAAGAGTCATTTTTCTCATGGGTAGAGTAAGTCAGATTTTTAAAAAAGCAATTAAAATAATTTAATAACTTTTTTGCTAATGTTCCTTGTTTAGTATGAGTATAAAACTAGTTTGTCTTTCTCTTTTGGTTAACTGTTAATTCTTGTTTACTTGGATTAACACTTGAAGAGTGGACGGAGTATTTCAAGAAAGTAGGAAAAAAGAAAACACTTCTACAATTATCCATATTTTTCAGATTTTTTTGCAAGAATCTATTATGGTTTTGTCAGTTTTTTTGCAAAGCTTCTATTAAATGGTCTCACTTAAATCAAGTATTTAAAGAAAAGAGGGAAGTAGGAACCTGTAGCCTGCTGACAGCAGTGCTGCTGTTCTTTGTGAAAGACAGATGAAGGAAGCAAGGTAATTATCACCACCTTTTGGACCTACAGTCTTGAAAGTAGTAGGATACAAACCTCTTTTTGCTTAGGCAAATTATGTTCTATTCCTGACTGTCTAACATAAAGAATTCACAGTAAGTGCCTTAAACACATCTGTGCAGGGACACAGTTTACTAATTGCAGGAATGGTTTGGTGGAAAAAGAGGATTCAACTGATGTATGTGAGCACCAGTTTTATGCACATCAGTAGAAGGTTGCTCTTAACTTTGCTTGGTGTTAATAAGTTCAGGAGGTAAAGTAGTGTGCTTTTTTTGAACTTTAAATTGCCCTGCCTCTCTATTTAAGAATTGTGTTTAGCTGTGTGTCTGCTCATTTTTAGGTAACCTGGCATGAAATTGCCCGGCCTCAAGTACACGGATACGACCTGCGCTGTCTGGCAATGATTGGCCGGTTTGAGTTTGTGTCAGGAGCAGATGAAAAAGTGCTTCGAGTTTTTCGTGCTCCCAAGAATTTTATAGAAAATTTCAGTAACATCACTGGTATCCCAATGGAGAAGCTCTGCTCCCAGGTAAGTATGCTAAAGCAATGCTAAATGAAGAAAACCCTCTTAGGTGTAAAACAAGTTAAAGATTCAGAAAATGTCAGATTGCACTAAACTTTGTAAAAATTCTTTTCAGTTATGGTACTGAAACAATAACCTTGTTTTTCCTTTCCCTTCTGCCTGCTTCCATGTGTGTTCCTTCTTAAGTATTTTTATGGTGTTGTCGTATGAAACGGGTTCGATTTGAAACGAAACAAGACCTTGTGTCAGAAGATTGAAAAGAGTGTGGATAGATTTTAAGTGACTCAAACCAAAGTAGACTGCTGTACCCACTTGGGAATTAAGCAAACAATAAAGCCTATTACTGTGTTTCCCCGTAATTTAAGGATGTAGTAGTCTTGTCTAGATCTAATTATTGTTGTGTGGTTATGTGTTGGTATTACTTCTTTTTTTTTGTAATTGTATGCTTGGAAATAGCATAAAGCTTTCTGTACTAATTTTAGTTCTTACATACAAATATTTATAAATATGTACTTGCTTTATTTCCTCTTGGCATTGGAAATTTTCTTGAGGCCTTTACATTTCAGTTCTTAGTTGTGTGTATGTCAACTGTCCTGTGTTGCTATCCTTAGTTCCCCATTTGCATTAAGGTCTAATTCTGATTTTGTCTGCATTTTACAGAGCAGACCTCATTCAACATAGTTGCCTCTTTACAGTGCCTTGCATGAGTTTGGATATTTCACTCAAAAGCAGGGTTTTCTGTGCAGTTTCTCAGAGATGAATTAGCCTTTCCATTTAGTTTAACAATTGAAATATCTGGGATAGAAATATAATCATTTTTGATAGCAAGAAATTACATAAGTGGCTGCTTAGTGCTTTAATTCCACAAGACTTCATAAGCATTTGCATTAATGACCATGGTGCAAATAACATTGTGCTTTTATAAGGCTGGCAGATGTTATTATTTTACTTCATATAGACTTTTCTTATCAGCTCTTCCTCTGAGTGCTGTTTTTGATTCGTATCACAAAGTGTTTCACATAGGCTTTGGTTAAAGAGGAAGGCTTTATGAGCTCTGATTATATGGCTGCTTTTAAATAGCTTTCTTAAAATTATTTTCTGTGAAAGCTTTCACTAAAGTGGGGAAGCTTTTTCTTTTTTAATTTGGCTTAAATGGTTTCCCCAAAAAAGTACCTGAAACCAAAACCAGCTTTATATTCAAAAAGGGTTGAATAGGATTATATTCAATTCAGATCCATGGGATTGTATTTTACTTGGGGTTGTAATGAGGAACTATTTTTGTTTTGGAGGTGTTATGCTTGTCTGGGTCTCTGATACATTTTCTCATCTAATTATGAACATTTAAATATATTTTAAGCTGTCACCTAAAATATTGATTTAATTCTGTAAAACAGTCTTTCTTTGAACTTTTCTGATACCATAAGGAAGTGGGTTTACAGCTATTAAATTTTTTTTTATCTCTACGCAAAGGTCCCCAAGTTCATTTACCCTTTCTAAATTTTTACTTTTTTCCCTATACCATTATGGCACTATTTTCTGTCTGATGATAAGTCTTTCCCATGTGCTGCTTTAAACAGACACATATTCTGTACTATTTACTGAGTTGTGTTTCAGGTTGTGGCCATAGGCAGTCACCCTCTGTTCTCTTTTCCAAAATACTGCTTTATTATTTTACTTCAGAACAACGATTTCCCAGTTCTATTGTATTAAAAACTGCAGTGCTCTCAGTTAATAGATTAATTGTCATGTATATGCTAGAATAAATATAACTGTGCAAGAAAACCTGCAATTAGCATTGAAGAAAATCCTTGAGCTAGGGCTTTAGAAAAGTGCTTTTTTGTTGTTTTGTTGGGTTTTTTTCTTTTTCCCTTCCTGCCAGAGTACTGGTTTTTGTTCTGTCCAGGGTATGTTCTGGACAAGAATTTTTCAAAGTGCCCCCTTCACTTCTCTAGGAAAGTAACTCTAGAAACTCTCAGGGATTCCTTAAGCTGTGGCCTTTGAAATCCAAGCCTATGTGACAATTCACGTGTAACCTTTCTTTTTTTCTTTAATTCAGCAATCTGATCTTCCAGAAGGTGCAACTGTGCCAGCTTTGGGATTATCCAATAAAGCTGTTTTTGAAGGTATTGCTAGTGAGAAATAAAGGTTATGTTGTTTCATGTGGAAACTTTATTTAGGGGATTGTTTTAGACCTACATATTAGGTCTGTAAGTGTAGGCTTGACTGCAAGTTTAGAATCTAGAAATAAAATCATGCCAAGTATTTATTTTTTTGCTAGCACCTAAACATGGTGCTTAAAAGTAAAAGCACAAGTAAGGAAGAATTAGTTAGCCAATTAGTAATTAATATCTTAGAGAGGCAGTGGACATTACATTGTGGGGGAACAAGGAAGGAGGGACAGATGTCTCCCTAGAATGATAAAAAATATTTTCCTGAGACTGGGAATGTACAAATTAGGTCGGACCTGTTTTTTCTCTGCTTAAAGCTTTAATCAGAAGGTGTGATCTACAAAAGGAAGCATTTTAATAAGCTTTGTCTCTAGGGTCTTCAATGGCAGTAAGCCAAATTTTCCTAAATCATTTGTGAGAGAAAAAACAACTTTGTTGTACTTCAAATAACTTGTAAAATATATTTTGGCAAAGTTTTTTTTTCCCCTGCTTTTTCATGGGTTCTTCTAATGAGAGAGGGAACAGAACTTCCTTCTTCTAGATTATTGCCACACACAGAATAACTAATTTCCACTGATTTCATGTGGCCAAACCAGAAGCAGTACCATGAATAGAACTTGTCTGCATTGTCCACCACTGCTCACACAGTGCTGTCAGCATTGATGACTTAGGGTAAAACACCGCAGACTTGGTCTCACTCACTCTGCCGAGGAATCTTCATGGTGAGTGATGCTCAGATAGTGGTCTCGGATGTTGCTTATTGCATTTTCAAAGACAGAAAAAATGGGATGAAGGAAAAGACGGTCTTCATTTTGCTTTTTCTGTACCTTTTTGAATCTGCTGTGCTTGAGATGTCTATTTGACAAAGGTAGATTCTCTCTGAGAGGAACTGTTCCCCCTCTCTGTACCTTTTTCTTAATACCTTCACCATGAAGGACAGAGTTGAATTTTAACTTACAGTTATCTGTTTTCAGTTACCTCTGGTACTTTTGCTTAAAGCTAGGGACTGAGCCCTCAGTGGTTTTGCTGAAGTTTGCAAATTGTAGATACACTTGCTCAAATATGGGTTTTCATTTAGTGATCTACATCAAATTTATGAACTCATCACTCGTATCAGAGATTTCTTGTCTTAAACTTTTTCAAATATAGAAGGAAAGGTTTAACATTAGGGAAACACGGGTTGAACTCTGGTGACTGCATTGCTCAGTGAAATCCTTTTTAGGAATCTCTAAAAGATTGTGCTGGTGGAAAGAGGTCAGTTTCAAAATGAAGGTTAGATTATTACTTTTTTAAAATCTTCTCATTCTCATATGCATTCAAATAACTAGCTTCTAGTATTCCTATTACTGTAACTGCAAGCAGAGAAACCTAGTTTCAACTACTTGTAAAAAATACAGATTTTTTTACTTGTATAATAAGTCCTCGTATTTTCCCTCCTTTCAAGTATGTTCTTTATCTAATGAAGTCCTCCCTTTAATAGGAGATATGACATTTCAACCAGATGAGGATGAAGACTCATTTAATACCATTTCGAATCAGTATCCAGAGATTTATTTTCAACCCTTGATCCTTACAGGTATGAGAATAATTTCTGTTGTAGAAAATAGAGAATGAGTTTCATTGGATATAAACTTGAAGCATTATTTAGCTGATTTGAAAAAATCAAATTTGAATAAGCTGTACAAATCTTTTTTAGAACCTCCACCAGAGGATCACTTGCTGCAGAATACCTTATGGCCTGAAATTCAGAAGTTGTAAGTTTTATTTTCCCTTTCCTTATTTGTTACAAAGTTTCCAGAAAGCTGTTGCAACATGTTAATGTAGCTTAGCCTTGTAACTCTTCCTACTCCGCTATGTCATTTGACTTTGTGTGCCCTGTATTACTTGTAAAAGAAAGAAATTGTATTTATATAAAATTAGGATACCATGAAGAAAACAGCAGTTAGAACTGATGTGTCACAATTTTATTTTACTTGGTTGTTTCTCTTTAAAACCTTGTCTATACTGAAGGTCTCTCTGAGTAAGGAGTTTCCTGCACCTTGCGCTTCTTGGCGCAGGATTGCAGACGTGGTATGGAAGTAGAGTCTGGGGCATCAGTGGAGGAGCTTGCCCCTACCTCCTGGCAGAGTTGTAAGGTGCAATAGATGGAAGCAGCAGCCAAACCAGGATGTCTGTCTAGTGGTAGAGCAAAGTGGTAAATGTTGAGTAAGATGGTTGCAAACCCGGTTTGGGTATTGAATGCTGACAGAGTGGTTGTCAGTTGCGAAGATAATGGAGTTACATGGTCATGATAATTGTTCTGAGGTTGCAGGGGTTTAGAATTCTTCAGATGCGTTTTCTTCCTTTTCTGAAATTCACAACAAAGTTCACATGAATGTTGTCACCTGATTGTTCCCTAAGGATCCCAGTAACATGAGGCTATACTTTCACAATCTTCAAAGTTTTAGTTTCAATCTTCAAAGTATAGCACAAGGAAATTGAATAATCTCAATCTCTTGTGGGTTTATTTATCTCCTGAAAGGGGTCACAGACTGGAACAAAAGTGTTGAGCCTTTGCTGATGATTATAGCTACCTCTATGCATTACCAGTTTTGTGAGGGAGGAAATCAAAAGCTTCGGGAAAACACTATGCAGCTTGCTTTCATTTAACTAAGGGGGAAGTTCTGTGGGAGCTCATCTTTGCTTTCAATTGGGCAGTAAATCTGTTTTGAATGCTTTTAAGCTCTGTTACTGTGTTTGTACTCAAAAATGATTTTAGGAGGAAAGCCAGTGGATGTTAGACTATATCTGCACATTTTGTAATTTCTAATTGTTACTTTAACTGTTTCTTTCGTGCATTCCATGGCTGCTAATGCACTCACATAAGTAGATTGATAAGGGATGTTTAAGTAGTGAAAAGGAACCCAGGCCAAAATTCTTCTTCATTTGCCTTTGACATTTAACAAAGTCTAGTGGGACATTAATATTTTATCCTCAGCTATAGGAGTGCTGCTTATCTGCCTTTATATCCTGCATTCATTAAAATGACTCCATTTTATGGCAGTCTTCAGATGACTTTTATCTGAGCAATTCTTTCTGTTTTTAGAGACACAGCTAATAATATAGATTATTTTATGCAAGAGCAACAAGATGTAAAGCATTCGTAGACTTTCAGATTTTTTTGCTCAGAGTAATCTTGAAAGAGGTAACATGAAATCGCATAATGTAGATTTCAAGTTGCCATAGCAGCAGAAGAACAGTGTGAGGCACTGACTTGCTAAAAATAGCTTGTTTGTCATTGACATTTGTGTATTCCTAGCTCTAACTTGACACCAAATTTTGAAGGATTAGTGTTGGGTTTTGCAGAGTGTTTGCTTGAGGAGGTTTTAGTATGAAGAACTTGCTGAATTTTTAACATAATATAATAACTTTAAAAATATGATAAATCCTGTGAGAATATGCAAATCTTTATCCCCTTGGAAAATTATAATAGAGAGTTCATATACAGCATGCTGAGATTAAAGCTTGAGTGTTGACATAAATATATATGCTTAGATGTATGTACCTTTCATGTAATACACTTGGAAGTTGGAAGAGATCCTTTTTGACACTAGATTACTGTATTCATTTGCCTGGACATTTGAAAGTCCAGTCAGTCCACCTGTGCATTAAAAAAATGCTATGAATTGTACAACGCTGAGGCAAAATTACCTGTGGTTGAAAATATCATTTCACTATTCATTCATCCAGTTACTTCTCTCCATTGTGAACTTTTTTTTGGCGGTGTACTATGTAGTGAAGAAATCAGATTTTGTTTATGGGATCAGGGGGTAGGACTGTATTGTAGCTCCTATGCTGTCAAGGCTTATATATGCTCTTTTAAAACAACATTTCCTGTTGCCAATAGCTTAATTCTCTTCACTGGAGACAGCAATGGGCTATTCAGCTGCTGGTCTGACCTAGGATAGTCCTGCTCATCTAACTTTGCAAGGGACAGTATCTTATGTTTTCTGTTAATTTAATAAGAATGGTTACATTTTGGCCCTTCCATTTAGCGAAAGAAGCGTTGCATGCAGAAGCTTGAAATATTTCCATCAACTGCTCTTCAACACTACTTTTAGAAGATTAAAGCCAAAACAACTGAGAATTTGTTCCGTGGTTATTTTTCTGTCATTGAATTTCATGAAATTTATACTTTTGATGCAATAAATATTTTTTCGTTTTAGAAAATTGACTTGCAGTGGTTCTCACTACAGAACAGTCTCCAGGAATGTGCTTTGAAAGTAAGCGTTATGATAAAACTCTTGCTGGTGGCAAATTAAGAGTAAGACATGCAATAGTATCATCATCATTATCAGATACACTCAAATTTGCAATTTAATATTTCTATTAGGGATACACACCAGTCCCTCTCCCTGTTAGGCAGGGAGGCACAGTTACATTTCATAAAAGCCTGTGTATTCTCAGTCTTCAGACATAGCTTTGGCAGTCTGTTGATGGGATATGCCCAGTGACAATGCTTCAGACACAGTTCAACAGATCCAGACAGTAATTTGTCATTTGAGTGGGTGGCTGTTCTGGCTGCAAGTGAAATCCCATGAGCATCAGTCCAATGTGAAGAAGTTAACACTACTGACCAAAGGAGTTTCTTAAGAGAACTGCTTATCTCTTCAGAACTAGGAGAATCATAGGAAACTACCCCACCCAGCTGGTATTGAGCTGATACTTGTCTACTGTTTATAGGTTGCATCTCAAATTTTACTTTACTTCCAATCTTTTTTGTGACTAATTTTAATTTGTGTTAGTCTGTATGGAATTTCTCCTTATTAGTTAAATGCCAGTCTGTGTATGTGAGATTTCAGCAGAACTTATGCAAATACTGATTAAAAAAAATATTTCTGGAGAAGGCTAGAAATTTTGGGGGTTTTACAGAGTTTTTTTCCTTTTCCAACATGATGCTTATCTTTTCATTCATAAATCTTCTTGCAGTATTTCACAGAATAGACATCCTTTCTGTGTTTGTGGCATATTTCTTCAGTGGATTTCAAATATGTGGCTTACGATTTTTTATGATCTTTTTAAAACTGTTTCTTAAGAAAATAAGGATACATTAAATGCTGCTTTAATCTGCTTTGTTAGTCATTAGGGTGGCTTTTGCACTGCTGATGCTTTAAGACTATGGAATAGGCTGGAGAGGTTTTTCTGTAGCCAGTTTCTAATGGAAGAATTTGTACAGGTGTTTAAACTGAAAGCTGAACAAATTATTGGGGATGGAATACTAAAACAGTGGTAAGAAATTCTTGGCAGGTGCCTTTCATTTTTGGAAAGGGATTTGAATTAATGTAACATCTTTGATACATACTGCGAAAATGACTTTGATGTGTTAAATTTGTTTTCACGTGTATTTCAGATATGGACATGGATATGAAATTTTTTGTGTTGCCTGCAATAATTCAAACACTGTAATTGCCTCAGCATGTAAGGTAAGCAAAGATTCTAGCACCACCTAGTGAAAAGTGCTATCCGATTTCTAGGGCTGAATTCTCTTCTTTTACAAAACATAAAAGATTCTGTGTAAGTGACAGTTGCCTTGCAAAGGTGAGGGTGGGTTGCCAAGAAGTTATTATTCCTAAACGATGTATGATTCATTTGAAGATATTAGTAAGATAAATTCTAACAAATACAGGTCTGAAATGTTTTCTTACTGATATATTGTCAGCATTACAAGAAAGTAGGGAAACAGTATTGAAACTTCCCAGAGGAAAGCTGGGTTTTACTTGATTGAAAGCCTTAAAACAAGCTGTCTAATATCTTAGTACTTTAAAATGTGTGACTTTTATACTTGCTCTCATTAATTCACATTGTTATTTTTTCCATCCATACAGGCTTCCAAAAAAGAACATGCAGCAATTATTTTGTGGAGCACTACTTCTTGGAAGATACTGCAGAGTTTGTCTTTTCACAATCTGACTGTTACTCAGCTGGCATTTTCTCCTGATGACAGCTTTTTATTAGCTGTTTCTAGAGACAGGAATTGGTCACTGTGGAGGAAACAAGATTCCTCAGAGTCAGGTAAGATACGTGGACATACACATTTGTCGACTTGGCAGTTTGTTCAGTATTTTTGGCTGCAAAATATTTGAAAGAGAGTTGATAAAATATTTTAATGGACATTTTGCTTACAACTTTGAAGAATTATTAGTGTTGTAGGGTCTTGTGGATTTAGGAAATGTAATTAATGTTTGGAAAGATAGAAAGAAAATCAAAATGCAGAGAAGAATGTAATTTAGATGGTGTTTAATTGATGGATGTAATGAAGTCTACTAGTCCTCGTGCCTTCTGCATGTGATTGTACGTTTGACTTACTGAAATCAAGTCTACAAGCTGAATACAGATTGGCATTCTGTCAAGGAGAGCCTTCATTGTAGAGTTCTGTGCAGGCATAGCTGGAAGGTTCAGTGCTGCATCCATATCCTGCATAGGCTGCCTTGTCCCTGCTTGCATGGCATGACACTTTGAGACACTTGACAGGATTAATCTCTGTCTTTGGTGTGGCTTTCTGATAATCCTACACAATTGATTAATTTGACTAGAACTGGCTACATCTGGAAAGAGAGCTGATAGTAAGGATTCAGTTGACTTTCTCATTAAGACTTTGAGCCTTGCAAAATCATGAGGAGATTGCTATTGAACATTTTAATAGAATCCTAGAACAGATGCTTGTGCTGAAAGTGATTATCATTGCACTCTTGGCTTAATAGCATATAAACACTGCTGGGCTCTATAGAATGTTCCTAGGGATTTGGCAGTGAGTTTTGGCCCCTTCAGACAGTGTCCAGTTGCATCCTGGCTTGAATTTCTGTTCTATTCAGACTTCTATTCTAAAGCCTGGCATACTGTCCACAGTAGTTACACAATGTTTCAGGATAAGGATCATGAATACTCTTAGCAAGTAGAGGAAATCCTCTTTTCATCTGTTCATCAATAACCCTTCTGTCTACAAATAACATTATATATGTAAAGCAAAACTGCTGCTGTTGGCATCCCAAGAAGTGGTTATTCAAAGTCTATGCTCCAAAATGACAACCTTTTCTACCAGGAAAAGCATTCCCATTTACTGATCTGCTGATCAGATTTAGTGCCTGATGTATACGTGCTGAAATACAAGCTTGTCTCCTTGGGAGCACATTAATCTTTACAACTGGACCATTATGTTTGAACAGTTGGGGCTTTACGGGTAAATAGGAGCTTTAGTGAAATTACTGGGGAAGTGTGAACACATGGTAAATATTGCACTACAAAAACTTCTGAAATCAGTGTTCTTAATAGAACTTGATAGAAATAACCTAAATATGTTATACTTGGATTTAAATTCTTCAGAAAAAAAATGCATTTAAAATACTGAACTGTTCCTATTGTTTTAGGGCTATAAGGGCTTACTGATACGGTCTTGAACAGGTGCTAGTTATTGCTGTAAGTAAGTGCTGGAAAAAAAATATTCATGTAGCCCTAAGTATTCCCAGTTGCTTTAAAGATGAGTGGAGTAATGTCCAAGTATTCTTGCAGTTCGGACGTAAAGTTAAGTAAGAGTTACAATCACTTTTAAAATCTAAAGTAGTTGAAACAAGGCTTTTTCTCTACATGTTTTATTCCAGGACCAGTCTTCACTTGCTGTGCATACACAGATAAAAATACAGCTGTTCACAGTCGAATCATTTGGTCCTGTGATTGGACACCAGACAGCAAGTATTTTATTACTGGTAGTCGGGACAAAAAGGTAATTAATGTTAAAGCAATTTAGGTAATTGAAGTTAAAGCCCAGAGTTATTTTAAACATCTTTTGGAATAACAAACACTGTGTTCTAATGAGCCCCTATTTTATATATACACAAAAATGTTACTGCATGTATTAGCACAGAAATCAGCGATACTTTCATAAGCTAAATAAAATGCTTGAATATGTATATACAAGACTGTGGGCTGCTAGTTGGACATTCTCACTTCTTTTTTCATGCAGTTAAGCATATGCCACAATTCTATGGGTCTCACATTTTTCTTTATCTTTCATAACAGATTCTGGTTTTGTTGTCAATAATGAAATCAGACAGACTGCCTACAAAGCTTTCTTTCTCTTTCTTTTCTTTGTAGGTAGAGAATTTTTTTGCCATTTTTAGGGTCATCCACTGTGCCCTGGAATTATTTTAATTAAGTTATTCTTTATGTTTATATATGTGTATTTACAAAGATTAAGGTGGAAGTTCATAGATGACTCTTTTTCTTACAGGTCATTATCTGGGGCCACTGTGATTTGTCAGTGATTACTGAAGGGAATGAGCTGGGTTCAATCAAGCCTTGTTCAACAGTGCTGGATGCTGGGGATTCTGTGACTGCTGTTGGTATCAGCCGTGTGCTTACTCCTGATGGGAGGTATTGCTGGTTTTCTGTAGTGTCATTCTGTGTTTAATCTGAAATTAGTATTTATCCCTTTAATCAACTAGTTTCCTGTGGCTAAACAGCTCCCCAAACTTACCTATCAATTATGTTGACCATTCTTTGACAGAATGACTTCTTCTTTTTCCTAGCCATCTTTTCAGGTGTATGGGGACTTCTTCAAGCACTGTAGCAAGAAAAATGAAAGTGGGAGAGGGGAGGGAGAGATGCGTGTACACATTAATTCTTCCAACAGTATTGACTGATCTGATGTTGTGATGACCTCATTTTTTCCTAACCAAATATATGTAGCAGGTTTCTGTTTTGCTCATTTTTTTTGTGAAGCAACTTCAATGTATTATTTTTTGTCACGGAAAAGTAAATACTGATTTAAAGGGCAAGGTGCAACAACAGTGCTTGAGTGCTGGTTCTTTCTATCCTGCGTGAGAACTGACCTCAGGGAGCTGTCTACTGTAATTTCTAATAAATGAATGTAATTATTCTCTTGATAGATACATTGTTGCAGTAGGCTTAGAGAACGGGAAGATTATCTTGTACACATGGAAGCAAAGTGGGAAAGAACCAGCACAGGCTGACTGGACCACAAGTGCTGAGATAGATAACAGGTATGTCTTTTGAAGTGAGTTAGGAGCAATGAAATATTATTTTTCAGACTAACAGTGCTGGAGTTCTGTTCTTATAGTATGAAATATATGAATCTAGTTTATTACTATACCAAAAATTGTTATCTTTTTGGGAAATGTTTGATCCCTGAAAGTCTAAAGATGTCTTGAGGCAAAACCCAGAAATAAAAATACTGATTATTTAGATGTATTAAAAAAAACTCCCAACAAATATGAACAAAAACCAGAGGGGTGTTAAACCCCAAAATACTTCATGCTATGCAAATGCTTTGAGAAGTATTACCCTTTGTTGGCCCTCCTTAAAAAAGCTTTACCTTTAGTCATAAATATGATAACAGAAAACACTGAAGAGAGACTGGAAAGCATCACTGTTTATTTACATCAGCAAAACATTTTGGAGAGCAAGCTTTCGAGAGCAGTTTCCAGCAGAAACCAAAGGAATGACAAGCTATATGTGGGGCTGCTGCAGTGACAGCTAGAGAGACTCTGTGGAGACTTGCAGTGTTTCACTTGAAGCACTCCCTTGGGTTCTTCTATCACACACTGCCATTGATAGTAATAGAAATAGAAGTTGATGGTGACTTTGGCCTGTGTGTGCTTGCAGTGAATGGGAAAGAGACACCAGATAACAGGAAATTGCAGGCTAAAAGCCAGAAATCTGTCATCTCTAAGTAACGGAGATACTCGACCTCCAGCTTAATGTGGTAAAACTGAAAATCAATAGCTGTTTGAATTATTGATGAGTGAGAGGATAAAATGTCATTAGTGTTAATGACCCTACTTAATAACAATACCTGCTGGTTGTCACAAGTCAGTTTTTCCTCAGTTGGTAGTGTTAACTGAAGAGTACTAATTACATGAACGTTGGCGTTTACACTGACATGCCCAACTGTGTTTAACATTTTGCAGTTACGTATGGATTTCTTTTTGTTGCAGCCAAAGTCATGCTCTTGCTGTGAAACGCTTATGTTGGAGACGTCATGCAGGCAGAGCTGGACATAATGATGAGAGCAGCAGCAAGTGGTTACAGCTTGCAAGTTGTGGAGCCGATCACTGTGTTAAAATATTCGATGTCAACAGATTTGCTCTTTAGCAAAGACAGCAGGCCTGTTTGTGCCAAACAGATTCTCAGCATTTTTTTTCAACTTTCAGCCACTTTGATTATTGAATTTTCTATCTTCTGCTGTGGAAAGTAAAATATCTGACATGTAACTTATTAATGCAACTTTGGTGGAAGTTTGAAATGTCAAATATTTTTCTAACCCTGCAGTTTTGGGAGTATGAAATATATGTTTTGTTTGGTGAATATCCTGGAACTGAGGGCTGGGAAGTGGGGCAGGGCATGGGAGAATAATGAGAGAGCTTTGTTTGCTGTGACTTGAAGGGTAGGTGGGAAGCTGCCGATACTTGGGTTCTTCTGTGCTTGAGATTCCACCTGTAGTTCTTAATTTTTTTTTAACTCCTCTTGCTATTAAATATAACTGTCAGTGGACCTGCCAGTGCTGCCAGTGTGTGTTCAGGCATGTGCAGCCAGAGATCAGGGTTAAACATGAAGCTTTCTCTGATTGCCTTTGAATGTGTATTACAGCCCTGGTCCAAGTCTGAGGCTACGTGACTCTGGAAGGAGTAGTTTGTGTTCAGATGCTTGGACAGGCCTGCTTGATTTTATTCCTTTGTTCTGCTGTATAGTGCTGAACTTGTACTTCTTGGTCAGGTGGGGCTTAAAGCTGAGCTCAGAGACCACTTAAATCTTCTGGTGTCTCCCTTGGGAGCCCTCTCTGAGCAGAGTGTGATGGAAGAGCCACCTCTGAGACTGTTGGAGGGCTATCCTCTATAGTTTGGACTGGAAAAGCTTATGGATATTACTAGACAGGAGCTAAAAGGAGGCAGCCATTCCTTACAATATCTTTGGGCTCTTCCTGACTTTTGAGGGCTCCCTCTTTGCTCTGGTGAAAACAAGAGACAACTTAGTTGTCTCATACTGGAATTTAAGTAGAGTGCTGCTAGACTGAGAGTACTTCAGAAGGACTTGACGTCAGCAGGTTCCAAAGTATCTGGTTCCAAAGTCTAATTTAGAAATCAGTTAAACTTTGAGAATGAACTTATTGTTATTCCAGAACTGCTTGCTACCTGTAACTGGCAGTGCAGAGGTAGCTGGAATTATGTTCAACATTTTACTGTGTTGGATATTTAGATTGAGTGCAGCTCTTTCAGAGTGGGCTATATTGTTTTCAGAGTAATTATGGTTTTTCTATCTTGAAAGGTTTTGTATTTTACCTCTTCATTTGCAGTTCTGTGTTTCAGCCATTAAAAAAATCCCACATTCTTTAAAATGGGGATAAGGGTATAAAAAAAAAGACTTATCAATAAAGATGATTTGCTACATTTTACTTGTGGTACCCAGTGCTTTCCTTACACGAGTACTTTATATTCAAGCATTTGTATTGTATTTCACTTGTCTGGGAATTTTTAAGCAGCCAAATCCTGGCAAGAGAAAGACATAACTTACCACTAATGAGGTTTCAAAAAGCTGCCAGAAGTGGGACTTTATTCTGTGTCACAATTGTAATCTTGTATCTTACAATTTGATGATTATACTGTACAATTCTTTCCAATAGTAGTACATCTTGTTCTGTGGCCACTTCTGGGTATAGGTGTCAATGAAACATCACGTTAGTTGTCCATCTCTTTTATTTTGTGAAATGCTGTCATTAAGCTACTAGAGGATTTAGTAATCCACTCCATTACCCCTGGGACTTGGTGACTCAATCACATTCATTGTTCCAGCTTTAAATGCACCAGATTAGTCTGTTGGTCTCCTAAGTCTAAATATTTATAACAGACACTTTTAATTTTCAATTAATTTAGAGGTTAGACACCTCGGCACATGATTAATATTTTATGTATGATACTATCTTCGTTCACACATCACTTTGCTATGCATGTAGTAGGTGTGACTTGTATATACACCTTTATCTTCTCATAAATCCACTCATGTCTTTTCAAAATGTAAATCAGCGTGTTAAAAGTACTAAGATCTGAGGTGCTGTCAATGTACGTGGTGCTCTGAAATTCTCTGTTGTTGTACAGTGCTACTGAAAATGGAGTTGAGAAAATTGATGAGATAAACTCAAGTTTTGTAAAAAATGTTTTAATACCTTTCGATACATTTGAGGTAAAGCCGTCCCATGAAGATTTTGGATCCATATTATCAGTATTTACTGGTTTTATGCTAATTTTGAAGAGACTTTGTGGTCAAAGATGTGAACAAACTGTTTTATGTAATCAGGCCTAAAGGAGGAGGATTGTTTTGTCTTACAGTGGAGGTGTGTGTGACAAAGCAAGCAAGAAATGGGTTGTGCTGTTTATAACCAAAATCAAATTGTTATTGAGATTGTCCAAAGCAATCTTAAATCTTTCAGTCCCGGACGTAGGTGTAGGCATCCTCAAGTCTGTGTTCGACCAACAAGCCATGCTAATACTGACATTATAAGTGAGCATGCTGTGGTGTTTGGTGGATGAGAAGGACAAAACAAGCTGTTTGTGTAAACTGGGGGGATGTGGGATGCTGACATTCAGCCTGAGGAACTCCTGCCTGGGCTCCACGTGGCAAGCTCCCTAAGCACTGCTGCCAAGCTATTGATTGTGTTAATTCCTTCACTTACGAACAAACAAGGAGCAGGTTATGCATCATACTAAGCTTTAAAAAAAGTGTTAATGCTGCTGTTGTCTCTTTTGTAGCCTGAGACTTCCAAAGTAACTAGAAGTGGTTGAAAATTTCAAGAAAGTCAATTATTGAACTCTGAGCTATTGAAAACATCACTGTGGTAACTCTGACTAATCTCTGTTTTCCAAAATATTTAACGTGCAGAAATGAGAACGCTCCAAGGCTCACTGCCAACTTCAGCTAATGCAGAGATGAGGGAAGAGGAGGAAGCAGCTGTGTCCTCATTTAGACTCAAATCTCACTTTAAAGAAGTGGCTGTTAAAAATAAGGAAACTTTAAAATAACTGAAATGGGAAGCAAAAATATTACTTGCTCTGTTTTAAGGAGCATCTGGAGCTGTACAAAAGATGAGGCAAAATCACTGACAGGACAAAAATCAGAATTTGCCTTTTGTGCGCTGGAAGCTGGTAGAGGTGGGAGTTGTTGAGAACAGTTCAGCAATGCCCCACTACTGCTCTTTTATCAGTAGTGGTAGTTTTGAGGCAGAAGGACAGCGTGTTTACTCCGTGACTTGCCCAGCCCTTGACCCTCCAAACATTCCCATTTTTGCCCTGTGTACTGGCACACCCTCAAACAGTTGTGGGATATACCTTCAGTCTTTTTTCCCCCAGCCAGGAGCTGCCTTTTTTTCCTATGCCAACCGCCAGATTCCTCTTGTCCTGCTTCTGTGTTTGCTGTAGAGAGGTGGGGACTGTGGGCTCCCTTTGCCAGCCCCTGGTACTCCTGCTCAAGCACAGCTCTTACTGTCACCTTGTGTGACCAGCTCTAGTGACTGTATTTGATCAGTTTGTGTTCAATGCATATCCCAACAGCAATTCATCCTATCCTTTATTATTATAAAACTAGAAATGACCTCTCTCTTTCTGAAGGGAACTTAGGGTAGACCATGTGACAAATCCCAATGCTGTACCATAATAATGAGGCTCTCTCCAATATCCTGGGGTAGCTCTATGAACCAGATATGCCCTGGACTTGAAGTCCTGGAGGAGAGCTGCTCCATGTAATTGGTGTTTGCAGGACTCAAGCCAACATTACAGTCGCACAGATGAGGGGAGGTGGTGTGTCTGAGGTAATCGGCATGTTATGGTGGTGTCACCCTTACAGACTGCAGCAGATCCCAGCTGAATAACAAAGGGATGCAACAAACAGGTTTCGTACTGCAGAGGAGCTGTTCCCTTTGCCTCAAAAGCTTGTGCTAACACTGATCTATTTTTTCTAAGAGCTTTTCTCTCTTTACTCACCCCCTCTTCTAAGAAGACAATTTTCCCTCTTGGCTGGTCCTTTCTCCATTCCTGCAGGCCCCTAAATACTTCTGTAACCAATCCTTATTTTCTCAACAGCCTTCTCTCTCTTCCTATTCTTCTTGTAAAATAATCCAATGCTTTCTAATATGTGATCCTGGGAGAATTCGTATGTATCACGTTTAACATCCCTTGGTATTTTCTGTTCTGCCTTCTGTGTCTCTGTGTCTTCCTTTGCTAGGTTTTGGGCTTTTGGTGTTTACACAGCCTGTCCAGCATCATTACCTCCTTTCTCCCTGACAACAAATTACTGGCATACGTGTGAGCAGCATGCCCTTCTCCCTTGCTAAAGCATAAACTGTCTACCTGCCACTGGGGGGAACTTTTCTCCTCTACAAAAATGAATTGACTGCAGTCTCCCCAGGGGAAGCTTTCCAAGTGCTTTTCAAGATAATGCAATCTTTAGATGTTTGTCTTTCTGTTTCATAATCTTTGAGAGTCTCCTTCCTTCAAGTAATCATATAAAGATGTGCCTCTCTGCGAGAATATCTGTACTCCACAGACACACTTTTTAGAGTGTAGGAGCTTTCTCCTGTTTAAGTTTTTCCTTTGACATGGTAGGCATCCATGTCAAAGTCCTATATTCATCCTATATTCATCCTCTATTCATCCTGTATTCAGTTCTCCGGATGCTACAAGTTTTCACCCCTGTCCACAGAAAGCAGCAAGCTGCAACACATGATTTTGTCTCTGCAGAAGAAGTTCAGCCAGGGAGGTCGAAACAGCTGCAGTGCAGGGAAGCTCCTGAGGTGCTTGTAGGTTGCTCTGTATAGGTCTTCAGGGTGGGTCTATCTGACCTCCACAGGTGCTAGAAGTGTGATGTGGAAGCCCCCCGTAGATGTTTTGGTCAAACTTCTGCTTCTTTGGTGTGTGCATGCAGTCTCTTTACACCACGGACTTTGCTGTGCCTTCAGTAATGGCTCCAGGTCACTAAATCCATTGGGACTGGTTGAAGTGGGAGCCCCTTTACAGCTGATGAGCATTGATTGAGGCTGGCAGACCACGCCTATAGTTACAGGTGCATGGAATGTAGGCTGTTAAAGGTAATAAAAAGGTATAAATGTTGGTTTTGCTTAGCTACTACTAGACAAAATGGTAGCTTCAACTTTTTCTCCCCATCAAAAAGAAAAATGGCACGCTTTACCATGTAAAAGGTATTGTCATAGCTCAAAACCATAGCTCTATTTTAAATGCCTGAACTGTGGTAATTTCACTGAAAAACCTGTCAATTGGTTGCTTCCTCATGCCCAGGAGTTATGTCTCTGATGTGAAATCCTGAGGTTCCTATGAATTGCGCACAAAGTGCATTTCCATAGATTAGTAGTACTGAAAATGGCTAGCTCAAAGCTGAAATAAAAACATTATTTTTCACTGAGCACTAGGATCATGTCATCATTAAAATTGGAAGTCTCTCTTCCCAGCTGCTCCAGGCAGGGTCAACTTTGAAATCACACCAGGCTGCTCAGAACTTCTGCTGGTCTGGTCTTGAAAATCCCAGAAGATGGACACTGCACAGTTTGACTGCTGACTGTCTTCATGATGAAAACTTTTCTTCTTCTCTCAGGTCTGAACCTCTCTTGTTTTTGTTTATGCCCTCTCTTACCTTCTTTCATCTCTCTGTTATGAAGAGCTGGGCTCCATCATCTCCACAGTCTCCTTAGCATCAGAAGGCTGCTACCAAGTACCTATGAAGCTTTCCCTTCCCCAGGCTGAACCCTCCAGCTTTCCCTACAGGGCAGCTGATCCAGTTCCTTCTGCTACACTTGCTCCAGTTTAACATCATCTTTCCTGTGTTGGGAAAACCCCAAACTGAACAAGTGCCCATGGTCTCTACAATATACTGAGTCTGTGGTACAATTTTCTTTCCTAGGGAATCCAAGTCTATATCTCCCTTTTCTTTAACCTTATCATATCACCCTCCTTGCATTAGCCTGTGTGATGGTGTTGCGATCCCAAGACAGAGCTGCAGATTTTAATGTGTGTCTGCAGAGCTGGGATCTTCTCCACACCCACTGTGCAGTGTATTCCAACATCCTCACCAGAGGGGAACTCAGACATTGCTCTGGCCACATGGCACACTGCTTCTGGGAACAAAAACACCATGCTTCCACTACTGGTGAGGTGGAAAAGACACAGGAAAGGTGGTTTGGCTCTGGCTGGATGCTCCCTCTATCTCCTACCTCTATTTGAGTGTGAGGTGCCTGGTGCCAGAGAGCAAGGCACCCACTCCAGGCAGCTGTCCAGAGCCCACAGTAGAGCTGCAATCCATTTTAAACTCTTTCCCTGTGACTTGGGGTGGCCATTGCAGCCAACTATTTAGATAACTGAGAACTGACACAGGTGCGGTTATATTGGTTGTAAACCCAAACAGCCCCTCATCCCATAAATTCCAGGTTTAAAAAAATTGCTTGCCATCTGTCTCAGAGGAAAAGAAATTGATGCTATTTTAAATGCCTGAAATGTGGTCATTTCACTGAAAAATCAGGTCCTCATGCCCAGGACCACCAGGTGGCAATATAAGAAAAAGGATAAGTGCGTACTTGCAGCACCTATCAAGTATACTCCAAAGAATCAAAATAAATTACAAATATATTCAAATACAGGTATTCGATCTCCTCTGAGTTGCTTAAATGCACTGTTTCAGTGACAAGCATTTCTCATGAAACACTGCTTTTGAAAGCATTCTTCCATTTTTTGTCCTGCTGTTGAGAAACTATAAACTTCAGAAAACAATGAGCATCTCCTAATCACACAGAGTTTTACTGTCTGCTGTAGACCTTGCCCCTCACCCTAACAACTTAATCTGAAGAAGATATAAAGAAAATCTTAATTTCCTTGCATTACCTTGTTGAAGTGTAAAATGGGACCCAATTTTCTATGTCTGTTTTGTTGTCGGTTTTTCTTATTTTGAAAGGCTGTCTAACCATATGGATGCCCTGCAAGGGGTTTAAGCTAATGAGGTCTCATACACCACCTGATGACATCTGTGATTTAGATTATAGGGTAGATTGAGATGAGATATTAGGAATAAATTCTTCACTGTGAGAGTGATGAGGCACAGGAACATGTTGCCCAGAGAATTTGTACATGACCCATTCCTGGAAGTGTTCAAGGTGAGGCTGGATGTGGCTTTGAGGAGTGATGAACTTTAAGGTCCCCTCCAAACCAAACCACTCTATAATTTTATGATTTTTAAGTGACGGATGACCATAGTGGATCATATGATGAAACTCTCCCAGATGCCAGTGACTTATGTTTCAGGAACATCTACAGCCAGAGGAAGAGCCCTGGTGCCTATTAGCTATTGATGAATTTCCTTTTCCTTCCATGGCTTTGTCTAATTACTTTTTGAATCCATGCAAATGCATAATTTCTCCTGTGATTAGTGGGTAATCCTCAGGGTAAGTCTGTGCCAATAAGAAGATGCATCTCTTGTTTGTTTGGAACATTTAATGCCTTCTTGTTATTATATTAGAAAAGAAAAGGATTAGTTGTCTTTCACTGTCTCCTTGTTATTCCTGATTTTATACACCTCTAGCATATTCCCTACTCATGGATTTCCTTTCCAGTTTGAAGGGTCCAGCTGTAATTAAATGTCCCTTTTATGGCAGCTGTACTCATCCTATCATTGAACTTATTGCCTCCTCCCCTACAATATTTCTACCAATAAAGAGGTATTTATTACTGGTTTTGCATCTTGTTATTTATTTATGTTTGTCTGGGAGTGCCTAACAAACCAAACTTTTATTTAAAGTACTGGCAAATAACTTTCTTTCTTTTTTTGTTTTGTTTTGAAACAAGACAAAACTCTCTAATTTGAAGCATTTGAAGCTCATGATGCCGTCTTTTGGATATTTGTGACAGAGTGTAGTATCTTGTCTTTGGACTCTTCTGTTCTTTCCTAATTTAAGTCATAAATTATCTTCTGTAATATCATTCTGCTCTGCACTGACAAGCTGCAGAGGCCTCAGCATTGCAGCCTGGTGTGCAACAATTAGCACTTGCTGCTAAAGGATAAATCCAATATTAAATAACAGGGTTGCTGCAACCCAAGACTGAAGGTACTGGCAGCGTATGCTTGGGACATCTGTGCAGCAGCTGATTTTATGCCTCCTGCATCTTTGCAGCTCCATCAAAGAATCAGTCGATCACTGTGGTGAGGATTTCCTTTATTGACTCAGTAAAAACAGAGGAGGCTGGTGAGTGGCTCCTGTGATTTGGTGAGAGCCTTTCCAGCCACATCACGAGAGGGGCTTTCACGCTGTGTGGAAAGCCTCCCCACAGATATGGCAGATGCTGGAAACACTTTCCGGCTGTCCTGGCCCACAAAATCAGCAGAGAGGCAAAAGTCTCCATAGGATTTTATAGATTTAAAAACAAACACATAATCGATTTTTTAAAGTCTAGAGGAATGTGCAGTTGCTGTTCAGCTTGTCCTTTTGCATAATGTAGGAGGGGATATTGTACTCTCTTGAGTTACTGAGCAGTGCAGTGACTTGTGGTTAACCAGGTTATCCAGAAAGATCTTTATAAAAGCAAAACAAGCTGGAAACATTTCCTTACTCCTTCACAATTTACTCATTATAATGTGGCTAAAAGAGGTTCTCCAAAAGCAAAAAAAGGACTTGCAAGGTTGTGCTGTTGGTCACAGAGTCTTGTTCTGTTATGGTGATTGTGGGGTTGACTAGTCATCTGTAAGACACTAAAATGTGATCTCTTAACCAATAAGAGAAGTTGTGTGAAAATAGTAGTGCCTGCTATTCTCCATATGTCTTGAGGAAGGAAGTGAAGATTTGTGTTTGATATGCCTCTAAGAGGCAAAAAATGTTAGAAAAATGTTGCCTGGGAGCAGGGAGGTCATTCTTCCCCTGAACTTGGCACTGGCGAGGCCACACCTTGAGTGCTGTGTCCAGTTCCGGGCCCCTCAGTTTGGGAAGGACGTTGAGACGCTTGAGGACGTCCAGACGTGGCAACGGGCTGGTGAGGCGCTCGGAACACAAACCCTGTGAGGAATGGCTGAGGGAGCTGGAGGTGTTTAGCCTGGAGAAAAGGAGACTCAGAGGTGACCTTATCACTCTCTACACCTTCCTGAAGGGTAACTGTAGTCAGGTGGGGGTTGGTCTCTTTCTCCAGGCAGCACCTGACAGAATGAGAGGACACAGCCTTTAGCTGTGCCAAGGGAAATATAGGTTGGATATTAGGAAAAAGTTTTTCATGGAAAGAGTGATAAAGCACTGGAATGGTCTGCCGAAGGAGGCGGTGGAGTCACTGTCCCTGGATGTGTTTAAAAGACTGGATGTGGCACTCGGTACCATGGTTTAGTTGAGGTGTTAGGGCATGGGTTGGACTCAATGATCTTGAAGGTCTCTTCCAGCCTAGTGATTCTGTGATTCTGTGAATTGTCCCTATCACCTTTTTCTCCAACAGCTGTTTGATTGAGGATGAGAGCTGGTGTCCCAGACCCAGCCAAAGAACCAGCCCAAAGCAGGCAAAAATACTTCATTTCAGCCCAAAAGCAGCTTCAGCATGAGCAGAACCACAACAGATGAAGACATTGCAGTTTTGAGATTTGCCTAAGGGCTCAATGTTTGCAACACCCCTGCCCCTCCTGGGAGCAAACTGTACCGTGCTGTGGCAATGATGATGATGTGTGCGTGGAACATGTTTTGCACCTTGTCCTTCTGTGTAGGCATGGGAGAAAGGTGAACATATGCTTTTGAAGAAGCTGTTGAATCCCTGTTTCCTTCTAAAGGTGCCATATGTGCTCTCTGAGTCACGGGACCTGTGGTAGGAGTAGCTCTTGACAGGTGCAGTAGACTCTGAGGTCAATGTAGAGGTCAATGTGCTTTTAGATCTGAGTTTCATACTCTGCACCATCTCCTCAGCGGGCAGCGGTGACAAGCCCAGTTTTCCTACAGCTGGTCTGCAGTGACTTGGGGCTGTTCTTTGTGATCTTTTTCTTCCAGACATCTTCCCACCTTGTGCTGCAGCCAGGTGGAGACCCTGTTTTAGGCATGTACAGTATTTTGTCGACATCTGGCACTGGCCAGTTATGACTTTGGCTGTGGTGCCATTTCTGTGTTCAAATCATGAAGCTGTTTGCCACGTCTCATGACAGGGTGCTGGCAGACCAAATCACCTAGGTTTCTGAAAGCACACCATGTCCCAGGCAGACGTTCCCTTCTTTTTCATCAGCGCTTGGCTAATATGAACAATATTCACTTCCCAAGTGGCACAAATATGCAAATGAACCTTTCATAGTATAATGGCCGTATGAAGCTTTGCTAGCAGGCATTCACAACATGTGGAGGCATGTTGGTGCCAGATGCTTGCAGGCTTTTGGCTGAGCTATTCCCTTTTCCAGTAGGATAGTCAGTACCAGGCTATTTTGGGACATCCACTGCAGGCCTAGATCAATGATTGGTGCTCCTTTAACAGCTTCAGGCAACAGTGCTCTTCAGGTTGCCACAGGATTAGCTGGTCCCTACAGTGTCATTCTGCCTCCTAAAGCCCTTGGCTTGTCTGGCTGCTGTGGAGCCTTTTACAAACACCAAGCCAATGTCATGTTGCAGCACCTCTGAGATGTGCCACTTTTTCATGACACAAACAGAACAGTGCATCATTCTTAGTGAAATATTCTGGGGAATCATGTTGTGATGGGATGAACAAAGCTGTAACAAAACAATCAGATTCTTCTGTCTTTTTGAACTAGGATAAAAACCTTGTATCAGTGGATACAGCCTTCCATAATGAAGCGAAAACCACTCACTAGTTTACATAGAACTGCACAGTTTTTGCTTCTTTGTTTGCCTGGTAAAAAGGCTGCCGATACATTGAGGTCTGTTGCTTTATGAGAGGAAAACATCAACCTGCTTTCCCTTATTTTTCTTTGAGGATTAAAGCTTACCTAAAATAGCTGAATTCAGTATAAATCTTGCCAGCAGAAGCCATAAAATTGAGATGGTTCAGGGACTGGTGATCAAGCCAAACTCACAGTCTTTGCTTGCCTTCAACTCACTTAAAAAAATTGCAAGCTCCCACCCTAGCCATGGAAACCCAGCACTTGCGCTGCAGGACAGCAGCCGTGGCAGGATGAGATAACTCATTGTTAGAAACTGGAACTGAGTTCAAATGCCCACTGCACAGATGATCTTCCCTTAATGCCCAGTATTGTGTACTGGGAGGGAGAAAGCAGCAGCAGTTTTAATGTACTGTGGTCCATATGAATTCCCTTGGGTGGCGGACAACTCCCAGGACACGTGTGACTTGCAGGAAGTTTGTTGTCAGGAGCATAGGTACCGCTCTCCTCGTCAACTGCCTTACTGTTTGGGTGGCCTCAAATGACTTGTCCTAGGTTTCATCTCAGCATCCTGCTCTGAGCAAAACAAAATTACGAGAGGCAGCAGGGACAGCAGGAGAGCCAAAACCATTGTTGGTGGCACAGTGGTTTTCAGCATCCAAATCTATCTGGAGATTGTGACTCTCAGTCTGCTCAGCACAGAGCTGATGCTTGCAGGCTAGGGCTGGAAATTCTTTTTTCTGCTTAGAGATCTGTGCTACGTCACCCTCTCACTGGGGAGATTCTTGTCCTAAGCCCTCTGCCCATGGAGCTGGAGAACCCGTGCTTTTCCTGGGATTATTAGAACAAAGAACAGCCCTGAGAGGTCTGTCCTCTCCCTGACCCCACTGTGTGTCCTGCAGTTGGGTAGTCAGCCTGCTACTGCGTGTCCCATGGTGGGCCCCATCATACATGCTCTGCTCAGCTTTTTGTGATTACTTTTACCCATTTGCGCTTCACAGTGTTGCTTTTCCCAAGATCATGTTTGCTCGGTAGATGGCTATTTTAAATAAAGCAGAATTGATGTGAAGTAGGCAGTACATTTGAAGGCCTTTACTTGCATTTCTGACAATGCATGCAATTATTCCAGCACCAGCATGACTGTTTTGTTTGCCAAATGCTGATCTGATTTATCTCTATACTAGGCTGAAAAGCAGCATAGCTAATGACAGTCAGCTCCAACATCTTTTCCTGATTGCCTATTATTGTCCTGAACCCGTTTAATTTTCTATTGTCTTTGTTAAAAATGTAGAAGGGGAAGAAGAGGTTGTTTTAATCCTCCGTATTGGGCTACTGAGAATAGGCAGAATTTAATGTGCCATCAGGAAGGCAGAAGTACAGCCTTGCTTTTTGGTAGTGACTCACTACATAAATTAAGCAGGATGGTCCCCAAGGCTTATACTTCTCATGCACTCTGCGTCATGTTAGAAACATTAAAATATTAACAAACTTTGATCCCAGGGTAGCTTGATGCTCACTCAGATCTGTTTTCAAGCTAGAATGCACTCCCTGTTTGGAGTCTATAGTAAACTCCAGAAAACTTGGCCTGAAAGCCCAGAGCATCATCATTCAGCAGCACCTGAACTCCCTCTTCAATTATTTAAAAGCTACCACTCTGAGAGACTCTTTGGAATCATGTTACAGATATTTGTTGATATTACAGTTTTTCATGAAACGGCACATCTCTCTGGCTCTCCTCAATTCTTGTGAATGAGATCATTACTATTTCTACACAGTAATACCACCACCTCTTTCTCCCTAGCACCTTGAAACGATCCATGTCCTTGTGTTGATGTCACAAAGATGAGACCTTATCCTGAAGCTATTCCTGGTTAGCTAAGGCTTCTCACACAGGAAAACCACTGAGACTGAGTTTCAAGAAGTGAAAGAGAAGAGACAGTTGAAGGAATATGCCATTTTCATTCCCTGAATATTTCAAGAGGAGCATTAGGTACTGGCCAGCTATCAAAACCTTTTCTCACATGCCATCCTCCCTTACAGTCCTTCTTCCAGGGACCTCAGTGGTGGCTGTAGTGAAGAAGTGCCTGTGTGAGGAAGATGAATTAGATCCCTGACAGCTCTGCTTCCTGCACTGAGCTGCCAATTCAATGCGAGTGGTGTTTTCTTCACAGGCTCCTGCAGCTTCCTTGCTGTCGTCTCACCCAGACCTACAGGGCCCAGGGAAAACTGGCTGCTTGCAATAGCTGCAGTCTTAGAGCTGCTCTTACCTCACAAGTGGGAAGTGAAAAACAGAGAGCAAAGTGAGGGGTGCTAGCCTGTGTTCCAGTATATTTTTTAATTTTCCCCTTCTCATTATCCCACTCAAGCCTGATTGAGCTGTGCCTAAAGAAGTTCAGAGTATTTCTGAATTTTTGTTTTGAAAAGGTCTTCTGAAAATTTTCTGCCAGTTAAGGCCGTGTGAAATCATACATCAGGAAGAGCTCTGGTGCTGCAAAATGACATGCCCATCATCTTCACATTTCTCTCTGTGAATGTCTTCCAGCATTTCTCCTTTAAACTTCAGCAACGCCCTCACCCAGTTTTAATTGTTGCTTTACTTTGATCTTTGCACAGCAAATATTTTTCAGTCGACTTCACTGGAAGAAGTTGAAGTATCACCTAAGGGGGATAGAGGTGCGGGAGTGAGTGCACATCTGGGACAGGCTCTTTTAGGAGGAAATAGCTACCGCTGGCATTTGGGTGTCCCTGAGTGACCAGCAGCTCTGGACTTGTACTCTCTTCTGAGGGGCAGCTATTTTCACTCACTGGTGAGAGTTTCCAGATCATGAGACAGACATTAAGAGGCCCTTTTCACCATGGGCTGACTGTGAATTGAATGAAAATTAAACAATAATCAAAACAGGCAATTCTGAGTCTTTTGTTGTTGTTGGCAATCAGGTTACCAGCAAGTAGCTTTGGTGACCCTGAGACTGAGAGCCACTGAAGCCGGCAACATAATTAAAGAGGAAAGGACATGCAGAGGGTAACACATGCAGACCTCCAGTAAGCTGAACTGAATACTGATCACAACTTTCTTTTGTCTTTTTTTCCATCAGAAATTTTTGGCATGGCACTAACCTTCTCTTCCACAGTTTCTCTCAGACAATTTCCCTGTTCCTCCATCAGATTTCTGCTTCACTAAAAGGACTATCTGAAAACACTTTTAAAATTTATTTTCTAAATGACTACAAGAGGTTTTATTGAAAAGATTTTACTTTTCCTTACTGCTTCTCTTACAAACAGACAGGATTGTATTCACAATGGACCCCTCCAACCTACAGAGTGAGGAACAAGCAAGTTAAAACTTCCTGAACAAACTAAGAAACAATAATTAAAGTACAAATGAGACCTTAGCAATTAGGCCAAGGAACAAGCAAGAGTAAAACAAGGAGTAAAACAGTTTTCTTGCTGATGAAGCAGCTAGTCTCCATTCAATTCCCAGACATGTGAAAAAGTGTATTTTCAAACCTGGCTTGGTTTCATTAATAACTAAAATCTAAACTGATCATAAGATACAGGGGGACAGTGTCATGGGCAGAACAATGCTAATGACCACACATGTATGAAAAGAAAGGGACCTGGCCCAGGCTGGCAGCAACATACCCACCATAAGTTGCTGACAAAGATCCTTGACACATGAGATGACTCCGGAAGGGGCCAGGTGTGCGTCCCTGACGGATGAGTGGCATGAGGAGCGTGGCAGACATTTAAATGCAGCACAGGGTGGTCGGGAGCAGGATCAGGCTGTGATGCAGGACACATGAAAGGGAGCTGTGGCTCGGGCATGTGGCAGCCAGCAGGGTCTGCCTGCACACCTGCCTTGGAGAGCTGCAGCCAGGCACAGGTCTGAGGATCCCTGGCTCTGTGGGAAGAGAGACCACCCAGGAAAGAGAGCAGATGTAGGAGCAACAAAACCTGATGCATGGCTGAAATGTGTTGCCTGGGCTCAGTTTTTCACAGAGCTGTCCCCACAGGGCCTCTCTCTCTCTCTCACGGAGTTGTCTCTGCTCCCCAGGAGATGGCAAGGTCTGTGGGCTGAGTGCACCTGCTGTGGAAATCCAGCTGTAATTATCCTGCATTTCTGCACAGAGTTAAAATTACCTGGCTGCAGGATGGCTGTGGGGGTGTTGCTTTTCTGAGGAGGCTCTTGGGGCTGCAGCAGGCTTTGAAAAATGAGTAGTTTTGTTTATCCACTGGGTAAAGCTTCCAGAGGGCAGGTAAAATTTCTGTGTTCATTAGGAGTACAGGATGAGTAGGGTGTTCTTGCTGAATGGTTTTCTGTGCCCAAACATTGGCTGGAAAATCACTTCTGCACCTAAGAAATCCAATGCAATCTGTGAAATGGGATTTTGAAAAAAAAAATGCAGCAATGCACTAGGATAATTCAGTAATTTTGAGCATGGCAAGAGTGAACAGAAGGGATACCTCTTCGTGCTGTTATCTTATTTTTTCTGGAATTAGGATAGTTGTTAAAGTCCCTTACTAATATAGAGGAACATACGGCAAAAAGAACAGAAATTTGTATGGTGCACATTGACAAATAATTTGAAAACTAATACAGTGTACTTTTCTAAAACATCTTCTATGCAAACAATGGCCCAAACTGTTGGCTTTTGTTTGTTTTGTTTTAATCAATATAATTTCAAAATTAAGTGACAAATAAAATTTACTGCTAGGAGAATGTCATATTTTTGGCTTAAACATTGATGCACCCTGACTGCTGCTGCTGCTGTGTGCTCTAGCAGTCCTTCAAAACCAGGAGATGGAGGATGAAGCAAGGTGAGTGTCAGTCTCTTCTCCTAAGTAAAATGCAACAGGACAAATGTAAATAGCACCAGGAGAGGTTTAGAGTGGATATTAGTAAGAATTTCTTCACCAAAGGGATTGTCAAGCTTTGGCACAGGCTGCTCAGGGAAGTGGTGGAGTCACCGCCTCTGAAGGTATTTAAAAGATGTGTGGACGTAGCTCTTAGGGACATGGCTTAGTGATGGACTTGGCAGTGCTGGGTCAGTGGTTGAACTCAAAAATCTTAGAGGGTGTTTCCAATTTAATAATTCCATGATTCTAAAAATGAGCATTTCTGGAAACACTGTTAACTAGTTGAGGAAAGGAACTGAATATTGAGGTTATGAAACAGCTGATGGTTTGTAGGGAAGTGTAGAATTTTTTCCATTTGAAGGATGGAACAAATACTTGTTTTATTTGACTTAAAAAGATCCATTGGTTGTGCACTTGTAAATCCTAGTAGATAATGTTAGACATGCAGCTGAAGTCCTGGGCATGCAGGGTGAAAATTATCAGCTGCATTTCCAGGGTGCTCAGGAGAGGTCTTCTTTGCTCCTTCCTTCATGTTTAGAGGGAGGAGAAACTGTCCTGGATCCCATCCTGGGAGGGAAGGATGAGGAAAGTGAAAGAAACCTGCCTCTTGCTGGGACAGCTGTGGACAAGAGAGGATTAACAGGAGTGGCTGTGCACTGGTGCTCCAAGCAAGGGGGAAGGTCTGGGGGAGGCAGAGGTTAATGGCTGGTGGGGAAATGGCTGTGATCTTCTCTTAAACTCTTCACTTGTGGTAGGGTCAGAGCTGACAGAAATCAGCTCAAAGTGAAGGTTTACAACACCCAAATCTGACCACAGCAGGTTGGCACAAAGCCGAGCACAGACTCCCTGTCAGTAGCAGAAGCAGTGTGTTGAGGGATCAAGTCTCGTAAGGTAACCACAGCCCTTGCTTTTCAAAATTAGGATTTTCTGATGAGATTTTGTTCTATGTAATTTAAACCCTTTACCTGAGAGTGGTCCCTCATGGTTATTGCGGGTGTACTGAGTTTAACCATCAGCTGCTCTTAGGTAATGTCTCTGTGCTTCACTGGCTGTACTGCTGCCCAAGCACACATTTAAGAATTGCGGATGCCATGTGGAGCGGCTCTGCTGTTAGCAATTCCCCCCCCCCTCCAAAGTGCTTCCTGGCAATGAAATTGTCTCGCTCTCTGACAACAAAATCCATCAGCTGGTTCCTCCTCATCACCAACTTCACTATCTTTCTGCTTACACTGCTTAAAACAATTTTTAATATTCTTACTTCTTTACTCTGTTTTGCTGTGTTATACGTAACAATTTTGGCTAGAAAAATGAAGAAGTAAGGAAGTAAGATGGTTTTGAGAACACCTAGACTGCTACAGAATCACCTATGAGCCTTCTCTGATCTGCTATGCCACAGTAAAAGTCCTTGGTAATCAGTGTGAAATTGCATCAGGATTATCATCCAGGCGGCAAACCTATGACCATTTAGGCAGTAACAGACGTTTTTCTTAAAGATTATAGAAATGCAGATTAGAATCCTATATCTGAATCACTCTACACCAAGTTAATTGCTTTGCTTTCATTTAAAATCTAGAAAGAAGCACTTGGGGAATTTTGCTTTCATAATCTGTAGTCAGGGATCAGAGCTGGTGGTGGCTGTACTTTCACTGGGAGAGAATGAGAAACGTAGTGCTTAAATTTTATTTGGGTCACTTGTAACATTTAATTTTCACAGCCCGTGTGGTTGGCAGAATATTTTATTATCTATTTTTTTCATAATGAAACAATGGAAATCCACATCAGTCCTCCTCAATAACAGACAGTGGGATTATACTGTATTATATCATAAACATTACATATGCTTTAAAAGACTGCATAGACATTCCTATAAGAAGGGGCTTACAAAGGGAGGCTTTTTCTCCTGTCAAAGCCCGTGGAGTGGAGCTAGGTCTTTTCAAATCTGCACCAACCCTCTGAGGAAGGAGGGAGATGTAAACGACAGTGACGTGCGGGAGGCAGACACCCCGCCCCCGCCCGCCCCCAAGTGCCAGCGTGTAAATGTATGCGGGAGCTGGTCTTCGGAAACACAGAGCTGGCAGGATCCACCTCTTCTGCTGGTGGAACAAGAATGGATTTACATCTCATCTGTGCCATCCTCCAGGGCAGGCATCAGAGCTAAACAAAAACCTCTTCAGCATAGGAGAGGGAATCCGTGTATTTTACGTAACAGCTCAGGTTTACTCTTTGGTACAAGAGGACTTGGCTGCACGGTACCACCAGCCCACGTCAGGGGTGGTCCAGGCTCCAGCGCCAGGGGAATGAATGCAAGAGGGATGCCTGCATGTCTTGGCCACTGGGGGCACCTGCCAGGAGCAGCTGAAAGCATCTTGCTTGGCTCTCTGAGCCTCTGGGGTGGGGGAAGCAAAAAGCAAGCAGATTGTATAAATTCTCAACCAAATGAGTATACTAAAATTGCAGCACTCCTACTTCTTTCTTCTGCGTGTGGGCATTAAAAAATACATTTTCAGTAGGCAGGGAGTGGGTGTGTGAGAGAGCAAAGTGTTTGCACTCCTTTCCCACCTTCTCAAAAAGGGTGGATGTTTCAGGGGAAAGGATCCTGACTGCAGTGCTCGTCTTTGATAAGCACATCACAAAGAAGTCACACATTGAATTTCCCAGTCCCAAGTGACTGCAGGAAAGATTATGGAAGGAAAAGATGAAATGAATATTACCAGATCACCAAGACTGGAAGACATTCAGCCAAGTCTTCCAAAGGAAAATGTAAGGACGCAAGAGCTGATCTGCCTACAGCAGATTGCAAACTCTTGTCTAAAACCTGCAGCAACTTCTAAACTCTTGTCTAGTTTGATGTTATAAGGTTGTTACAACCACGACACCAGTGTTTTAGAAAGGTTTCCAGTGGAGACAGAGAAAAATGTAGGCTGCTAAATTTGACACTTGTGCTGGGAAACCTAATAGGAAATATAAAAGTAAGATAATAAGTGGACAGGGAGTAAAAATGACAAACAGAAATATTGGTGTGACTTAGTGCCTGATCTTACCTCATAAATGTATCAGAGTTGTGGTTTAGCCTGGACTGCTTGGTATAATCCTCTTGAATTTCCTAAAGACTTGGGAGGACCTGGGTTGCCTGGGAGTGAGGTTGCCATGAGCACCTCCACCTCTGATTGCCTTGGACAGTTTGTAAGAGATTGTGGGGCAGATGTGAGGGTGCAGCTTGTAAAGGAGCAGAGATTGTGCAGAGGTGCAGGTGGTGGGTGTGGGAGGAAAGAGGCACTGAGTGGGAATAATCCAGGCAACAGGACAGGGAAGGAGACCGGGGAAAGGAAAACAGATGTGAGCAGGCAGCTCTATATTGGCTTTTTCTTTCTGATTAGAAGAAGATGAAAACGCAGGGTGCAGGTAGGAGAGGCACTGATGGAGGCAGCCAAGAGAGGCTGCTTGGGGGCCATCGACAGGTGTCACTTGGGACATGGTCCCTTGCACTGATTCAAACACTCAAACACAGCAGGGGCCTTGGCTTAATGTGATCTCTGGAGATAGGATGCTGCTCTCCATGGGAGGAATGAGAGGCAATGAGCATAAACTGAAATAGGGAAAATGCCATTTATACACCAGAAGGATTTTCTTTATGGACAGGGCTGATCAAGCACAGGCACAGAAGGACTCAGGGAGATTGTGAAATCTCTCTTCTTAGAGGTATTCAGAAGCCATCTGGACATGGTTCTGTGTGAATGGCTCTAGATGGCCCTGCCTGAGAAGGCAGGTTGCAGTAAATGACCTACAGAGGTCACTTTCCACTAGGCTGTTTTGTGAAGAGGACAGTGGAGCTACTGTTTGCTTGTGAAGAAGTAATGGGAAGAGGATAACAATGGCTGTGGACTTTAGGATTGATTCAGGTTTTCCATACCAATGTTTTGTCTCCCCAATTACATCTTTCTGATTGCTTAAAACTCATTTGTATAATGCTGCTTCTTGCAGCCAGCTTTTTCTTCAGCCCTCAGAAGGTACATTTTAACTTCCAAGTTTCTAAGCGTAAGATCTTCATGAAAACCTCTTGGAATAGGACCAGCACTATTTCTGCTAATCAGTACCCAATAGAAGAGCTTTAGTCTTTCTAAAAGTCATTGCTTACCTAGTTTCTCCAAATGCACTGTTTTTTCTTGTGTGAATGAGCCTGTCGGTAAAATTATGATTAACCCATGTTCTATGTTACATATTGATCTTGAGTTTGCTTCTTGTTATTACAAATTGATTACCCCAGAAAATGGTTAAAGTCCTCAAATATCTTAAAGGCCAACTTTCTCGTCAGTTATTTGGTGACAGCTACAATTGTTTGAAGCATTAAAGCTGACATCTCACAGCTTAGCTGAAGGAAGCTGAGACACACAGTATTTTCAACAGAAGAGACCTTGACCTTGGAAACGGCTTTTATGCACATCCTCCAGGGACTGTACTTGTGCATCTGAAGGTTTTGGTACAAAATTTCCTCGGTGAAAAGTAGATCAGGAGAGGCTGATGGGTGAGACTTATGGGATTCATGAATGGTTGATAATGGTTGACATTAGGATAGGTGTGGTTGTTTTCTTCTCCTAATTTATTTTGCCTCTGATCCCAGATGTTTGGATGAATTTTTAAACACCTATTTTATGTGTAGTTTAAAGGCAGATATCTCTGTCAGTAAGCCATTTAGCTAGAAGCTTTCTTTAACTCTGTAGTTAAAGACACCATGTGGTGACTTGCTAGGAAGCCTAAACAGAGCTGATAAGAGCTAGGTAGGCCTGCCAACATCTTTGTATAGAGAGAACTTATTTTCCTAAATTAGAAAGCTATCTGGAGACAGCACATCCCCCTTTTCTTGAGAAGAAGACCTCCTGCCTTAAGATTTCAGAAATTCAGTGATTATTTTTTTGTTAGCTCTGTTTTGCATATCTGATTACAGACTACTCTGAGGGCTAAGTCATTTTTAAAGGTGAAATCCTTTAAATGCACTTTGGTCAGCTCCCCAACAGATTTTTCCACACCTATTAGTTTTTGTACTGTACTGAGTAATTAACTTGCTTCAGGTATGTGCTCTGCCCTTGTTGCTAATTCCATCTATTGGGGAATAGTCTACTTATTACCTCAGGTATGAAAAATACCCAAAATTATAACGACCCCTGTGATATTGCAAAACCTAGCCCACTCCCTCCAGAAAGCTACTTTTCTTAAGGCTCAAGCGACGTGTATTACTGTCAGAAGTGAGATAACAGTGGAGACACAATCAAATAAATCAGTGTTAATAGCTCTAAGGCCCGGCTACCTGTCCTGTAAAGCTGCCTCTTGCTCTGAGGGTTTCTACTGCTGCCAAAGCAGGCTTGTGCATGCGAGCTCCATCAGCATTGTAATTATGGGGAGGAAGCGTTGGCTGTACAGACATCACCCGAGCATTTCCTGCTAGCTAATACTTCTTGATTTGATGGTGGGTTGGGCTGTGGGGAAAGGGTTTTGGAAAACAAAGGGTACAAGACACTAATTGATCTCTAAGTCCCCTTCCCACTTGCTCTTCCTCCCTGATTAGTTTCACTGGCTTTTTCACCCCCCTCAACAAAATAGCTGGAGCCATTGCACCCTTCACCAGCTGCTGTTTTATCCATTGTAGCAAGAGTTCTTTTAAAATACAACAGGAGAAAACATCTGGCCTCACATATTCCGCGTCAAACATGAATGGATGTCTAAGGAAAAACTTTCAGTAATTCATTCAGCTTTCTCTGAGCAGTCAGACTGTTTTGTGGAGTCTACCATCATGTAGAGCCCTCCCATCTGGCTTATCCTTTTGCTTCTGCTCTGTTCTCTGGATTTGGCCGCTCTAAGTTTCTGTAGTGACAGAACCTAAAACTGGTATTTTCGTGTAATTTAGAAAACTTCCAGCTGTCTGACAGACTGTTAAAGAGGTGAGGATATGTTATAGACCTATAAACACACAGTAGTCTTTGTAATAACAGCAGAAAACCTATTTTGATTTTCTTCTCCCATTTGGCGAGGCTCCAAGAATCTGCTGTCCAAGAATATCCATCTTTTGTAACAAATTGGTATATTGAAACAGAATAGGTCTGTTTTGTTTATTCCCTTAGTGAAGAAATAAACCCCCCTCCAAAGCTGCTACCAGATAACAGAAGGTAATGAGAACTGTGAGGTCAGATTTATGGTCCTTGTAACATAAATCTGGTAATAACACAGACATTGCAATAGATTTTATTTAAAAAAATAACAAGGACATCCCTATTAATTTTTTCCTCCTTTAAAATTAATGAAAATTGGGGCAGGCAAGGAACAGATTGTCAGTCTTGCATTTTGAGCTATGTTTGTTTGCTGGGTTATCCACACTCACTAGAAATTCTTTGTATCTGGTGTTAAAGCTGGAAAGGGTTTGAGCTTCGAGGAAGGGCAGGGTAAAAACTCTTTCGGTACAGCTAGCCATAGTCATCATCTAACCAGCAGATTAGATGAGGTCCTGAGGTGAGTTTCTTCTTCTTACAGCTGTCTCTCCAAATTTCCCTAATGTTAGGAATTAGACAGGGATCTATGCCTCACAAGTGAGCAGGAGATCTGCTCTCCAGCCACCAGCACGGCAGGCAGAGGCAGCAAAGAGGTGAGGGGCTCCTGGGGCACGTTGTTCTCTGGGTGTTACAGCAAACTCTTGAGCTCATTGTACTGATTTGCCAGAAGACTTCTGCACTGAAGGGAATACATATCAAGCTGGAAGCTGGCTAGTGGGACAGAGGAGGTAAATGGGCAGAAGAACAGAAACGATGCGATTTCTTCATGTGGCAGCACTAAGTGGTTAAGGACAAAGCGTTCCAAACTTATTCTTTAAGCCATGCCTTTTGGAACTGCAGCTGAGGCTAATGTTGTAGGTGAACACCAGGCTTCAGATAATAGCAGGAGACATAAATGTCACAGATTCCACCAGGAGAGGCAAGTGTTGGTGTCAGAAGACAGCTGCTGTCTGTCCTTGAGTTAGTAGCAAGATGTCCTGTTAACCTATCCTTGAGGAAATGATGTGGGAGGCTGTTTGCACCCTTCAGCTTCCATCTCAGGCAGAAATTGTCAAGAGCTGCCAAATCTGATAGCCAGATGGAGGTGAGACTGCTTTTGCAGCCCCACGTCCCCAGCAGCCAGGCTGGGCAGGTATGTCCTGCAGGCACACAGGGAATTGTAAGGACTTAGAGAGCACAGTTCCCTGCCTCAAGCACTTTTAAGGCCACAGAAGGACCTTGCCATGAGATAAGCACAGAAGGGAACAACAGGATGGCACTAACTCCAGGCCTGGCAGAGACGAGATCTGGTTTGTCTGGCTAAACATCCTGGGTAATGCATCCAGACAAAAATTCCCGCTGTTGGCAAAGAGTGTATAAAAGCAACTGCCTTTATACCTGTCACCAAACCAAGATGACCCCAAGTTTTGGGACAGATGGCATCTGTGACTATCCAGTGCTGGTGCTCAGATACACAGAGACACACTAGGGATCTCTCCAAACACTGTTTTTAGATCCACAGACTACCCAGCAAATGGTCCTTGCTCTCCGGTGCTTTTGGCACACAACATGCAAAGATGTGTCTGAGATGACCTCCAGATGCCACAATCTCTTTAATAGCCAGTTTTGGCCTCCTGATCCCTCCAGCAGCCAGCTCTCAGACCTCCTGGTCACTCCTCTGTCCAGCCCATACCTCTGGCTGCTGCAAGGCCTGGTTGCCAGGACTCTCACCCTGCTCACTGGCCCGTCTCACTCCATGTTTGCCAGTGATCGCACAGCACTTTACACACCAATACATGCCTGCAGGTGTGCCAGTTTCTCCAGTTGCTGGCATCCCAGACAAAGGGGTTCTGTTCTTCAGAGTCTCCTAGCCTGATCAATGGTAGTTGGGCCTCCATGGACGCAATGCAGAGAGGCCCTCACCCAGGAAAGTAGAAATGGAGTTTAATGAGAAGACAGGACAGGCTATTGCAGTCAGGCACAGGGCATGGCCAGATGACTGTGCTGAGCAATAGCCTGTTTGCACACAATCAGCTGCTTTTATCCTATTTCTTGGGGTGGAGGGGGGGGTATGTGCATATTTCCCTGAGACCTCCTTGATCCCTCACTGTTCCTCTCTTAAAACTTGTAGTTAGTTTTGCAAAATCCCCACATGCCCTTCCGTGGCATGCCTCAATGAATTCCACATCCCCTTAAGGCAGTAACACCCCATCAGTCTGTAAGGCTATCCTAAAGGGCTCTCCCACCGACAGTCATCTTGATGATGGGCTTCGTACCAGGGAAGTGGACTGAGCCTGGGAATAGCCAGGTCAGGGTGCTCCGCTCTGTCTGATTAGGATATTGGGGTTTGGCTGCTTGTCCTCACTCCTCCATGCTCATTTGTGTTGGTGGAGATTTGTTTTGATAGCAAAAAATTAAATCTAGATAAGTCAACTTGCAAAACTCTTGTAGAAAGGCTGCACTGTCCTTGCTGTTAAAGGGAGGTGAAGCTAATTAGAATTTCTCAGGGCTATTGCCAGCAAAATTACATGGAAGCACTGTATTCATTATTTAGTAAGCTTTGCACTCTACCACATAACCTCACTGTTATAAATCATATTACATTCAAAGAGCAGCTAAAACGGCTCAGGCTTTGCCATATGCTCATTTCTCATTTGTTTAATTCTTGTCTCATGAAGCTAATTTTTTTTCCTAATCCTAAATTAAAACTGAGTTGGCCCAAGGATGTCAATTTGAAGTTAATGATTGAAGCCCCCCCAATAATAACAGAGTAAGAAAAATGTAAAAAGGCAGGACAAGGAAAGCTATTGGTGAAGTTAGACATAAGCCCTGGTAAGCTGTGTATTAGCAAGATGGGAAATTGTAACTACTTGCTGCTGTTGTTCACCCCACATTTCTGCTTTACCAAAAGAGCAGCAATTTATGAAGTTATATGAGCCCAGAACATCCTGTCAAAATAGTCTTACATGATAAACCAAAATAACATTTATGCAAAATGTCTTATCAGCTCAAGAATATGGGTGATGGGAGATTTTAACTTGTTGGATTTTCTGATGGAAACTGAACACAGTAAAGAGGAGGCAGTCTTGGAGGTTCCTGGAGTGTGTGGAAGATAACTTCGTGTTGCAGCTGGTAAGTGAGCCTACAGGGATGAGGTCCTACTACACCTGCTGTTTATAAACAGAAAAGAGCTGGTGGGAGATGAGGTGGTCAGAGGCCATCTTGGGCACAACAACCACGCAATGAGAGAGTTTTCAATAAGTAAGGAGCAGGCATCAACAAAACCTCTACCCTGAACTTCCTGAGAACAGATTTTGGACTGTTCAGGACACTGGTTTAGAGCGTCCCTTGGGAAACAATCCTCAATAACAAAGGGGTCCAAGAAGGCTGGAGCTACTTTTGGAAGGAAATCTTAAAGGCACAGGAGCAAGCTGTCCCTTTGTGCTGAAAGACGAACCAGTGAAGAAGAGGATCAGCCTGGTTGCACAGGGAGCTTTTGCTGCAACTCAGGGAAAAAACAGAATTTATGACCTTTGGGTGAAGGGACAGGCAACTCAGGAAGAATACAAGGATGTTGTTAGAATATGTACAGGGAAAACCAGGTAAAAGCTTAACAAGAGCTCAATTTGGACACTGCAAAGGAAGATAATAAAAGTTTTTTATAAATACATTAACAGTAAATAAAGAGCCAAGGAAAATCCTTTATTGGGTGCAGGGAGGAACATTGTCACCAAGGATGAGGAAAAGGCTGATGTATTTAACGCTTTCTTTGTCTCAGTCTTTAACAAAAAGACTGGTTATCCTCAGGGCAGGCAGCCCCCTGAGCTTCTGCAGAGAGACAGGGAACAAAATAGATGACCTGCAGTTCATGGGGAAGAAGTTAGTGACCTGCTGAGCCACTTCAACAATAAGTCCATAGGACCAGATAACATTCATCCAAGCATCGGAGGGAGCTGGCAGAATCATCACACTGCATCAATCATCAGTCCTGGTTAACCCGGGAGATCCCAGACAACTGGAGATGAGCAAATGTGACACCCATCAGCAGGAAGGGTTGGAATCAGGATCCAGAGACGTACAGGCCTGGGGAAGATTATGGAGAAGACCATCTTGAGAGCAATCACATGGACAAGACAACCAGGGCATCAGGCCCAGCCAACACTGCCTTTAATTTAGGAAAGGCAGTTCCTGCTTCACCAACCTGATCTGCCTATATGAGCATGTGACCCCTGTAGTGGATGAGGAAAAGGTGATAGATGGGTCTACTTAGAATTCAGTAAAGCCTTGCTGTTTCCCACAGCATTCTTCTGTGAAAGCTGGAAATCCATGGCTGGGATGAGTACACTCTTTGCTGGATGAAAAACTGCCTGGATGGCCAGGCCAGAGTCATGATGAATGATGCCACAACCAGTTGGACGCTTGTCTCTGGTGGGGTTCAACATGACTCAGTATTGGGGTCAATCCTGCCCCATCCTATCTGGATGAGGAGATCAAGTCAGTGAGTAGATAACACCAAGTATTGATCTGCTGGAGGGCAGGAAGGATCTTCAGAGGGATCTGGACAGGCTGGATCAATCTGCCAATGCCAACAATATGAGGTCCAACAAGGTGAAGTGCCTGGTCCCACACTTGGGTTAAACAACCCCAGGCAGTGCCACAGGCTGGGGGCAGAGTGGCTGGAAAACTGCTGGTGGAAAAGGACCTGGGAGTGCTGACTGACAGTGGCTGAACATGAGCCAGTGTGGGCCCAGGTGGCCAAGGAGACTCGTCAGCAAGAGTGTGGCCAGCAGGAGCAGGGAAGTGACCCTTCCCCTGTACTCAACAGTTGTGAGGTCACACCTCAAATCCTGTGTCCAGTTCTGGGGCCTTCCCTACAGGAAAGACATTGAGGTGCTGGAGTGTGTCCAGAGAAGGGTAACTATCACCCTGATTTCTTTAGCTTTCTGATGTTTCACAGCTTTGGATGTTTTTTCATAGTTCTTAGTTTTCTTACACACAGGTGTTATAAATAGAAGCAATGTTAAGACGACGTTAGTTTACATTCTTTCTCTTAGAGGAATGCACAGCTGATGGACAGTTGTCTTGACCAATGGGACAGGAGAGGTGCCAACCTTCTCCTCCAATCCCTGGTCTGTGTAGAAATACTATAAAAGTGGAGTCAAATGTTGTAATAAAAAGTTCATGCCCTTTCACCAGTGTGTATGTGCGTGTGATTGTGTGTCCAACAACAACAGGTAACGGTGCTGGTGAAGAGTCTGGAGAGTAAAGTCCTATATGGAGCGGCTGAGGGAGTTGGGGTTATGTAGCCTGGAGATAAAGAGGTTCTCGGGACACCTTATCACTCTCTACAATTCCCTGAAAGGTGGTTGTAGCAAGGTGGAGGTTGATCTCTTCTCCCAAGGATCAAGAACAAGAGGAAATGGCCTCAACTTGTGCCAGGGGAGATTCAGGGTGGACGTCAGGGAGAATTTCTTCACAGAAAGAGTTGTTAAGCATTGGAAAAGCTTTCCCAGGGAGGTGGTAGAGTCACCATCCCTGGAGGTGTTCAAGAAACACCTGGACGCGGCACTTTGTGACATAGTTTAGTTGAAATGGTGGTGATCACTCAAAGGTTGGACTCAGTGGTCCTGGAGGTCTTTTCCAACCTTACTGAACCTATAATTCCATATTAACTTTGCACACAGGACTTTGGTGTTCCAAATTTAGCAGCAGGGAAGTTTAATTCTGCACTGTAAAATCAATGTACTTATATGTATGCAAATTGTCAATACATCCAGAGAACGGTTTTGAATGCAGTTTTGAATGGAAAAAAATGTGGAAACCTAATCTTCATTGCCTATAATTTTCTAAGTTTCTAATTGATTTTTTCAAATTGCTTTTAATGTATGCATCCGTGCATATGTTTTTTCTTTCTCCAGACTGTTTTATTTTGCAGTAAACCATCACCCTGATTTAAGGTTTTCCATCTGGGAAACCATATGAAATAACCATGATTCTATATTGAATTGTCTTCTCCCTCTGCTAGTAATGTGTTTTGCCCAGGGACAGGTTTGACCAGTATAACCACGGGGGGAGGAGGAGTAGGCAAGTGGTAGAAAACTCCCTGTCCCGTGTTTATTTTTAATTTTTTTTTTGTAATGCTTGTGTGTGTGTGTATTTTTGTTTGTGTTTGGTTTTGGTTTGTTTTCTTATTTTTGTTTGCTAGTTTCTACAGTTTTTGAGACATTGCTTGGGTTGATCTAAAAACTACAGGTAAAATTATTTTCTCTCAAGGAGAAAGAGTGGGAAAACCATTCTTCCTTCTTCAGGTATTCCTAGTTCTCTCTTTTTTTAAATATATTTTCATTTCCATATACTTGCTTATGTCTAGAATGTTGATTAAAAATGATCAGAAAAAGGCAACAGCCTGTTGTCCCTTATAGACAAGATGAACTTGATTCCCTAGAGTAAACCTAAGATGAAGTGGCATAAATATAATGGTGTAAAATAATGGTGAGTGCTGAGGCAGGAACAGGAAAGCACTTCTCATTGTCAGTCTTTTCTATGGCGATTTCAGGGAGCATTGAATCATTCAGTTTACGTAACTGTCAGGGTAAAGACTTTGCACAGAAAATACCTCGCATCTCTAATGAGCTGGTGAATTCCATGCTCTCTCTTTCTTTTGTGCTAATTCTGGGTGATGGGAGAAGACCAGGAGTCACGTGATATTCGAAATGATTGAATGACTTCAGATGACAAAATTGCGCTTTTCCTTTTCTTGTATTATGAAAATTATATGGGCTTTTGTACACACTTTTCCTGTGCCCTTCTGAGCCCTGAAGGTCAAGAGCATCAGATTTCCTTTAGAACAAAGTGTTTGAAGTGAGCTGTTGGTCACTGAAATTCTTCCCCGGGAGGAGTTCAGAAGTGGGAGTGGACTCCCTTCCTCCCAGGCATGGAAGTGGGCTCTCCTCCTCCAGCACTGGGTTGGCTTGGGGAGGTTATCATTGTACCTTGCCAGTCTGTTTGGTCAGTTTTTCTTGTTGGAAAGCCAAAAAGTGCAGTTACACTAAAATCACAGTGTTTTCTTAGTCCTTTACCTTATGCACTGAAACCTGTCAGCTTCAGGCTAAAGAACAAGTTAAGAGGATGATACCAGCTGTTTAGTGATTCTGTGGCCGTAGCTCAGCCAAGCTCAGAGGTTGCCAAAATATAACCCAGTAAGTCCTGATAGCAGAGTCATCACTCAGAAAGTTAAGATAATATGGCCTGTATAGCAATAACAACACTGATCTATTGGCTTACATCTCCTTTGACAGAAGTTTTGTTCTTTGTTTTCGTTCTTGCCACTTCACCTGCAAAAGAAGGGCTCAGTCAGTAATCTAGCAAACTATTAGGTGGTCTGATGCACTTGACAGTTGTGAGTGGCAGGTTTGGCCACCAAAGAAACAAAAAGATGAAATTGAGTAGTTAGAGAAAAGTAGAAGATACTTTTTAGCATTTGAAGGCAGAAGCTCTCATCAAGAGAACGGAAGAAAAATGAAGAGGGTGCTAGGTAGAGCAAGAAGGAATAATGTAATTTATGGGTAGCCAAATGACTGCCTGACAGGTGCAAAAGCAATTTAGCAGACTGTGGGATGTTTTTTATGCAGAAAGGCTTACTTTGTGGAGTTGCAGCTCTGCCTACAGCAACTGCATTGAGAACAGTGTCAGAAAGAAGGTATGACATAGGACTGTCATCAGCAGAGGCATCCATTGTATGCTAGGCCAGTGATCTGTGCATTAAATATAAAGAAAACTACAGCGCATAAAGCAGTGGGTAGCTTGATGTATCAAAAATATTCAAATCAATCTTTGCTAATTAAATACACACATGCTGGAAAATCATATGATCTGCTGCTCTACCCTTCTGAGGAGTTAATTCTATTTTACAGGGCCATACAAGCTACTAGTAGGAAATGTCTCAATCACAGAGGCAGGAACAGATGTCTATCTTAAGACCACCACAGTTCACAAGGGACAGCTTACAACCCTGAATGTAGATGGAGAGATAGGCAGATGTATCCTAAAGAGTTGAGTAAGTTCCATGATGAATAAAATCCCCTTGGCCAAGAGAGTCTGTCAGTTCAGCATGGGGAATCTGAGGGTAAACTCACCTTCATTGTGTTTCCATGTCAGCTATGTCAGGAAAGAACAGAGTAGTGTCGTGTGGTGTGGCAGACAAATCTCATGATGGAGCCAAATGAGGCAGTGGATTCTGTGGAAAGCACTTTTTAAGCATTAAGCTGGTGATTAACAAAGATAAAAAATGGCCTAAAATTTTTGGATGAGGATTGCTGATGACCACCTAGTGCATTGAACTTCTTACACCAGGAAGAGGGAGATACTTTCCTAAGGGGCAGTTCAAGACTGGACTGAACTTTAGGAGGAATGAACGATTTTCATAAATATTTTCCCCTTTGTTAAGTTGTTAAACACATTTTTTAACTTCCATGATAAACATGAAGTTTATAGTGTAAGTAGAAAACCCAGCAGTTCCTTTCTTCCCTCCACCTTGGTTTTTCTTACATAAGTACAAAGGCTACACTGTAAACACAGATCCCCTGTAGGAATAGCAGAGGGAAAAATAAGATGAAGAGTCCTTATTTGCATAACTAGTGTAGTACTAATAATGTAACCTTAATGAAGGTAATATAACATCTATTTAGAACAGAGTAAAAGAACTGAACATCAGTAAAAGGAAAGCATTATTCCAGAAGAGAGAGAAATTAATGAGAAACATCTTTTCATCATCTTGAATGCAACCCATTAAATTAATCTCACCAAGGTTGTCTAAATTCTGATATGTTCATAAATGTTTTTGTGCATACTAAGCTGAACTAGGTCCTGAAAGAAAGAAAAATGCCTTCCTAGACTCTTTCTCTATATGAAGCCAAAGCAGCAGGGTATTCATCAAAGCCATAAACAAAGTGCATGAGCAGAGATTTAATTCTTGAAATTGCACTTGGCTACAAAACTTCCAAAATCATGTGAAGAAGGCCTTTATGTTGAGTGTCTTACTGTAGCTTTAGAGTATGATGAAGTAAATTAATTCAAGGAAGTTATTACTGCTTGCATTTTGCCTGTGATGAGAGCTGGGACTGTGTTTTCTTTTTGGAGCTTGGATTTTAATCTATGTTAATATTCACATCAGCAGGGTAAGTTAATGAGGCCCAAGCTCATTTTATTATCTTTCATCTGACTGAAGTTCTAAGCTTCTACCCGCACAGCCTGGGATATGCACTCTGCATGCTGGATGAGGAGAAGCAGTATATTCTTGAGCATTTGTACTGCACAGACACAAGTGCTCTGTGGTTGGTGTTCTCCATATGGGAAAGTTAATTTTATTTCTGTCTTGCTTGAAAACAAACAAACAATAAATCAGCAACATGAAAAAAAAAAAAAAGGCAAAACAAGGGGTATGAAAAGAAATGCAAGCATGCCTGTGAGCTGGATGTGCATGTCTTTCATTGTAGAAGACAATGATGGTTGATGATTGCTGACGTACACTGGGAAAAAATAGCGCTTATTTGAAAGGAGACTTTATTAAAATAGTCACTTTTTGATTCTTGAAATTATTTTTATCACATTTGGGTCTCCTGAAGAATTCACTTCTCATGATTTCTCAAGTAAGGACTGACAGCGTTTTCAGAAAGATTTGAACATCTCAGATGTTCCAGCATCAGTAACAACTGCACAAAAACAATGGAGATGGCACGCAGAGTTAATCTGGTAAAGTAGATGACAAGGTAAAAAAAAGAAAATGAAGATGAAGTGTAAAACTGTGCAGCCTTTCTGGATGTTGCACTGTGGAGAAATGTGGTTTGGAGTGGGTCTATCTGGCTGCTGAATGCCTCAGCCGCTCTGCCTGCCGGCAGGAGCACAGGGTGCTGGAGCACAGGGTGCTGAAGCACAGTTGATCAGGTCCAGGAGGATGAAGGAGAATTTTCACCTTCTTGTAGTTTTTCAGAGACTCAGTCAGAGGACTTTATTAAAGGCTGGAAGAAGAGAAGTTAGTCTTCCTGCTATAGGATCAGGTTATCATAAAAATTCAAAGCAAACTTCTTTTGAAAGGAATAGATGGGCAGCTGACACATCTGCTTCTGTCCCATGCAAGTAACTTGCTGCTCAGTGCGGGGAGATATCAGAATGACAGAAACATTTAGGCTGGAAAAGATCTCTGAGATTATTGAGTCCAGCCTTTGACTGAACGCCACCATGTCAACTAGACCACAGCAATAAGTGCCACGTCTAATCTCACCTTGAACGCCCTGGGCAGTCTGTTCCAATGATTAATAACCCTTTCCATGAAGAAATTCCTCCTGATGTCTGACCCGGACCTTCCCTGGCACAGCTTGAGGCTCTGTCATCTTTTCCTGTCACTGATTGCTTGGGAAATGAGGCTGACCCTAACTTGCTACAACTTTCAGGTAGTTTTGGATGCTTTTGGGTTCATCAGTTTGTCACTCCTACAACTGAAATGCTCCGCCACAGACCAATTAGAAGAATGACTTTATATGTCTTTCCATCCTCATTAAATTTTTTCTTGCCCCTAATAGAAGTATCATACAGAGCAAAATGAGATGGAAGAAAGGGCAGGTTAACACAAGGCAATAAAAGGAGAATTCATACGTGCAAGGCTGGATTTCAAAGTTAATTCTTTCACCCTCAAAAAGTTACATGCCAGCTTTTGCAGAGATGAAGGCGGCTTTAATTAGCAGTGAGCAAACAGGCCCCAGTGGGTGGAGCAGGCAGGTTGGAACCTGGGTTGTGGAAACCCAAATTGGTTGCTCCAAGGTGGCTGAAAGTTGTCCTCTAACTCTGTGGCCTCTAACAGGCCATTAAATCTGGGATGTGATTGTTTGATTTTGTTTTGAAATTATTTTCATTTGTCTCAGTGAGATATGTTTGAAAGTTTTGAGCTGTAGCAAGTACTGTTCTTATTTGTTTGCATGGATTATGTTGGAACAACTCACGCTTTTTTTCCACTTTGCTGAGCTTCACTGTCATCATAAATTGCTTATTGAAGTTCAAATGTCAGTTAATTCCCAGGTAAATAGACTCTTGGATCTTAAAATTAAAACAAGGTAGAAAATATATTTTGGGAGAGAAAAGAATAAAAGGTTCTCAAAGAATGAGGACACTTAATAGAGAAATATTCTTTATCACCCAGCAGTACAACAGGTGTTCAGTTGTACTTTCAGTTTGGAGAGTTTATAATCTCAAAGGAAAATTCTGTGAATGCTTCTGAAAACAATAAACTATGTGTTCATAGAAAGGATAGTGAAATATTCCCTCTCCCCACATCCTGACTAAGGCAGCCTGGTAAAAAAACTTGCTTTGTCTGTAAGAAGCAATGTCTGTAAAATTTTCATAAGGATTGGTAATTTTTAAGCTTCACACTCCTGCAGGCTTTCAGTAATAATGAAAGCCTGAGAACAGCCTAGGATATTGAGGTACTGAACTGAATTTCAAACTTTGAGCCTACTAGAATCTGAGGTCAAAATTTGGAGGAAAGTTGCTCCCATTTTAGTTACTAGCAACACCGAGGCAGTTAGTGACGGTGTTGGCTTAGTTTCTGACAATTTTAACAGCTTTATTTGTACAGCGAGCTTTCTGGGATGACAGTGACTACTATCTTTTGCTGGGGGTGCTCATATCTGATGCTGACATTGATGTGTCTTCCTCAGAAGTGATTGCAGCTGAATCCCTTGTTCATTTTCATCTTTATGACTCTCAAGCCATATTCTTGTACGTGTGTTGGTTGTTTCGCTATTTTCCCCCTTTTTTCCCCATGAACTCTTTTGCATTTCTCAAATGGTGTCTTTCCGTGACATTAGTATGAGCCAAGGCAGACTGAAGAGGATTTTTTTTTAGTGTTGAGTCAGGATGTATTGTGGGGCTTACGGAATTCTTAACCTCATCACACTCCCTCTGCAATCCCCAGTGTGAAGTTACTAACCTGGCTCCCCTTGTTATCAGTGTCCTTTACCCACCACTCATCACAAGGAAAGTCAATGTGTGTGGGAATGTGACTGCCTTTAGAATGAGCAACTAACACATTTCTTCTTTTTACCTTTCTGGAGGAGAAGCTGATCCATACTCAGCAATTTGCTCTCCTCAGCAGATCTTTTAGAGGCACCTCTATTTGCAGATGACCCTCTCACTCAGGCAGGTGGTTCTAGCACCTTTTCAGGAAATATTGCCTTTATCTCCTGAACTGCTCAAGAGATGACTTTCACTTCTGCTGTTTTTATCTCTGTCTCTCACCTTCAGACATAGGTGTAGTAGGGGAAAAGGTGAAGGGTTTCTCAGGTTGGAGGAACAGTTTTGTTCTCTGGAGTAGTAAGAGCTGTCCTTGTGGTGTATTGTACATGATGTGTCCAAAGTAAAAGGAACAAAACACTTTCCAAAGGGAGATGCTTATGTTCTGGAGAATACTTTACTCTTATAAAGCTCATGCTGGTTTGTATCATGAGTTGACAGCTTGCTTAATCATGTGGAGTCAGTTTATGTCAGTTAGCTTGTTTGGTGAGGATGTGAGGTTCCTCCCTCCTGTAGAAGAGGTGTATCCATCCCTCTGTCTTCTAGTAGGGGTGCCTGGTGTTTGCAGATATTGGAGTACCTTAGACAAGGCAGTGTAGGAGCCAGTTGGGTAACAGTATAGGAGAACACTTTATGAAGACAGTCATGTGCATGTTTTCTTGCCTGCTGTTTTCCAGTTTTTCATTTCTGCATCATGCTCCCTTTTGCTTTCAAACAGGGAATGTTCAGCTAGAAAGGCTCGGTATTTTGAGTCAGAGTGGGCCAGGACCAAGGAGAATTAATTGTGAGCTGTGGAAAGCTTGTGTGTTTATTTGCTTGAAGTGGCTTTTGCTCACAAAAGTTTGACAAATTCCCAAAGCAGGAGGTAGCATGGGTGTCTCTGCCTTGATGCTCATGGTGTTTTCCAGGCCATTAATGTTGAGCTGCTCATACTTTCTCCGTGTCCTGCCTGTGCTCTCTGCAACACACACACACACACACATACGCATACACACTCCCTGCTTCACACCTGCCCCCCGTTTTCCAGTCAATTTGACTTGCCAGAATTGAGAACTTCACATCTGTGGGATGATTTGCTGCCAGTTGCAGCTCCTTTGCTCAAGCAACCATCCCACATTGCTGAGGGCAGTGGTAGGTAGGTGGGTAGGTGGGTGATGTGGAGGTTGCAGCTGTAGGTTGTAAATGTAATTGACACTCAGCTTCTGTTGCACCCATTGCATGAGGGCACAGGGTCAGTTCTGGTCAAAGCCTGTATTTGCCAACTCATGAAGGTGTCTGTCCTTCTCCTGAAGCTCAAGGCCTTGTGAGCTCCTTTTTGCTATGCACCTTTCTGCTACTGAGCCAGCCCGTAGGCAGCTTGCTGCTGGTACCTACAGATTCTGTCCTGAAATCTGTTTGAACTCTACTGAATTTAGCCTCTAAAGTTCAGGAATTTCTTTAAATCCTTGTATGATGTGTAGCTTTGATGGCTTTTTTCATTTAAAAAAAAAAAAAAAAGTAGCAGCCACTTTCTTCAGGGAAGTGAAGGATTTTCTCAGTATTTGGAGATGCCTCTTTTACCTTTCTCCTCCTGCATGTCCTTCCCTCTTTCCCATCATTTGGCCTACTTCAGCACTTCATCATCAAGGGATGATGTTTAAACCAGCTACAGTTTGCAAAGTTGGTTCCCAAAATGTCTGCGGGTTGTCTGTGGCAACACTGACTTGGTGGTACTGCCACCCAGCGTTGCTCTTGCTAGCAGCTTGGACTCTCCCTTCCCCACGTCTTCCAATTTATCTCTAGACCCTCTATTGATCCTCTGCAATGTCACTGAGTGAGTAATGACAAGCACAGTAGTGCTTTCAGAGTCCTGATAGACTCAAGAGGCAAAGTGCTCTTGAAAGTGCACTCATGAATAATATTCAGGCATATTAAAGTAATGGCTGTAAGTACTACTCACTGTGTCAAGAGACGGAAAAGGCAGTCAGTAACTGAGAACTGAACTCTGATAAAAATCATAATGCTTAAACCATTGTAATAAATCTGTCAGTCTTCTCAGACAGTGAGCAGAAAATCCCTATTAAACAAGCCAGTGACAGGGAGAGACAGCTTGCTGAACTGGCAAACCAGCCCATCCTTTGGGGTTTGAGAACACAGCAAAGTTCTGCTGATATCCATAGGGTGCTCTGGAAGTGCTGGGTCAAACCTTACTGGACTGGCTTCCAGCACCTAAGCAATCCTGACCAGAGAACAGCAGAAACACTAATCCTGTCTTGGGAAGAACAGGCACATTGTGCCGGGACTTGTAATGAACGAACAAGTTCTGAAAAAAAAAAAAAAGAGGAAAATGCTCTTTCCTTACCTTCCTTGATTCTATTTATTTGAAAGCAGTGCTGCAAGATTAGCAACCTTCCATTAATTCAATGGCAACTTTATGATTGTATATGAAGCATATTTGTTGTGGCTGTGGAAACTCAATTGTTCAAGCAAAGTTGCTCTGATGACATCTCCCTCGTTTTCTTCATGACCCATTAAAGTAATATTTCACTTTGTTCTGGTTTCCTATTATTCATGAGCAATTCTAAGTCCTTCATGTCCTCCCACAATTTCTGGTTGAATATAGGTTTCACATTAAAGTTATTCTGTACTTTTTCTTTTCTTGAATGAGCTTTGATGTATCTGTTTTGAGTTTCTCCTGCCATCCGGTATTCTGCACTGAGAGCATGATCCACACTGTTAACTCCTCACTGGTATTTTCTCTTTTTGCATATGTTTCGAGGGACTTCTACTGGAAATCTACTGGGAAACCATTTGTGGTGGTCCTAATTCCCACATCTTGGGCTTTATGACATTTTGTGCTGGCTTGAGGATTTCTCCCGCTGAAAAGCAAACAACTCAAGATGCGCTTTCCTCTCAGTTTCTCACTGCCCAACATTCCCACCCTTGTCCTGTTTTGCCACGCAGAAGAACCTGCTTTAAGACACAGATCCCACTACATGCACAAAACCAGATGGAGAGGCTTTGTGTTTGCCTTCATGCAGCAATTGGTGGCTGTTCTCAGAAACTTCTCATTTGTTGATGCAGAGATTTTACTATTGAGCTGTAACATGGCTCAACTTCAATAACTTGTGTGAAATAGCAAAATATTTCTTTTTCCTCTGAATTCACATTCACTGTGGAGCAAGAGAGAACAGTGTGTGGGATAAGTGCGGTTTGGATATAAAAGTTCAGTACGTGTTTTGATTATTTTCCCATTTGAAAAAGGTCTTAGACTTCACTCTTGGGTACTGCAGTAATTGTATTTCAGGGTAGAGGCTCATCTATTTATTGTCTCCAAATGCAAACTGTTCAACAACTAGGTTGTGTATTTTTATAACATATTACATTTTTATTAAAATGTAGTGTTGTAATAGGATTCCTCTTTCTCCAAGGAGGTTTTTATATATACCTATGTTTATATATATATACACACACACTCTCCTTAGAAATGATTTTGCAATGGGGGAAGAGGGCATTGAGTCCAAAAAGCTAAGTTTTATATATTTTATTCATAAAAACAGATTTGCAACAATTTATTAAAAATTGATCTCATGCAGTATAAGGTTATACAAGAAATTCTTCATTTACATTTTATTCTGGCAGTTCCAGTCTAGTTTAAAGCATTTGTGCACTAACATCATTGGAAAATGCCATTGGGGCACAGCCTCTTCATAAATTTACAGTACATTTTTGCTGCAGTATAAAAGAACAGAAACATTAAATAGCTATATTCACTTGGTTGGTCTTGTTATCTGCAGAAAAGTAAAAAAAAAATGTTATGGGAGAAACTACAGTATCATTGAGACAAAGAATGTACTGCATGGTTTAAACCTAATAAACGTCACACAGTCAGTATTCACGAAGTTACAGACACACACACACACACACACACTCACCTCCTATGGTCTGATACTTCTGAATTATTTTTTTTCCTGCTAAGTTGGAATAATATTTCTACAGAGATCTTTGTGTATACATTATATACAATATTGTAATTTTCTCTTTTTAAAAATTAACATTCCTTTTAAAATAAACCAGGCCCTGATGATATTAATAAAGCAAGAGAATACTGTCAACACACATTGAGTGACAACGTCAGTGTTTAGTGCTTAAACAGAGTAATGAGTTCTAGTTTATCTGTGTTTATACTTACATGGTTTTTTGTTCTAAAAGCTACAGATATTTCCATAATCTCTCTTACTGTATGTGCCAAGTGAAATATTTTGTGATGCTCCTGATTGTAATATTCAGATACATATTCATGTTGGTTTTGGCCACTATGAGGTGTATTTTATTTTTAATGGAGATTTATGCTAGCTTGTCAAAGCTGCAGTTAAATCCCTCAGCTAATGAACCCCTTCAGCTATGCTTCAGTCATTGCTGATTTGTAAACCTTTGTACAAATGTCATTCCAAAGGTTTGGTCTGAGGGGCAAAAGCATTGATTAAAGAAAACTGAGAGCCCAGTGGGTGCTTCATATAGTTTTTTTCCCCCTACTTTTAGCAAACAGCCCTGGCAGTGAGAGGATACATTTCCAGTCCCTTGGAAAAAGAAGCTGCATGTGTGTCTCACCTGTGCCTGAGGTTTTGGCTCCAGAGTTGGTCCAGACGGTACACCACTGTCATTCCTCCTAATTGCTTTGGTTCAGGGAATGGAGCTAAAGTATAAAATCCATTGTTTTTTCACAGTCCTTTCAAGATTCAGCTAAAATATTCTATTGGTAAATTTGATTTGTCCTCTCCTATCCGCTACAACTGTCACGAAGCAAACATAGTGTATATTCACATCTACGTGCCTGCAGGCTTTGCCCGCAGCAGCAAAGTGCTCTGCCCTAATCCCTCCCCACCAAGTCCACTAAATTAATTTTATTGTAATTATGTGTGACACAATTCAAACAAACTAGGAAAAACAATTCATCCTGTGGCATTAAGACTTTACAACCCATCTGTCCTCAGTTTCCTGAGTTATCAGCCCTAGGACTTTTTGAGTTAAGTGTGTTATGGTTGGTGGTGTTTATCCTGAAATAGGTGCAGAAACTTTGCTAAAAATGAAGCTGCAGATGGTCAGCAGTCACTACCATTGCCCTGGAGAAGGGTGAAGTGTTCTGCTTGCAATCAGCAGTTCTCCAGCTGGTGGCAACTCAGAGCTGAAGCCTCAGGCTCTGCTTGGGTTACATATACAGCTGCAAGGTAAAGGTGACCCTGCTCACAGCACTGCAGAGTCTCAGTGACACCCGAGGAATCATTTCTCACAATTCTTCTTTTCCTACTAAACATCATCCCTGAAATGGAAAAAAGCAAGACTAACCAGTGCAGAATGTTTCCAGCAATTTAACACAACTCTTGTAAAAATGAGTGTATCTATTCCAACATGGTATAGTTTGACCACTACATTTTCCTTATATGGATACAGTATAGAATTGCATGTTCTCAGCAGCCACGTAAAGCTCAGTGACATTTGAGTGGTTTTTTTCCTAGTGTCTTTTTTGCAAGATCCATATATCCCAGCCTCCTTGTTGCTAGTAGAAATTTTGGAAGAAACATTTTTCAGTGACTTCTAGGTGAAGAAATAAAAACTCCATGAATAAGGCTACAGATCAAACTCTTTGAGTCCTCCTTTGCTTTTTCACACGAGTTACGTGGGCACTCCTGTGACGAGGGCCTCAGCAGAAGTTCCTCTGCAGTAAGAGCCAATGTTACATGTTTGTAGCAGAGTTCTAGGTCAGATGTTTAGTCCAGTCATTGAGTACTTAAAAGCAGTTCAGGAAGCACTGATCTCCCCCCACTACAGCCCTGAAACCATCACTCGGAAGGAGGGTGGCACGTGTCTGTGCCGGGGGCTGGCACTGGGGCTTACACACGGGCTGGCACAGCTGGCATCAACTCCTCCTATGGACGGCAGGTAGGCGTGATGAAGGATGGGCAGCTGCAAGGACAGCCGGCGCTGTATGCTGCGGGAGAGACGGGGAGAGGAATGTTAGCCAGGGAGCAGACGGAAGGCATAGCATGGCTGATGTGCTCCCAGGCTGCTGCGAGGGAGCTCTCTGTGCCTGCCGCTGTGACCCACAGGGTTAATGCCAAGAGCATTGCACTTGCTGATGCTGAACTGTGCCACCATGATGTTGTTTTCCCCTTGGGGAATTTTCCTGACATGTTAGACATGACAAAGGAAACTAAGTGTGCTTTCTCAGCATCCCACAACCTTCTGAAGTTCCCGGCCACATTCAGGTTAATTGTCAGACTGCTGATACCAAGAAAAGGGGAAAACTTTAAGTGTGGCTTGGTGACCCCCCAACCCCTTGCAAAGTGATCTGCTGCCTGCAGAGCCCTGTCCAACTGCGTAGACATGCATGAGGTCACAAACTGAGTTTCAAGCCATGCATCCATCACTTAGTACAAGGATGTCAGCACTAAGGATGGTATTTCTGCAGCTCCAGCTAAAGGAAACACAGGTACATGGTGGGAGGGATTTGGGATTGATGGCTTTTTCCTCTTTTAAGTAGTTCCTCTTTAAAGTTTGAGGGTGTGCTTTTGAGGGGATAGATGCTTTTGAGTTCTGTCAGTCAGTGCTATGGGACTGAGGAGCTGGCGCTCTAAAAGCAGTCCTGCCCAATACTCATACAAAAATTCAGTGTTCCAGAACCCAACGTTCTGTATCCATTTTTCCAAGTGGATTGACATCATGATAACTGGTATCTATGTCTATATATTTAAATAAATACTAAATCATGCTCACAAGTATCCTATCTAAACCCTTTCCTTGGAGGGGATGGTGCCATGAGAAAAGGGCTCTGCTATTCCAGTGCTGTGGATTTACTAGCACCTTTCACAAAATCAAAATCCTGTTGAGGTTTGCTAGTATAAAAGATGTTTTTAGTCATTTTATTGTCAGGATGGCTTTGTATTTGGAGACATTCACCCTTGAAACACAGAAGCACTTTCTAAAGAGAAGAGAGATGTCAAAGTGACTGAGCTGAACTGAACACTGGCTTTTGGATTTCAGAACAAAAATGCCCACAGAAAGCATTGTATCACAGAGTGTTGTATTGTATAACAGAGTTTTAAATTTATGTTTGTCTGTTATCTGATATAATGACGGTGTATAGAAAGGCTTTTACAAGAGGTGTTTGTTTGAAAGCTAGCCTTTGGACAGCTTTTTTGATTCAAATGAAATTTAATTGCTTTTTTGCTTTGTGTCAGGTAGCAAAGACAGATACTAAGGCATCCATTGCACTGCTTGGGGATCAAGCAATATAGTTTTTAAATTAAAACAGAAAGAAATGTAATGTTCTTCTCTTTAGTTTCTTCACTACAAACTTTGGCTTGTTTATACAGAGGTGGAGGTTTATACAGTAGAAGCAGCTGTTGTCTGCCTACCCAGGAAACTCTGGCTCATAGTTTCTCCCCCTCAAACTCTTTTTTAAAGTTTCATGCAATGTTAGTCCTTAGTGATGATCATTCTAGTGCTGGCAATGCATTCCTGGTACTAAACAAAATCCATTCATTGTTATTTTGCTACTGTGCTCAAATCTTCCTGGTGCTATCAATGAAGTCATGCCTTGTTCCCAAGGGGAGCATGGCTCACTGTTTCCCTGTGCTGAATCCTTATGAGCCTTGATGCTGTGGATTTTCATTCTTTCTCTTGTTGAGGGGTCAAGTGAAGAATTGCCTGCACTTATTTTCCCACCAGTGGAAATGCTTACTTTGTTCAACTGTTATAGACTTCTCATTAAAGTGCTTTTTGAAGCTACTCCAAGAGAATCCAGTTGCATAATCAAATGAATAGGATTTTTTTTTTCATTCATTTCAGAGTTAGCCATACCATGGACAAAGCATGTTTATTTAGCTATGCCAACGCTGACTGCAGTGGGTGGCAAATTTAGCTTTAACTGTACTTAAAACTACTTTCACTTGAAAACTTAGTTCGTGGAATTGGGGCAGAGAACTGTAGCCTGTAGACTCACACACAATTAAGATTATAGATGAAACTCCTAGAGTGAAACATGAAACGAAACAAAACGAGTAGCAAAATGCAAACAAACCTGGTATTTTCGCCTGAACTGAAAGTAAATTTTGTGCCTTGGCTCACTCTTTTTAGCTTTTTTTCCCCTAATATCAGTGATTTTCTCTTCTTCCACTCCTGCCATATTTTGCCACTGCTTTGGGGGGAAGCCTTGATATCAATACAGGCTGGAGGCTGAAGGGATTGAGAGGAGCCCTGCTGAGAGAAAACTGGGAGTGATAGTGGCTGAAAAGCCTGACATGACCTGGCAACGTGCACTTGCAGCCCAGAAAGTTAATCATATCCTGGGCTATATGGAAAGCAGTGTTTCCAGCAGCATAAGGGAAGTGATGCTGCCCCTCTGCTCTGCTCTGGTGAGACCTCTCCTGGAATACTGCATTCAGCTCTTCTTGTAAGGAGAATGTGGATCTGCTGGAGCGAGTCCAAAGGAAGGCCACAAAGAAAATCAGAGGGCTGGTGGATGTCTTCCATAAAAACAGGCTAAGAGAGCTGGTGTTTTTCATCTTGGAGAAGAGAAAGCTCCAGGGAGACCTTAAAGCTGCCTTCTGGTACCTAAAGGGGGCTTACAAGAAAGCTGGAGGGGGACTTTTTACAAGGGCATGGAGTGAGAGGATGCTGTGTGAGGTTTAGACAAAAGAGGGTAGATTTAGACTACATAAAAATAATGACTTTTTATGATGAGGGTGGCAAAACACTGCCACAAGTTGCTCAGACACCCCATCCCTGGAGACATTCAAGGCCAAACTGGATGGGGATTTGAACTATCTATAGTTCTATATATCTAAACCACTATCAGTGAAGAAAACAAATAACAAAGGCCTGTTCATGCTGAGGCATATGGCTGCAATGCAATAATCCAGTCACAACCTACTTTTTTGAATGAGAATTTTTGTTACTTAAATTAACATAACTGGCTCAGTTATGCTTTGAAGGTTACAAAACCCCCTGCATATAGAAATAGTCTATTAAGATCACAAGTTTTTGTGGGGTCCCACAGAAATCTGTCATCGCCTCTGCTTAGAGATATGGAAGACTGTTACATATTGTTGCTGTTAAAATGAGGATGGAATAAATTTTAATGGTGCCAAAAACTAATGACCTGCTGAATGTCGGTCACTGATAAGAAAGGACAACATGCAGGAATGAAAGCACATAGATGGAAGTCATTAAGGGTCACAGAAGTTAAACCATTGGACGTGGCCATCATGCAGATAAGCTGACTGATGTGATCTTTAGATAAGCAGGGCTGCCCATCAGGAAACATGAGCAGTTTGATGCTCATCAAAACAGATGACTTTGCCTGAGAGACAACTCATCCTACTGGGAAAAGAATGATATCTATTTTAAACTGGTTCAGGCTGCTCTCTGGACCTGAGATGAGCTGGCACTGTACAGTGTCTATGCAGACAGCTAAGCATCCCCCAGGCTTGTTGCTGAGCATTACCTGGGAGAGTACAAATGGATACAGCTGTGCTGGGAAGTATGCTAAAAAATGGGAAATCAAAGTACAGGGCTTGTGCCTGTGCACTGGCACCATTTTGCCTGCTATAGGAGGTGCTAATTTATACTGTATAGACAGTGTAAACAGGAAAGAAAGCAGTCAGCACCCACTTTTTGCTCCTCTTATCTAGTAGTGGTCTGACTGGGTATGGAAAATTTTACATGGCAGTATGAAAAACCTACTGGGTCCTGCCCAGCAGAAACTGCCAAGGGAATTGAGAATCATCTATACTCATGGTCTAAGGCTGCTTTACAGTCATACAAACAGCATTTTCCTTAGGTGCGGGGTCCTAAATCTGAGCCAAGCACAAAAAAAAAATCGTTTTCCACAATGTAAACATTATGTTATCAACAAATGTGAGACAACTTTCTGCACTACTGCCTGAGGTGTGTTGTGCCTTTACTTTGGGGACAACTGTAGAGAATATGGGATCCTACAATGAGTCAAATGTAGCAGTAATGGTAAGAAAGAATGAAAAAATCCCAAATCAGCTCTTTTCTGGACTCTATAAGAGCTTTCATACTGAAGATGCCGTGAGTGCTGACAAACACAGGAAGCTGGGATGATTTTTTCCCCACAACCATTAAAGAGTTAAAACTTCTGCAGGCAAATGACTATCATGGCATCCTCCTTTCACAGGTTTGTGACCAAGAGGAAATCTTTTTCAGACTAATGTCCTTGAGATTTGTGATATTTCTTGAATAAGAAATAAGTTTCTCAGACTGTGGGACTACCTGTCAATACCCTATGTATGAAGTGAAATGAGAAAGACAGAGACTACAGCTTGCCTTTAAACTCCTTTTTTTGTTTTTTGTTTTGCAAAAATTATACATTTATCAACCACCAAAGGATAGAAGAGCTGCCAGACAAGTTGGGAAAAACAAGCCCAGAGGTGCAGAGGGATACCTTAAAGACTACAAACTTTGGAGAGAGGCAATCCCTTGTCAAAAAGAGGGGAGTCCTGAAGACAGCAATGCTTCTCCCTCCTGTCAGATCCACCGTGTCTGGGCAGTGTGGCTCTGTTACTCAGGGAGGACATTGGCCCTTGGACCTGGCACAGTCACAGCTGCGCAAATGCTGAATGACACTGTTTAGATTTAGCAGGACTTTATGAATTGGTTTCCATAAATGTCAGAGACTGTTCAGATTTGTACTGACCCACTCTCTAGAACCTTAAGGAAATCTCAGTCTTCTTATCAGTTATCAGTAGCCTAGAGGAAGTTGTGTCATCACCAAATGTTTTCCTTTTTCTTTGTCTGTATTAAATCTGCATCGAGACAATTGGATTATCTGAGTGTCTGTGTATTTCTTAGCATCTTTCTTAATGTAAATGAGCCACATGTGGATGAGGCTGCATTCACACAACATTATTTCTGACAAATGATGCTGAAAAAAACACAGGCCTTTAATAGCTATGCATTAAAGCACTCGGCTGACCTCATGAAGTCATGAGAGCTCTCTCAGCAAGAGCCCTGTTTTTGCGAAATTACAAGATATTTCATCTACTGTGGGTTTTTTCTTTTTGGTGCATACGTGTGTGTGAAATAGCTTCTTTGCAGGTTTGGGTTGTTTTTTTTATGGGTGCAAGGACAGATTTAGAAATCCACGTGTTTTCCTGCTCCAGGTAGTACAAGATAGTAGCTACTATCTGCAATCAGGGTTGCTGTTGCTGATGTAACGTGACTCATTCTAGTAATCTGTTTAATTTATTCTGGTTTTAAATAAGCTTTTAAATTGCCCAGGAATCTGACAGCTATTAGCTCAGACACTGATGAAGCGATGCTGGTGTAACCAGGCTGCCGTGGGGAAACGGCTGATCCAGGCACACACAAGAGCGGCGCTGCCCTGAGCTCTGGCCCATGGCAGGTCCTGCTCAGCTAGTGGAGGGTAGGACACGAGTTTATCCTGTAGGTTCCTAGAGAGAAAAGCTGACACCAGAATACTCTTTCCTGTCTGTAAATCTAGCCTGTGTTTTGTGCCATCTTCTCCTTGTCGCTGCAGCATTGTTTCTAAGGGAAACTACTTAGCGCAGGCTTTCCTGTGCCAAAACTCAGGTCCAGCTGCTATGGAAACATTGAAAAGCCCTCAGGACATTTTTTATTTCTCATCTAGCTTAAGAATGTAAAAGAACAAAATGTCTATGTACACTATGAACTCCTCTGGCTGGTGTGTGGAAGGACTTGGACTTTTGACAGGAGTCATAAGACATTTGTGCACATATGTGCATCCTCTTTCCGCCACACACTGGTGGTTGGGCACAGCTCATCTTGTAATTCTCTACAGAAACTTTGGACATCATGCCATGTTTCCAGCAAGAGAGAAGAAGCATGCTGATTTGTCTTTGGGGCACCTTAGGATCTACAGCCCCTGATATCCTTTAAGTTCCATTTGGGTAGTGAGCTGGTGGCAGGGAGGCATCACAGTACAACATTGCTGCCTACTGGTGCTTCAGGAGGTGCCATTCACATTCCCTGTTGCTGATATTTCAGACTCTCTCTGTAGCCTGGGCTGGCTGAAAGGGGGTTACAGTGAAGGTCTTTCCATTAAAAAAAAAAAAAAAAACCACAGAAGGGAAATACAGGCTTTGATGAAATGTAATAAATTAACATCTTGTCAACAAGGTAATGATTTATACTTACTGTTCTGGAGAGTTGATGTCTTCTATGGGATCTTTGCTTGTTCTAGAAGGGTCTGATGAGCCCCATTGTGCTGGTGGATTTTGATCAAGATGATTTTTCAAAATGGCTTTCTCACCATCTGGATGGACAACACATTCAATTTTATTTTACTGTGACCACATGGCCATTTAAAAATCATTTCATTTGACTTTTTCCAGATACTTGTAATGCCACAAAGTAAACTCACTACTTATATTCCAGTACAGTCTCAAGTTTTGCTGTCAGAGTTTGGTACTCTTATATTTTGGATGATGGGTTCCCCCATAGGAACCACCATGAAGAAATAGAAAAGTGACAAAAGTGACACCATGCTCTCTCATCTATGGGTTATGTGAAAAAATATAACTATACTGTTCTTGCCATTTGAAATTGTGACCTTTTCATAGGCCCTCCTTCTTAAGCCTTTTCCTAGAAAAACGATAATCTTATTGATGTACAAACCTTTGACACTCTTACGATCACACAGGCAATTAAGTGCTGTCATTTGATTATCTGTTACTGCTATCATTTTTAGCAAGGAAATATGATTCATATCAGTTGCACTTGTCCATAGGCTGTCTGCAGCAAAGACAGCTAATGATGTCATTACACTTTTTTCTTTTCTGCATAGTGATAACAAAACAGACCATAATTCTTGATTCCCCTGGGTATCCTGGGAGTCCCTGGCTAGCTGTGTTGAAGCCCATGGCATCATTCCCCCTAAGAAACACAGGCGAACACAGCCATCTTAAGAAGATCCTTTCTGTTCCTGCCTGCTTTTTCAAAGTCTCTTTCTGTGGTAAGCCAAATAAAATCACACAGCATCTGAATAATGAGGGCAGTTCACAGTTTTCATAAATAATTACAGAGAGCTCCAAATCCATCACCAGCAGTTGCTTGCCACACAAACAGAGAGCAGTGATTGCTGCAGGCATTGAGGCAGCATGGAAGAGGAATCTGAGGTAAATTCTTGAAGAGGGTATTGGAGGATTTGAATATAAAAGTGGGTATGAGGGGGAAAAGCAGGAAAAGAGTGAAGAAAAAAGGAAACTGATGTGAAAAGGTGGTACATTTTGAAGGGTTAAGCTGCTTTTCTGTTGTACTCATTTTCAGAAGCCCCAAATAATGCTCAGCTCCCAGCATGTTAGGAATATATATGTTATCAACAGACACTGGGGAGACAAAACAAGCAGCACAAACACAAACTGAGGAAAGAAGCTGTAAGCATAAATGTTTTGAGGGCAAACTCCAACATCTATAATTGCCCTCCCAGCAAGGTCATCCCTGGCATTACTTGACAGCATTCTCTTCCTGCTGTGAAAAACTTAACAAACAGGCAACCACCATGTGTAGGTGAGGAGGCAACAATGTGCAGACATGGGGATCACTACAGCACAGAAGAGGAGACAAGATTTTTCACTGATGTTGCGTTGAAGAGAAGGATCTGGGTGAGAAAGGAGGTGACCAGAACACATGAGGCTGCTTCGGTTGGGGCAAGAAAATGTCAGCAGAAGAGAGTTAAAGAATTCAGCTGTAGCAAGAAGAGTGCTTAAAATTAAGAGATGGCAGGATTCAGTGATGGTTTAGATGTGAAGGAGTACAACAAAGAGTCAAATCTGACAGTGGCTAAGATAAGCATTGAGGTCTATCGTCTCAGGGCTGCCTGAAGTTAGCTGGCGTGGCATTTGCTGTCACAGGAGTTCAGTTTTTATTTTCTGTACATTGTATTTCTTTGTATATCAAGTTTGACATTTACATAAAAGTCTTGTGATGTCTATAAACAGGCATGTAGAAAAGAACACTTTTTACTTCCATGATTAAAACCAACATTCAGTCCTGAGCTGATCTAAGATGACAATGGAAACTGCTGACTTTTTGATATAGACCAAAGTAAAAATATAAGTAACCCTTATAATAGGGGATGGAAAAACTCTAAGATTTAATTATTTAGGGTTCTAACTCCTTTGGCCAAGAGAAGCAATTTAACATTTTACAAAGCTGCTAAAGATGTAATTCTTCATCAGATGATTACAAAATGCAACTCTTGCTATTGGGGAGTATGTTATTTAATAGAATAATCTGTGTTGTACGCACCAACGGAGTTTCATGCACTTTCAGATGTGCTGAGAGAGAGAGAGAGAGATAGAGAGAGAAGGAGGTGGTCCTTGTCAAAAAGGTGGGAGATTTCGTTTAGAGTAGAGCAGAAATCATATATTCTCTTCCTACTCACCTCTCAACACCAACTGCCCATATATCACCGTGTGTTATTCTTAATAGACTATTTTCTATCACTCTTGCAGATGATTTTCCCTTAATACACTGAATAAATTTCTGCATACCAGGCTGCCAAATGCAAGTTTTACTGTATATGTATAAAACACAGACAAAGTACACATAAAATTGGCACCTTTTTTCCTGTTTCATTTGCTTCTTTCAAAATTAAAAAGAAAAAAAAAAGTTAGGTAATTCTTATTTGTTAAGCATTTTGGGAGAAGAGTTGTTTGGTTTTTATTTTGCAGCTATGGAAACAAGAATATCTTTATTTTTCATTTACCTTTCATTTAAATAATGAAGAGCAAGATTCTCACTTAGTCATGCTTCTGGGAGCTGGATCTTAAAGAAAAAATGCTATTGCCATATGCACATAAAATACTTAAGGGTTTAGAAAACTAGTTTTATAATCGTGAAAAACTGCAAGAAAAGAAAATATGGGTAGTGGTAAACCTCTGATTTCCCAGTTTCCCCTGGAAAGTGTAGCAGTATTTTTGATACTTTCCCATCTTCTCTTCCTCTGTCCATGAAATATGCCACTAGAAAAATGCCCTTTATTCCCAGGGCACTGTCTGCCACTGCAGATTCTACCCAGTAAGTTGCACTGGGATGATGTAACTACCATTTAAATTGAAGTTACATTAGCCAGAAGCACCTTCTAAATAATTTTCACCTTTGTAGACCTCAAACCGGAACTCAGAAGTCTGGATAAATGATGCCTGAGCATTTTCCATTCAGAAAGCTGCTGGGAGAAAAGACAAATACATCTCAAGGGCCTCACAGCGCACTCAGTGATGGGCTCATTATAAAACAAAGCTTGCTGCCAGTGGTCGCTGAGAGCCAGAAAGGCTTTAGCTCGGGACCTTTGCCTACCTGTAGCAAAGAAACAGCTTCCATTTACAAAGCCCCGAGCTGCAAGAGCACACCTGATGCAGGCTGCCGAGGGGCTCAGCGAGGAGGTCACTGCTCCCAGCTGCTCGCCTCTCCCTCTGCTCGGGATGACCTATAATCACTCTGCAACCTCGCGCTGCCAAAATTACCTGGGCAGGCTTAACTGCACCATGCATTTTAACGACTCTCATTCAGCAGCAGGCAGAAAGCACCAGGTGACTGATGATGCTTCAATTTCTTCCAAGAGTTTAGAAAACATATTTTTTAAACTAGAGGCTTGTTTTGTTGATGTTTGTACGCTGCAGCTTTATTGAACATCTTCATCATTACACTTTAGTGGCAATATTCCTCTGATGGCTTAGAACTGGATGACAGAACTACTCTTCATCCAATATCTTTCAATTCTGCTGTTGTTTCTGTTTGCTAGAAAGCATATATTATGCTCCACAAAGAAGCAAGTGTGGCTTAATAAGGACTTATAAGATATGGCAGAGATAACACTGCTGATTTACTAAAGAGCTCAGGAAACTTTAGAGCTAGAGGTAGATTTTGAAAACCTGCTGTAATTTTTCCCAGTTCTGTTGTTTGGACTGTGAAACATGACTAGCCAATCTCTGTTTTTCATCTGAATAGGGTGTTAAGAAAGTAAACTGAAAGGGAAAATTAAAATGATCACATCATCTGCTGGGTGATCAGAAGAAAGTTCTCCTGAACTAAGCACACTGCACGGTCAATCTAAATCATAGCTTCTGATAGTTGTGTTTTGAGAGGAAGAATTTTTAAAAAGAAAAGCCAGCAAGATTCTGCTCTGATTTATACTACTTTAAATCAGAAGAAATTCCCTTTACTACAGATTCATTTCTGTGCAAGAAAGGGCAGATACTGAACCTCTGACAGGTTGGTCTCCCTGTTGAAATAGAAAAAAGCTCCATTTTCAGGATTGAATCCATTTGTTAGGCTTCATAGAAACTAGCGTACATACCTCTATAAAAAAAATGAACGACATCCTATCTTCAAAACAGCATCCCTTTAAAGGAGTTATTTCTGAAAGCCCTTACCTTTGAATCCATTTTTCAATCTCAGCTTTAATGCTTGAATTGCATGAACTTCATAGAAAAAATATTTCCCCCATCTACCACAGATGAACTCTGTTTTGCTTTGCATTTGTGAGCAACATGCCTTTGAAATCTGTTTTATTTTGAGCTGCTTTTACATGGGGAAAAACTAACACCAGGAACCATTGGAGTGGGGTGACAAGTGACAGTATGTAGGCATATCTGACATGTAAATGAATGCTCCCAGCCCATTTACAGCAATGAGTAAAGACTGCCTTCTGGCTTAAAACAGACAAGGTTTTCTGAGCAAGGAAGGGGGCCTGCAGACAGAGAGCCTGCAAAAAGGGTTTGCTCATAAGAGGGGACTGTGGCAAGGCTGTCTCTTGCTGCTTCTGTACATCCCATAGAATGGCTGTCATACCTTAATTTCCCTAATATGCTCCTCTGAAATGTACTGGCCAAGGTAGAGGGAGATTCTTCTGCAGGGTTTCTTCTAAGCTTTGTTTTATATGAAACTCTTTCAATCCATGATTTTGTGAATTATGTCACACAGTAACAATGTCATGTATTAAAACAACAAAAAGAAGTCAAGTAGAGTAAGATAGTAAGATTCCAAGTGTAGAAAAATTATCTAGCCCCCACCCCCTCCCCCTTTACATAGCATCACAACTGAGGCACTTGTGCCCCTTTCTTTCAAATGTCAGCCTGGCAAACACAGCCTTACCTCCAAGCCTGACTCTTCTTGCTGAATGGCTCTGTCAGTTACAGGGATGGCCAGAGCAAAGCGTTGGCCTCCCCCGCACCCCACCCCTGACACAAACCCAGGCTGTAATGTGGCTCTGCCACTCCAGCAAGGCCACCAGATCCCAAAAATGCCAGGGGAGAAGTTAATGTTGCCCTGTGCACAGAGCTGAGGTCACTAGCAGGAAGAGTGAGTGACTCAAAGTCATCCAAGGAATGTATGAAATGAAATTAAGGGGATGCTCTTTTAAATTCAGCTGGGGAAACAATTTGAAGACTCACAGCCATAGTCCATGGAGCATGCTGAAAACTGCTTGACCACATAAAGTTATATAGCAGTGCAGCTAAAAAGCCTGCATTAAAAGAAAGCAATCAAGCCATAAACCACAAATCACATTTTCCTAATTGCTTTTCTTACATAGCCAATTGCTGTAGATGTCTCAGGGACATTATGCATTTGTGAACAAGAGATGAGTGTCTCTGAGAATATCTCTCTTTAAATGAGGTGTACTGAAATGTGCTGTAAAGAAGGAGACCCTGTGCCAGCAAAGAGCTCCTGGGATACACCAGGAGCTGTTGCTGTTAATAACTAACCAGGAATCCCAAAGTTATGAAATGCTGAGATGCCTTGCCTAAATCCCCTCTTATGATCTTTTCTGTGAAGAGCAGTGCTGTGAGTTTGTGTAAGCAATAGCAATGGGGTTACACTACATGGCATTTGCTGTGTGAGCTCCTCCAGAACAGCAAGGTATTTTGTAAAAACAATTCACATAGAAGTGAACCACAAAGCGAATGTGGCAAATTATCTGCTATGATTTTTAGCTCCAAGTCAGCTCCTATTTTGAGCCTCTCTCTTCACTGTCCTGTTCTCGCTCTCCCAGCTCACATTTTTCACAAAATCAAGGAAGGCACAAACCTCATCATCACCTTAAAACCAATACTGGACTTGCTTCCCTAGTTGCACAGTGGGGATGAGAGAGATGGTCACTTCTAGGTCATGCTAATAGATTATTTACAATTCTGAAGCTTCACTCAAGTACCACCAGGGATGCATAATTTCAAGTTTCTGTACTTTCCTTTACTGAAAGCTCATGAAATGCATGGTTACAGAAAGCATAGCCATGTCATTCAGAGTTAGCTTTCCTGTAGCTGTAAGGGCCAGAATTTTTTTAAGTACCATTTAAGTGATGTCCGTTTGAATCTGCACAGAAGCAGCAGCATGACTCAGCAGCATGAATTCTCCAAAGCCTTGTTATTCTGATTGGAATGGCAAATTTATATTAAGCACATAGGCTGACTATTGGGAATGGGTGCGGTGAGAGAAACAGGCAGGATATTCAGATGTAGATAAGGGCCAGGGAAATGTGGAAAGATAAGAGGCAGAAGAAACGGAATTGGAGGGACAGGAAAAGGCTAGCTAGGGTTGCTGATCACAGTGGCTTAGAGCCTGGAAGTATGAATATTTAATGTCACTTGTGTCAGAATCAGGATACACTATAATACGCATGTGCGGAGTATTTGCCACCATGTGTGGCAAACCAAGCTTCAAACACCTTCTGCAAATTGGGATCCAGGTCTTCCTCATTCCCAGGTGAATGGGTGCTTAAAAATTTCCATATAAAGTTGGACAAGGCAAAGCATCTTTCTCCACCTGGCCCACCTTTTGTGTGGAGCTTTATGTGGAAGGTCCATTGAGAAAATTGTGTCCAGCAACTTCAGTATGCAGAATATCTACCCTGTAAATCCCAATAATACATAGTTCTAAACTACTCTGGACATTCGGGCTTCATGCTTACAGATGAGTTTAAATACGCACCCACAGCAGAAATGCAAAAGCTGGGGAGCTGTACTGGGAGAAAATTAGGAACAAAGACAATCTTGGATGCTGTTGCTTAAAGCAGCAGTTAGGCATCAATGTCTTTTGTAGACATAGCCACAAGTAAGTGCAGAAAGGTTATATTTTATACTTGATTTCATTGCCAGCCTCCTACCGCAAATGGAGTGCATCTTGCTGTGGGAAGCATCCATCCTAAATTTATACCCAGTGTATTTCTTGAGAATCATTTTTTGTTTCTAAAACCCAAACTCAGATGGGCATTTGGCACAATGCAATGTATCTTTTCTGCTTGAAATATTATTCATGATTTATCATTTTTCCTGGAGCATCTGACATGAGAGGAACACTCTATGTGTTCCTTTCAAACTGCCTCATCCCACTCACTGATGTTAGTTCTTGCTCCTGATCTCAGCCCAATAAACACACGCCTCCAGCAGCTATTTACGTTTTCCTTTTCCTCCTTTCCCCTCTTCTGTCTTTTTTTTTTTTTTTTTCTTTAAAAAGGACACTTGGAACTCTCCCTTTTTCTTCTTTTTGCCACAGGTTATACAACTCTGTATACCTAGGCTAAAACAAAAGGTGCAAGAAAAAGTGACCTTATCAAACCAAAATTTCAATATACCTCAAAAACATAGGTGAACTGTTGTTGTTCTAAAATTATTCTTCAAATTTATTCATAGGAGTAACTTTTGTCCCATTTAATCAAGCCTATGGTGCCACATCAATAGAAAGCCTGAGCCTTGCAGTGTAACTAACATGCAAATATATGAATTCTGAACACAGAGCAACCAGTTTTTTTCCACACAATATAGTAATAGTCAGCTGTACAAAGATATTTGCCAGAAGTCACAAAGTAGATCCATTCTAGAGTCAGATATGGAAGGTTGGTGTCCTGGCTTCCACTTTTATTGCACTATGCACCAGATTTTACTGCTTCCCAAAATGCAAAATGGCTCTAATGGACACAATTCTCTTGCATGTATTTCTTCAGGGAGCAATGCAAGAGACACAGGAGAAGCAACTTAGGAATATTACAGTTGTCATTAAATCCTTTTTTATCAGTTCCTAGGGAAGAATTTTCATACATGAGTGGCTTCAAATCTGCATTTAGAATCCAAATCAGCACTGAAATATTTACATGCTTCTCTTTTACGTGCTTGATAGCAGTGTCCAAAAGCAGGATTTCAGCATCCTAGTCAAGCAAACACACATTAAACTGGGCTTAAAATTCTGTGACTTTCCTCTCTCCATGCAGCACAAAAAACTTGACTTCTGAACACAAGTACACTTCTAAAATTTTCCTACTTCACCATGTGTATTACAATAGAAGACATATATATAGAAATAACTACTCAGTGGGTACCATGTAGTGTATTATGTTACTCTCAGTAATTCAACCAAAGTATTTAAACTGTCTTACCAAGGTCTGAGTGCTCTAAAACCAATTCAATGAGATTGCTATTCAAAGGTTTGTCATGTTAAGCTACGAATGGATTTTACTAACACTCACCTTTGCCATCTGTGAAGTTCCGTATACTAAGAATGTCATTAAGGTCCTGATAGTGGTTCTGCTTAATGTATGTTGTTTTCTCAGGAGTGTCCTGAAGCTGCATTGTGACCTCTTCCAAGTCTTTGTCCAGCTGCAAAACAAAGAGAGTACAAATCCTTCAAAATTCCAGAGTCCTTGCTTCAGGTATATGCACTGAGGCAAGCTTTCTATAATTAGCCTGGAAGGCAGGTGGTAATGCAATTACTACACTGTGACAAATACGGTTTTCTTATAGCACACTACCTCTAAAAACAATGTTACAAGTAACAAATTGTGTTCAACTGTGATATTGTACGCAAGGCATAGGAGAGGACTAAGCTTTAGTAGAAGCTAGAAACCTTCCTTTTGAATATAGAAACAATTCAGTATACTGACAAATTTGAGAGATATGGGCATAAAAAAGCCGAGTCTCAAAACCTCCCAACTATTTATTTTCTACATGTAAAATTGTGGCATACATAGCTATAACCATTTCATCCATCAAATTATTGAACACACAGGAGAATATTAGAGAACTATGGCATGTCCAGTCATGTGAGTGACTGCAGTCAACTCTGCCAGGAATGCAGTTTTAGCACTGAGCAGAGCACAGTGTGTTCTCCTCAGAGGCTGAGTTGTGCTCAATTGTCTGCAGCCCAAATAAAAAATTACAGGAAACAAGCTTCCTAATCTTCTTTGGGAGCAGTTGTGCAGGGTGTGGTGTCCAGAGTATGTCCCACTTACCACCAGTGTAAGTGAGTTTTAAAAATGCTGAATTTCACTTTACATCATTCCTTATAGACCTGGGACGTAGCAACTCAAACTAGATGAGCTGGAGATGTAGCTGCTAGCCATGGTAAGACATGGTAAGACATTCAAATCCCCTTGACAATGAAACTGATTTGGACTCACTGGTTATGGGAATTTAATCTATTTAAGCAAAGTCCCAAAGAAATAGGCAGGGCCTTGCAAGCACTAATGTGGCCGCTCTGATCAGCCTTACCTATGCTCACCATCATGAGCCTTGCAAGGCACAGCCTGAGTTCTTGCATTAGGAGGCTTAGTAGAAAAAAACTACAGCAGTGTAAAGGAACAGAAATAGCCAGCAGGCAGCTAGGCCTTCATTAAAAATTTCAAGGCTCTCACATGAAAGAGACCTGAACTAAATTTCTTTAACAAGGCAGAGATATCTTTTACTTTTGGATTCTTTGGTAGCCTGAATAAATACCTTTTAGTTACCTAGGCAATTGTCACTGCCTAAGATCTGGGCAAAGGCATAACTGTTGCAATGAAATAGTTTTTCTTCAAGGTATAAGAGTACAGGCTGGGCAAGAACAGGTTAGTTTTTTTATGATATGATCAGTTATGGTTATCTTGTCTCAAAACTTTGTCAGTCTTCAAGACTGGTTTGACATTATTTCAGGTCTATTGAGCAAGGATGGGCATAATTATAAATGTATATGCTATAGGTCTAATGGAATTCATGTAGTTGATGTACTCAGCCTTTCCCTCAGTAGGTACTGAAGAAACTACCACCTTTGTGTCAAAAGAGTCATCTCACATGTCCATAAAGGCATTTTTCTGCCTTAAGAAAATATGTAATTCTGTTCCATGGAAGATGTAAAAATCTATCTAGCAAGTTTTTGAGCAAACTCTCAGAGAGGTTGAAAAATAACAGGAACAGCAGCCTCAGAACTCAACCATAAACAGGAACAAAGAGAGCCCTTCAGCGCCCCTGGGGCTGCGGATCTCTGTTACGCTTGCTTGTAAAGGTTACACTTCTGGAGCTGTGTAGCTCAGCATGTCCATGTGAAACAGCAGGGTAATTGGCCTGTCACAAATAAATAGGGCAAGTTTAATTCCATTTTGCTAAGAGACATTTTTATTTCATCACACCTGCTATATATTTGCTGTACTAGTTAGCAACCCATATAAATTGTTTCTTTCCTGTTATTTCTATGGGGAAAGTTAACTTTTTTTTCTCTAAAAAACAGTCAGTATTTAATCAGATTGCAGAATTGCAACAAAAAACAATGAAAAATTAAGTTCCTAGGCAGTATGCGCAGTAAAAAATACCTCTGTAATTTTCATTCTCAAGCGGTGGTTCTCTGACTGCAATCCTTCTAGTCGAGATGTGCTGGCCTGATTGACGCTGGTGACTGATGTTGATGTTTTTGAATCTTCTTTCTTTTGATTTTGAGTGAACTGAAACCGTCTGTTCTGTGTGGCTGCATCTGGATTTGTTCGCAGTGTGATGAGCTGAAAGGTTGAAAAGCCTTAAGAAATCCTGTTTTATTTTTGCAGCTATTTATTTTCTATCTCAAAATACTGAAAGGCAAACCAAGAGCTCCTTTTTGACTTTCAAGTATAAAACTCTGTAAGGTGAGCTCTGCTTGCCAGGTGCACTACTTGAGATGATTTCTGAATAACTTCATAGAATAGGTTGAATGAAAATGATTATGAGAAGGAAAGCATTCAAGAAAAATAAGAAAAAAATCATTCAAGAGATATTTATCTGGATTTAAAATATATTAAAATATATTTTAATATTCTGGTAATGTATTTTTCTCCTTCATTGATATGTTTATGCTTTCAAAGGATATATTCCTTCTTCAAGAAAAAAACAATCCACCAAACCCTTCTCTTCCCAATCACAGTTTTATCTGTAATTTCTCCTTTCCTACAAGTTACAAGTAACACTTAAGCAATGAGAGACATGAAGCAGGAGTATTAACAGAGAGAACTCATGGGAGATTGCACTCTGGAGATAACAGAAACTTAATTAGCTTTTAGCAACCCAAAATAAACCAAATCTGTTCAAACAAATTAAATAAGTCACTTAAAAAAAGGTTAACCTTAAACATATTTAATTTAAGCAAATCTAAGTAAAATTTAACACTCAGTGACAATGTGAAAATATCACCTCGACATGAGGAGAGAAAGCTACTGCTGTTTGGCAGCGGGGAGAGAGATTCTCAGATTACTCTAGATACAAAATTTATGTTACTTGCCAAGCAGCATACATGTATATTTGTATACAGACAAAGCTAAAGGAGCTCCCTGCCCTGAGAGGATAGGCATGGAATCATAAATCCAAAGGTGTTGAGTTGTCTGAAATGAGAGAAGGGGCAATCACTTGGTATGCACAGCCCAGAGAGATTTTGTAAAATAGCTGAATTTTGGAATTGATTCCTCTTATTCTTAAGAGCGTGGAACTGTTCTGCAGCTCCAGTGGCATGAAGTGAGGCCCTAACTTGTGATCAAGAGAGATCTGACTGCTCAGACTCTGAAGAGTGCGGCCCCCTGGCATGTATTTACGGATCGAGGCTGCAGATTGGGATGATGCTTGCAGATAATACATTTCATATTTCAGGTGGTAAAGTAGATGGAGAAAGCCAAGGTGCTCTGTATCTTCTTCACCTTAGTCTTTACTGGTAAAACTTGCCTTCAAAAATTCCAGACCTCTTAAGGAATTGAATACATCAAGTTCAGCCAACCTGACTAATTGTATGCCTGAGGGTTAAGGGAATTGGTCCATGTCATCATGAGGCCACTCTCAGATACTTTTGGAACATGATGTTGGTTTCAAGCAGTTTTTGAGGACTGCTGCATTCAGGAGATGTGAGAGAAGAATTTGGGGAAATGGCTCCTTGTCACCTTAGTCCGTGGGGGAAGCTGCAGCAAATCCTCTGGGGAACCATTTCCAAACATACTAAGAGCAAGAACATGATTAGAAGGAGTCACTCTTGATTTATGAAAGAGAAATCCTGCCTGACCAACATAATTTATAGCTGTCTTCAGTGAGATGTCTGGGCTGGTAGATGAGGGTAGAGAGTTATTTTTCATTACTTAAGCAAAGATTTAACACTGTCTCCCAGAGCATCCTCATAGTTAAACTGATAAAGTGACTGGGCAAGGGATCACTGAAGTGGCTTCAAACTGGGCTGAACTGAAAGGCTCAGAGGATTGTAAGGTGGCCACAGTGCTGTTCCTCAATCTGGAAGGAAATCGGCCAGGGCCAACAAGGATCTTGTAAAGCTAGGCAAAGGGAAATACTAAGTCCTGCCCTTGAGGAGAAATAAACCCCAAGCACCTAGCCAAACAGCACAAGGGCTGTTTGGCTGGAAAGCACCTTTCCAGTAAAGGCGCTGGAAATTGTGGTGGAACACAATGAGCCAACAGTGCCCTGGGCCAATGGAGGTGATCCTTCCTTTCTACTCAGCCTGAGAGAGAGCACACCTCTGGGGTGTTGTGTCCAGGTTTGGGCTGCCCAGAACAAGAGAGAAACAGGTGTAGTAAAGAAAGCCCAGAGAAGGGCCAAAAAGATGCTGAAGAAAGTCGCAGCCCTTATGATACAAGTAGAGACTGATTATTTAGCCTTGAGATGGAAGACACTGGGGGGGATGACATTAGTCATGTGCATTCAATATATGATGGAAGAGAGGAGAGGATGGAGGCAGACTTGAGACTCTTCTCAATCATCTGCAGTGAAAGGGAGGGAGACACAAGCTGAAACCCCAAAACTTTCACTTAAACATCAGAAAAAAACTTTTCCTATTGTGAAGGTGGTCAAATGCTGGTAGAGATACTCAGAGGAGTTGGGAATTATTCGTCTTGAAGAAACTAAGACCCAACTGCTTAAGACCCTGGGTATCTTGCTGTAGCTGAGCCTTCCAAGAGGGTAGTGTCCTCACTCTCACAATCCTTTGTTTCAAATTAGGCTGGTTGTAATAACTGATGTGTCTAAGTCCCAGACCAAAAACTACATGAAGTTAAAGGTGAAGAATGCTAATTACAAAGCTTCTTAAAGCAGCAGGCAGAAGTGTTACAAGATAAAAGTTTGCAATTTGATGTGGTCTAAGTTCAAACTGAACATAAGATAGAAGTATTGCCATTGAATTTTCTTCACCTAGGAGTTTATAGCCTAAGATTGGGTGTTTTGCAACAGGAACATTGTGTAATGAATTAATTCACATGGTGGGGACTAGATTAAAAAGTCCATGGGCAACACTGTTCACTCATGCTGTACAAAGAATGAGGTTAGATGAGATTTCTAATTTATTTTTCTACCATAAAGTCAGTGGAACTTATATCTTGCTGTCTTACATCTGTGCAATTTAAATTTTCACAAAGGGTCAATGTTGAAAATCCACAGAGCCAATTGCAAATAGGCATAAAATGCTACCAACAAAGAAAAGGAATGTTTTAATCCCTACAACTGATTTTGCCTTGCTGCTCTGCAGGAAACTGGATCAGAATTAATGTGCTAATGCCATTGCAGCCAGAAATGGTATGCACTTGCTGGGCAACTACAAGAGAGCTCAGTGTTGTGTCTCAAAATGGATGCAGTAGAAAAAATGGAAGGACACGGAAGCTTCATAAACATGCATAAGCTTGTAACAATTACTTCACGAAGAGAGAATGAATATGAGGATTTTTTCTTTTAAAGAAGTGAAGGGTATGCTGAAAAGTAGTATAGACACCTTGGTCCTTAAAACAGTAATTAGACATAGCAGTTAATTTCTAACAGGAAAAATACACATAACAGGTGCTTGAATTCCACAAATAACTTCTACAAGATACCCTTGAATGCAAAAATCTATAATGGTTTTAACAGTGTTTGGAAAGTTTTTGTTTGGATAACAAGAATGTATACAGTTATTGTAAGTACGATGCAGTATAATTCTATCAACATTTGTACCTTTAAATGGAGAGGGTAATGAGCATTTTTTCCTCTGATCTCTCTTACTCTACTATGGGATTTTCCTCATGTTTTTTTTCTGAGGCACTTGGTGCTAAACAAAATGGCAATGGACAAAGTGGACATTTAACTGGAGAAGTATAGTAATTGCCATGTTATGAGTAAATAAGATTAGTAGAGCTGATGAGAAGAAAGGGGAAAATGTCATGTTTCATTCCTTAGTGTATCTACATCGTTGTGCTGTTGCCTTTTTAGATTCATAAAAGGGCTGTGGGGTGAAATTGATTTTCAGCACTGTCAACACAGGAGACTGCTGAAGATTAGTTAAAAAGGAATGCACTTCACTCAGTATAGCAGAAAAGTAGTGGCACTCATCTGGCTCAGAACCACATTACTGCTTGCATCTGTCTGGTCAGTTTAATAAATGAAAAAGTGAGTCTTCCAGGTCTTCATTATCATCCCCTGTGCTTGATGAGCAACAGGCTTTAGTATTCACCAAAAGTCTTCCTAAGTCTCCAAGATTGTACTAATTTATGACATAATTGCTTGAGGGGAGAGATTTGGTGCCTCTCTCACACTAACATCTTACCTAGATGTACTAACCAGGTAGTGTTGGATACAATCTTCTGTGGTGTCCAGATGAGGTATTGTGCAACCTGTGCTGGAGCAGGCTGAGGGGAGAGTGCTTGCCAGCTGTCCTGCCGTGACTGTGGCACAGCACAGCCAGAGGAGATGCAAGACAATATATACGAGTGCTAGAAGAACTCTCCAGCTGTGAAAACACTCACATGGGCATTGAAAGTGCTGCATTCCAGCCCCTGCTTAAACATCTTTTTTGATACCATATCCAATGATGAATTTTATTGTTAAATAGCTAAGCATTTGGAAAGCTGACAGAACATGGAAAGAGGTTAGGGACTTCATGCTAGGAGGTTATGGTTCATGTTTGTATTTTGAGTAAAACAGAACTGAGAGGAAAAATGAGAGTAGGATAATTGAGGTTTAAAAGAAGATCAGAGAAAGGGGTTAAAAAAGGAATCAGGAAAGTAATTTCAGAGCCTGCGACAAGAGAAGGATGGGCAAAGGAGCATGAAAGCAAAGGGGCAAAGGGCGTGGACAGCATTAATAATTCTCTTTGAAGAGAGTTCTGACATTCTTTGGAGGTATTTTTGGCATCAGAGTTTTAATATGGCTTACCCACTTAAATCTTGCAGTGTTTCAAAATACACTCCATTGCCGTGTTTGTGAATGTTCCCTCATTTTAGAACAAAGTTGTGATTCTTCTCTAAGATCCTGAACATGATCCAGAATATGACTATTCATGTCTCTATGGCTTTTTAATATTTGAGAAGGCAATTGCAAAACTTGAAAAACCATCCTGTTTAGTCAGTCCTCAAGAATGAATTGTTTTGCTTTTTTTTGCAGATCACAAATCAACTTCTATTGCTAGCCTGTGACTCCAATTTCTTTCAGTGATTCCACTCTAAGATAAGTTTATTAGCTTGTTTCTCTAGCTTCTTTTGCACACATAGTTTTTGGCTCCCCAGTAGATGGGATGCCACTTAGCACCAGAATCTACTGACTACAATTTGCTCAATACATTGATTGTGGTCCAATAAAGAGCCTCTTATAAATACTCACTTGAAAACTCTAAAAACAGATTTTAGAGACAAAAGATCTACATTTTGCCTTGCAAATGTTTCAGACATCCAACTGCATATGTATGTAATTTGGGGTAATAAGCTATGTTTACACGGGCCACTTAAAAAAGAATACAATTGAACATTTTACTTCAAAACATCAAATGCATTCACTAGTAATTAAGGTAAGCTTACTTAGAGTTTGCTAGGTAAGCTTACCTTAAAAACAGTTTTCCCGTCTTTCAAGATCTATGATATTCATATCTAAAGCTTAACTCTGCAAGAGTTTCAAGTTCCAGCCCTCTGTAAGTATCTTCTCAATTCTTCCAACAAGGCACAATGAACCTGTCCTCAGAGCCCAAAAAAGCAAAAGGAAATGAAAGCACGTGTCTCCCAGCCTGTGCCTCACTTAGTCCTTTAATATACCCATTAATAAATATAACTTCAGTCAGCATTGGCAGTATACATACAGTTTTCCTCTGAGGTACTGACAAAGCCTATTGTACTACCATAAATGAATACTTAGAGGTTTCAACACAACTGATCTCTTATCATGGTAACGAACTTAAAAGATCTTACTATTTTGTAAGTATAGAAACAGAGATCTTGATGATCTTGTTTAGAGTATGTAAGAATCATAGAATATCCTGGGAAGGGACCCCTTGGGATCACTGAAGGCAAGCTCCTGGCCCTGAACAGGAACACCCCAAGGATCACACCAAGTGCCTATGAGCACTGTTCAAAAGCCTCTTGAACTATGTCAGGCTGTTGCTGTTACCACTCCCCTGGATATCCCTTTCCAGTGCCCAATCACCCACTGGGTGAAGAACTTTTTCCTAATATTCAACCTAAAGCTCCCCAGAGACAGCTTTATGCCGTTCCTTTGGTACCTATAACTGGGCATCAAAAAGAAGAGGGAAGAAGAGAAACATGGCAAAGTAGACAATAGGACCTCTCCCCCTTGAATTTCCACTTACATCCCACTCTTTCTAAGCATCTCCTGAAAGCTGGAAATAGAGACTATTCCGTTGAAACTACAGAAAACAACTTTTGTTTCCTCAGTCACAATTTCAGTAAAAATATAGGCATTAAAAGCTCATGTATTCACTTTCTCCAAAATGTCATGAAGCTTTGTTTTTCTTTCAGGGTCTGGAGAGAAGAGTTTATAGATGGACTTGGTTGAGAATTCATGCACATACCCTGCACTTGACAAACACCTACATCATAATTACAAAACGACAGGAAAAAAATCCAGATCCATGCAAAACAAATTCACCTACCTTAGGTACAAACACGAGGCAGAGGGTAATGGTGCTGCAGAATATTATGACTAAAGCAACGATGCAGAACTGCACATTGGGTTGGTCCCGAGTAAGGAATGAAACAGCAGCGCCGATAATGCACATTATCCCCACGTTGTATACACTCATTCCAATGTACTTGCTGTCATTCAAAGCAGGAATGCTGACATTTCGTGTCTCCCAGGCAAGGAAACACCCGAATAACTGAAATGGCAAAAGAAGGGAAAATGATGATAGTTTAAAGAGGAATTTGCTGTCATCCAGAAAAAGCATTAATTTAAAACAGGTATGTTTTCCAACTTGACAAATATAGGCAATATTACAATTCAGAGATATACACCTACCTTTTCCTCAACATCTAATTACCCATGTGATTTGTTTTGCTCACTAGGACAGATTCCTGCTCTAACAAGAAAAATGAGAAACCTAAAATTAGACCTGATTGGAACAAATTTTTCTAAATGCTATGGTTACTTTTATTTCATATTTTAAATAATTTTTAAAAGCCTGTCGTTCTTGTTTCCTTTCAAGGATTCCAGTAAAGATATAATGTGCATTGTTATTTTAGCTATTTTTAGAAGCTGTTCTCAATATTCTCTTATCAATCCAGCTATTCATTACATGATTATCACCTACATTAATAAGCAGCAGTGCCAAGATGTGTCCCATGAGAGATAAGTATACAATGTAGAAAGTGTCACCCGAGTTGTTCAGATTACAATTATAATGTCTTTTATTATAGTGGGAGTTGGTAATGGCCTTTCAATTGCAGTTGTCTAATGATTTCTGGCATAAAACATTCTTGTGGCAAGTTTTTGTTTGCTTTTCTCCTTTGGTGTATTTTTAAGTTTTAGCCCCTTTGTTATTTGCAATATGCTTTTGCAATTCAGCAGGGGAAATCCTTTAGTGGAAGGAAGCCATCTCCATCCTTGAAATTTAATTAGATTTTTCTGCAACATGAACTGCTGCAGACAATTATTTTATTCCTCTTGCATTCCTCAGAGGAGTTCTGGCAATGCAGTAAAAGCCTAAATGAACTCAAGATGTTGTAAATAGGTAACCCAGCCTACAGTACAAGCAAAGACTGTAGGAGTCTATGGTGCCTTGGGAAGCATGACAGACAGTAGATGGTATTGGATGGAAGGAAAGGACAGAGAGAGGAACTATCACTAAGGTCCAGGACATGGTTTTTATGTTTTCTAGCTTTTTTTCTGATCACAATGCGAGGACAGACAAGAAGGAGAAAGAACAAAGGTGTGTTCCCATTGACCTTAGTAGCCTTCCTCCCAGACAATCACATTTGTCCTCTGCCATGTCATGGAGAAAATATTCTCTTTTATGCAACTTCAGTTTATGTGTAATCCAGGAAATTTGTGGTCAGTGGTGATGCCATTTGGGTGATTAATTGCAGTTGTCTATTATAGCTTAACTTCTGTTCTCCTGTTTGGTTTTTTTTTTTTTTTTTCCTATGGCAAATAACCTGGACTGGAAGAACAGTGTTTAGTTGCTAGACAAGCAAAAGAGAGCAGGGAAATGGCAGATTGATGTTTGCTCTATAAATTTGGGTTTCAACCCAAGTTGTAGTAACACCAGGACACTAGTAATGCAAGTTTCCTTGATTCTTTTCTTAGTTTTAATCTCAAATAACAATGGCAACAAAGCAAATCACTTGTGACTCAGCTACTTTGCACTCCCACAGGCTCTTGCAGGCTGCAGCCACACACCTACTCATCCAGGCACTTCCAGCCAGGACATGCTGCTGAACTGCCAGCCCTGCGCTTCCTGAGCTTGTCTGCTGGCTTATTTCATTCTCTTGCCCACAGCACATATGTCACCCTGCCACATGGTCATGAACAAGAGCTGGCTGGGAGACTTTGGCAGATTAGGCATCGACTTTCAGCCCGTGGAGTGTGGCAGGCCGCAGGAGCTTCCCCAGTCCAGGCAAGGGATGTAGAGCCATTTGCTCGCCCACTTTCCAATGCTGCCATCACTGCTGCAATCCCTATCAAAATACATTGCCACAGCAACAGCAGCAGTAGTTGCCCTTGTAATCCCTGCCCAAGTCTTCCTCATCAACATTCCCACCCTATCCCTCTACACGCTGTTGCAGGAGCTGGTCCTGTTCAGGGTACTCCATTGCCTCGTTGCTGCAGTCCTACCTCACCTCACTCTGGTCCGTTGCCTCTTCTACTCACCTTCCCAGCGGCCCAAGAATTACAGGAAGAACAGTAGTGGCTGCTGCAGGCAGAGCATGGGAAGGAGATGTGCTTAAGGGGTCTGTAGACAGCTACCTGGGTCAGCAAGGGGTCTCAGCCATTCACCTAGGGCAGTTGAGGTGAGTGAACCTCTAACCAAGCTTTGTGCCAGTGCAACAATTCATCCTCTGATACATTTTCAGAGCCCCTCGTGTAAACAAGGTAATGCCTCCAATAGGGCAGGATGCAGGCAGCCCTCCTCTGCTGTTGGGTCTGGCACTTTGCACAGGCAGAGCAGGAATGTGCAGACTCCTTTTCAGGCTCTGTGGAAGCAAATTGTCACTATATTCACCTTGTGCATGGGGGGGACGTACAGTAGTGGTACCTTTTTTCAGGGCACAAACCTGTTCCCCCCAAGCCTCGGGGGCTGCCTGTTCTCCACTCCCTGCGCTCTTGGTGCTGCACTCCTCAGTTCTGCTGCAAATTTACATTTTGCCAGCCCCGAACTGACAAGTAGGCTGGTCTGGGCTGAGCTGTTTTGAGGGGTAGAAGGAATCCTTGTTGGTATTTGTACATCACATTTTTAAAGGGAGGAGACCACGATTAACTATGGAGAACATTTCTATCTTATACTATGGTTAATTATTAATGAGATTTTTAGGGTTGTAGGTCATCCCTCACTCTCCTCCACTCCCCCCAGTGTGAACAGATTCCATTCCAAAAGCATTATTCTGGGAAAACAGCCAACATACTTCCATGAGGCCAGCACTTATTACAAATAATGGGGATGAATTTATAGCTGAGGCAGTTATAAAATGATCTAAAATACCAATTATAACGGAAAAAAGATCATTTGAAGAGTGTTGTGGGGGTTACGGTTTGGCCCATTCTCATTTATGAGAACAGCATGGAAAATGGTTAAATATCTTTCAGATGAAAGGAAGATATATGTTTATTTATATGATAACTAAAGAAAGGGAGATGCTCTTGCAGCAAGTAGGTTTCCTCAGAATGAGACACTATATATCTGGGAGCATTGTTTTTAATTTTTATTAGCATTTTGGGTAAGATGCTAGCCTGAGGAAGAGAGATCTTTTCTAGAAGTCAAAGCTCATCTCTGCGATTCAAACATGGATAAAAGCTGAGAGTTATCTGCTTCCTGCTGCCAGGGAATAGTGACTACAGAGGTGCTCCTTGTTTGCCTGGTACAGATGCCTGCAGGGCTCTGTGGGGCTGGTAAGGTTTTTCCTCTGAGATAAAGCCTTCCTGAGGGAACACGATGCTTTGCTTTTGCTCTATCCGCCCCTCCTATTTTACCCCTACCTGAGGCTCGACAATATGCACACATGAAAGATTCAGTTTTATGACTGTAAAAATCCTGTAAATCCCTTGGTAAAATCCTGTAAAATGGCTTGGTTGAGGAATGGGATGCAGACATTGCTAGTGAAAGGTTCAGATTTCTTGAATATGAAACTTGGAAGCTACAGTTAAATACACTGACTCATAGTACCTAGATCAGCTCCCCTTTACTCCTGGTACCTAAACTTTAAACATTCATCTTCCCCAGAAAATAAAATCACATTTCAAATTATGCTTGGGGGCACCTAATTCTTGAGACTGCTGTGGAATTTAAGGACTATTTGGTATTTTTGCGCGGCCTGCCAGGAGTTGCAATGCAGCTGTCTCTCCTATTTCTCCTAGAGGGCTCAAGCTGCTAAAGGCTTCTCAGACTGTCTACTGGCTTGGGCTCCACACAAAATACATCAGCAGCCACCTTCATTCAAGACAATCATGCTGGTGATGATGCAGGTGATAACCATTACATAGCTTCATGTTTGGAGAACGCAGCACAATTCCAAATTTTACCTGAGACGTGCCCCCTAACCCTAGAGCAGAGTCTGGCTTCAGAAGGAGCTCTCAAACTTCTTTCAGAGCTGTTGGATTTTATGTAATGAGAGGGTGACTGTCTTAATTAATTGGGCATTTGCGTGGGATGCTTGTTCTGATCTCAGCTGAGGATTTTGATTAAACAGTCTTTAGAGAAGGCATGCATAAATACACATCAGGATGGAGGCAGGCAGCCCATAGCAGCGCTGAAGTGCTGGATTCAGAGAGGTGTAGGACACCTCTGTCCCCACTGCTTTACACCAGTTACAACTCCCATATGAGGCTTTGGACGGACCCCACACATCTCCGAAGGAGTCTGAATGACTCAGGGCTACACATTCCCCTTTAGAAAGTAGTTGTCTAAAATTTAAGGACACTTCAGCCTACTGTCATGTCTAATGGCCTAATTTTAGTCCTTTTTGGGTCTCAACCAATGACACGATGCAGCTAGGAAGGCTTCCTACACTGTTATTCACAAACTTAAAGCCTTCTTTGATTTTGATAGTCTAATACACACATTTTCTCCATGTAGAAAGTGCCATAAAATACTGGTTTGGATTTTCTCAGAAGATATGGGCAGCTGTACAGGCAGGATTGGTTTGTTTCATCTTTTGTTTGAGGGTAGGCAGCTTCCATTTGACACTGATTTAGAGTATTACCTTTGCAACTGTTGGTATGATAGATTTAGGCTGTGTTGTCAGTGCACCTAAAGAGGCAGTGAGAAAACCCCTGCATAAATTTGGGGAAAACAGTATCTGAAGACAACAGGATTGTATCACCGCGATTAAAGATAGAATAGTGGCCACTAAAAGAAATCTTTATTCAAACGTTAGAGGCATACCAGGTGTATGGAAAATATTATACCTGTTTTTACATTAAACATGCAAACTTTAATTTTAAAAAATCTTGTACTGACCAAATTTTGATACCTGGGAATATAATAAAAGTGTAGCTGAAGTATTGGAAAACATTTAACACTGTTTTTTAAAACTCTATCAGATAGTTAATTTTAAATCTTGTTCATCAGAATTACTGCTGAACACGGTAACAATTGCTTAGATCCACAACATATATTGATGCAATGAAGTGCCTAATTTGCTATTGGATTGCACAGACTGTCACATGACAGGAAGGAAATTATTTATTCACCTCCGTTGCCCCGTACTGCCCTTAAACCATTTTTTAAATGTTTCATTTCAAAGTCATGTCAGCTTAGGTTATGAGCAGTATTAGGAAAGAAAGATAGAGAAAATTACACTAAAGATATCTGACAAGAGCAGAAAAACAACAGAGGAAAAATCTCCAGTCTTGTCAGAAGTCATGCTTGCCAATAACTAGGGGATATGGTTTTGGAAAGATTATATATTGGACCAGCCTGCAGCTTTGCAGCTAATTGCTGTATTGTAGTAGCACTGACCCTGTTCACTTGTGAATTGCGGCCCTGCTGTGTGCCACATAACAGAATAAAAGCAAGTCTTTTCTTCAAAGATTTTACATCTGGATATTTTTGTTTGCTTTGGTTTTGTTTCTTCTAGCTAGATTACTGTGAGATTTCCCCTCCTGGCCCCCCTAAACCAAGGCAGTTCTGGACTCTGGTCTGTAAAGAACTTTCAGCCTGAAATATCTGTGAAGCTTGACTTGTGTGTTTCTCTACTCAGGTTCATTCATTAAATCCAGTTCATGTCAGACACAGGCACATTTTAATTTCAGTGAAATGGCTGCAGATATTGAAAAAAAAAAAAAAAGGAAAAAAAAAAGGATTTTTGGTTTTCAGGTTTTCACTGGAGAATTTGCAGTACAAAATACTGAACAGCTTTCAGGAAGATGCATAGAAAAGTGACTTTTTTTTTTTTTTTTTTTTTTTTTTTAATTACCTGTACAATAAGTAAGGTTAGAAAACTGAAAGTCAAACTATTCCCTTGTATTGTACCTTCACTGTCAGTACAATCTGATGTTAAACCATTGCTTAGACCCCTGATCTGCTATGAGTCAGCTGTGTATTTTAGTTAATTTTCATGGAGCTGCTCTGGATAGACATTACTAAGGGGAAGCTTAATATTTCTATTGAGCATTATGACAAGAGCTAAATATTGATTTTAATTGCAAGATATGCATATTCAGCTACTCAGTGGAAGGACTTTCTTCTTAAAGGACTCGGCAAAACCCTTCATTCCCAGTGAAAGACAGACAGGCAGCTGCACAAAGCTATGAATGCTAGCAGGCATCCTGATTTCACTTTACACTCCAGCCTCCAAAATCAACAGGTCAATAAAATATTTTCCCCCCTTTCTATTCAGGGTGTATTTGACTTTTTCCATGAAAATTCTGCTTAGTCACAAAACACATTATGTAACTCAGTTGAAACAAATACACAATTGGTCATTAGCAAATATCCCTTTGGAATAGCTTTATATTGTCTCTGGCATAAGATTACCACAATCACAGCTCTGTAAAGTGGTGAAGCACCTCTGCTAAAAGCCACTGTGTGCTACAGTTTAAATCAATTTCTGATATACAAAAACTGATGCCAAGATACATGTAAGGGAATACTGCACTATCTGCAACATTTCAAAAATATATTTGAAGTTTCCTTATGGTCATATTAGGGAAAAATTTATCCAACAAAACCATACAGAAATGTGGTTTTGGATGCTAAAACACTGTTCATGTTTTATTGAAGATATAATAAATATCTGGTACCACTATAAACTACTTTCCCCCACCCTAAAGCTCAAGTATCTTCCTCTCTAATCACTGTAAGATGGGACAGATGGATCCCACCACACATGTGAGTTGGAATCATGCAAGTTAATTGATAAGGAGGTAGATCTTTCTTCTGAGTTCTCTTTTTGATTCTAAAGGGAATTAGGAAAGAATGCAAATGTATGTGTTAAAAATCAAAGTTATTATCAGAAAACAATTGGGAATTTTAACATAATCCAAAAATAACTCAATTTTTCTTCACATCAAATTTATTAATTTTATAAAGGAATTAGTTAATAATATGGTTGATACAATCTCGTAAAATAATTGGGAGGGACTTGAGGAAATAATCTAGTGCAACCTCCTGCTCAAAAAGCAGGCTCAGATGTGAGTTCAGTCCAGGTTGCTCATACTTTTATCCAGTCTGGTTCTGGAACCTTTTACAAAGGTTGATCAAACTCTCTGGGTGAGTTACTCCACTGCTTCCCTTTTCTTAGTGACAACCCCCCCCCCTCCCAACTTTACATCCATCTCTCATTGAGTAAATAAAAAATAATAGTAAAATAATAACAGGAGGAGCATGTGTTGCACACCACCACTGTACTGATCATATGCAGCTCCTCCTTATACAGAGGGCTTATGCACCTGGAGCATTAGTGAGAAACTACATCCGACATCCAGCAAGGGCAGCCAGACCATCTCTCAGTACCACCTGTAGGTACCTAAATGCTCTCAGTGACCAAGTTTTCTGCTGGATATTTGCTAACTGGTGCCTATCACACAACCAGCATCTGCTTCCCCTCCTGCCTGCCAAGGCAAGAACACAAGCTGCTGACTGAAGACGGCTGCAGGGCACTGACTGGAACCGAAGCTCTAAACCATGGTACCTAACCCCTTTTTTTGAAAATCCAGTTCCAAGTGCATTAAAAAAGTGGAAAAGTAATGTTTATGTATTAGCCAACAAAGCAAAGGAAACCAGTGGAGAAGGGGTAGCAACAGGTATATTTACAAACAGCAATTGAAAGACGTTTGTGTATGTGCTGTAAGTGACCCGTCCTAAGCTGCACATGTGTAAAAAAGGTATGCTTACCTTAAAAATTGTTTCAGTTGTTGTGGAATGTGAAACAAACAAGCAATAAAATTGGCCAAAGACTGGACAGAATGTAACAAAAGTTAAAAAGAAAAAATTCATAATAATGATTATGAATCAGAGATCTAAAATAGACGTCGTGGAAAGGTAAGTTAAATGTATAGTAATAAATGAACGGCTAGCAGCATGAACAGAATTCATAAGGATTTATAAAAAATGTAAGTTAAGAAAAATGAATCGTAATAACGATTCATTCCTTGGAAGGTGAGAAATTCAATAGCAAATGATGCATGATAAAATATGCTTAACAAGGGGTTTTGTCCTATGTTTACACAGAGATGGAAGAGTCCATTCACATCTTGCCAAACAGTGAAGTGCATCTTATTCCAGCAGTAAGAGAGAGCTCTTGAAAACTCTGTCAAGACGAGAGTTGCAATCACAGAGATCCCATAACTTACATGCAGTAGTTTTAAGAATTGATTTCGAAGTTGTCTGGACTGCTGGGCTTAATTGTTTACATTTATTGGAATTTTGGCAAAGCTCCACTTAAGATACAAAGAGGCCATATGGGAAAAGAGGAAGTGGAACACCCCCAGTGATTACAGAGCTATTACCATAATTTCTATCCTAAGCAAATTAATGAAATGGCTGACACATGAACTCAGCCAGTAAGTGAAAAAAAAGGGATAGCAATATCATTCAAATTGCTATTATTTTTTTAAAATGAGTTTGCAAGACTGCATAAAGGTAATTACATTCATGCAGGATACATGGATTTCTCATTAGTCTTTTTCTTAATACTGCACAGTATCATTATTTAAATACAGAATGCTATAAAATCAATACAACAAATTTAAACCGATTGAAATCTATGTGATGGATCTCAACATAAAACTATTAATGAGAAGCTACTAAAAAAAGAGAAAAGGAAAATTTAAAAAAATTTCTAACTTAAACTGTCCCAGATATGTACATTAACTTGGAGGAGACAATAATATAGCTGAAAATGATGCAGAGGAAGCAGAGGGGAAGAATGATAGACAACTCACAGAAAGATTTTTAAAGAAATCACAGAAATCTGGCCAAATGAAAGGAAATTTGCCTAGAAATAAGGACATGAGGTCATTTCAGAGTAAGAAGGATAACATATATGCAAGACCTACCAAAGTTCAAGGCTTGGAAGTAAGACAAATTCAGCCTTAGGAAGCAGAGGGTTCTTTCAGACTTGAAATTAAGGTTGAACATTATCCCAAGGATATATTTTAGTTGAATTAATATTTTCTTTGGCTTCTAAATCAATTGCAGAGTTGTGTTGGGCAGTATATCAACTATAGTGAAGTGTTGGAATATGAATCATTAGAAGAAAATAAATTTCTTATTTTTAGTGACATTTATCAAGTCTCATGATGAATATGCATTATTTTTTCCTATCTCAGTCATGAAATACTGATATTTTCATTCTTGACAAGTTTAGCTAAGGACAACACATTAAAAATGGTGTATGAGGAGTGGTCATTATTATTAGTTATGGCTTAAAACCCCCTCAATTAACACTGGCCAAAAGTAGGATTTCATACAGACAGCAACAGTGAAGCTCAAAATACAGTTTTACCTCAAAAATCTGTTTCTTAGCAGCTGAATAACAGGCACCTGTAATAACATGTCAGGGACCCAATGGAACTTCCAACATATGTACACCTTGAGTCTAATGTTGACTCAGAGCATTATCATTAAGAGAGGAATTAAACAGTAGACAAGACCAATGTGTGTATGATTAATAAGCAAGGCATTCCAGGAGTCCAGTCTGGTACTGTTCTGGCTGAGATAAGAAAAAAACCTCATACCTGTCCGAGAGATGTTAGGGCACTCCCTAACAATGCACGACCAGCAAGTTTAAGATGGTGTGTTTTCTATCATCCTTCGGAATGTATGAAAGAAAGGCGCTTTTCAACTATGTCTGCCTCATCAAAAATCAAAATACTGCAACTGACTAGTTGACATGCAATTTATCCAGTTGACATGGTAGTGCTCAGATCTATGCCTGACTCAATCTCAGAAGCCTTTTTCAGTCTAACTGATTCTGTAATTCTGTGATGGTTAACATGTACACATAGACAAACCTTGAACTTGTATGCAGCCTTTTCAGAGCTGAACTTGAGATGGGAGAAAACAGTGAATCCTCTGTGTATGGAGAAACTGGAGAAAACTTATATATTGGTCATTAAGAAGATTAAGTAAATGGTAAAGGCAAAATTTAGGATGGTAATTTTCCTGTTATTCTCTAGTCACCTGAGGAATCTGAATCCAATAAGTGAGAAGCCTTTAGCAGAGTAAGCATTTCCTCACATCCCTTCAAAGGCAATTGAACAATTTTGAAACTGACTTTTAGAGTTTGTTTACTTTAACATACAAGGAACCGGCATGTCCTGTCAAGTAATGCCTTCCCTTATTTTGCTATTCCTTGCCTTCCCTGCCCTTTCCTGCCCTTCCTTTTTCTGCCCTATTGAGTGATTTATTCACTGCATCAGTGCATTTAAGAAATCAGAATGGACAGCATTGCTTTTACTTCAAGACAAAATAGAAAGGAACTTTTTTTAGGTTAACCCCCATTTTTTTGTATTCCCATTTTGAGCCAAGAAGTCACAGTAAATAATTTTGGCCCAAGTAAAACCATTTCACCTTAAATATTGTATTGTGCTGTAATTAGCAATACTAGCTCTTTAGTATATAGCCTGTTAAATTAGATACGTGTTTCATTATTAAAAATCATAGAATTTTGTATTAGCTAAACCTTTATAAAATGACACATAACATGACAGGTTCTGGGTTTTTTTTTGTTCTGAAGGCAAAGTATGTGTGGTTTACAGAAACATCTTTGGTGATGAGATAAAATGCATCAATTCTGTTGTCCTCATATCACTCATTCACTCATCATAGCAATTATTTAAATGATTCAGATGAGTATCGGCCTTTTAAATATGTAGCGACTTGTGTGTTAAGAGGGCACTGGAGTAATAAAAAGTGTGTATTTCACTGGTGGTTATGAAACACTGTGTGTCTGAAATTGGTGAGTAATGGCATACATAAAATAAATATTAGTAGCACTTAAGCTGACAATTATAGATAAACCACAAAACAAAAAAATTAATAGTGAATTGGATATTTTACATATGCACATATATGCACATATTATTGTCTAATAATGTAATGGCATTTGCAAAATAATTTTGCAAATGACACTTGCAGACTTAAAGAGAGTCATACATCTTGTAGAAAATAATCCAACACATATGCTGACAAACCAATCTAGGGCAAAAGACTAGTGAGACCCAATTAGTTTGACTACTGCCTAACATCACTCAAACTTGAAATCTCAAAGAAAGTTGCCTGAGAATGTATATCTAAAATATTTTAACTGAAAACATTGATGAAGTTATTTAAAACAAAAAAACCCCTACCATTTGCTTGAATCTTACCGTGGCCCCAGTGCTGGTCAATGTCACGGCTCCCAGCTTGTGGTACCCTTCAGGACACAAATTCCTTGTTGCTGTGTTACATGCCAAGGTTAATGTGCATCCAGAGCCACCCTGAGCTGACCAACCAGTAAGACCTGCTGAGGTGTAGAATCTCTCCCAATTCCTGATCCTTTTGGAGGGAGCTCATATGTCCTAGCTCTTTATTTCACAGCCTGCTTGCACATTCTCTGAAAAGGCGGCATCTACACCTAAAGTTGCCTTTTTTTTTTTCCTTTTTCTTTATTAAATGGAAAGCTGAGAAAGCTTCCTTTTGGCTAGCAGCTCGAGGATCAGAGCTCTCACCTGGGACCTAGAGACACTTGATGCTAGTGCCTCCTTGCTTGAAGGCTAACCTCAGCGGAGTGATCTGACCACAAAGCAACTGTTTAGAATTTAAAGAAACAAAACTTCTCATCCCTCCCTGCTGAACCTCATATTGGATATTTAAAGACTTTTCAGCCTGAAAAAAAGCAGCATGAAAGCAGCAGGACTCATCAGAGCAGTCATTTATAGGGGAGGGGAAGAAGACTCCAGGCACCAGCAGCCCCCTCCAGGCAGGAGCACCAACCACACCAAGTGGAAGCAGCTGATCCAGTCTTTCCCCGGTGTCCTAATGAACCAGCATGCTCCAAATGCACAGAACAGATTGACCCCTTCAGGCAGTGTAGACTAATGTCTATCAGGCTTAGGATCCAGATGGGGCTCAACTTGAGATAGGTGTTCTGCTGGTCAGCGCTGTCAATATCAGATGTTTTCAAAATCTTCAGGCTCAGGAGCTTTTAATCACTAATAGTTACCTATGCAATTTCTTTCTTTTTTTTTTTTTTTTTTAAACTATCAAGCCTCAAGGTCCCTGGTTCCTGAGGTCTGTTTTCGCTACTACATCTTTTTATGGAGATGGGCCTCAGTGACAAAAGGGTTATTTTGATTCAGACCCCAGATTAATCTTGCATCTCATGATTATTCCCCAAATACATTAGGAACTAAGAGGCAAACATCTCAGACAACCTAGTTTTACCTTTTTGGAGAACATACAGGAATTCATGTGATTTGACTTTTTTATTTACAAAGTTGTCTCATTTATAGACCCATCTTTTCACTACTGAATTTCTAAGCTTCATTCAGCTTAAATGCTACTGATGACTTATTTATTTTACATATGCATATATCCACATATTGCTGTCTAATGAACACGAAAACAGATCTGATTATAGAAGTTGTGCTCAAGGCAGTTTTTACTCTCTCTCAGACATCAGGAAAGCAAATATAATTTGGTTCATGCCTATACGTAAAGAGCAGGTTAAAGTCAGTGCTGTGCAGAAGAAGCTGTGCTTACCATCAGCAGCCCTTTGTAAGCATAGACAATCCCAAGCCAAATGGTCATGTGGGTGTTTTCGCAGTGCTCCAAGATTGGTAGGATGGAGATATCTCTGCCCGCAGGGTCCGGCTGCAAAAAGAAAATGGGAAATGTTTGGACTCAGATTTCCTTTGCTTCACACCTCAGTGGTACTTAGCTCTATTTTCAGTAGATTGAGGATGTGTAGGATGACAACTTAAGAGTAACTTGTGATGAGAGCAGACCCATGAACCTGCAGAGAAATACAGTGAAAAGCAAGGATCTGAGGAAACAGCTGCTTGATAGCTACTACCTGGTGAGGTCACATCTATGGCAACCTGAAAGAAAACATCTGAAGTCACTCTGTATTTAATGGTGTTAGTCATATTTATCAGCTTTAGGACATCTACTTCTTCTATACGGCAAACAGCTTGAAAGCACAGGCAAGCAAAATAATGTATTTGAATCTCTCTTTCCTTTCACCTGCAGTTCTTGTGTCACTGGCAAAATGGCTGATAAACAGTGTATGAAACATTGATGTGTTTTGGGTGGTTTTTCATTGCTAACCCTGAGCTAAATCAAAGACCATTTACTATGGAAACTATACCAGTAGCTTAGGAGAGATCATAAATTTAAAAAAAAAAAGTCTTTCAGAGACAGTGATTGCCTGTGCAAAATGAAATATTGCTGGAAGCTTTGCAGCTTTCCATTTATTTTGAAAAGGAGATTCTACAATGCAGAATCAAGAAGAGTTGAAGACTATCAGAACAGTTTGTATGAAGGAGGAGCAATAACAAAGACTCGGACAAATCTGCAAGAACCAGCCCTTGACCTGCTTTTTTTTTTTTTTAATGGACAGGGGAAAGAACAGTTGACACCAGAGAAAAGGGTTTCTAGCTACTTTGCTGTATACAATTAGAATAGATATTAGAACTGCTAGAACAGATATCAAACTGCTAGGCTGCTTGTTAATGATGTGCATTGTAAAAGAACACAAGGATTTTGTATGTGATTCTAAGAGAACTTGTTTTAGTTACATACTGCAGAACACTCCTGTTGGCGATTCTGAGATGCGTGTGCCTACAGTGTGCTGTGTTTACAGAAAATCCTGAAATACTAAAAGCTATTTTTCCTTCCTACTTTGAAAGGCTGGATTTGAACTTCAGCCACACTAAGATCAACCCAGATGTAGCTTTCTGTACCTGGTTGTCCCAGTGGGCTTTTCAATTTTCTTTTTTTATGAATAACACACGTAAAATGTCTCATGCAGAAGAATAATGATTATTATATAAGGAAAAATAATGTTTTCACCAACTGAAAAGTAGAATTGTATATGGAAGGACTTTGGGGAGATCTGATTAATTTCCTAAAGCTTATTCTTGCTTCCCCTGATGATGTATGACTTCTGCTATGTATTTCAGTGGTCACAGCAATAATCTTCAGTTCACTTTCTTCCACTGGTGTTTTTGTATGTGAGACATTTCCCCTGATCACATACACTGTAAAAAAAAGAGAAAACCCAAACAACCTTGTGCTATGATGCACTGCACAGTCAAACTATTCACAATTTTCTTTGCAAAGCCTTCAGTAGGCATGACATTAACCTTTAAAACCTTTTCCTACTGTGATCTTCTGTAGAAATCCTAAATGGAAAAATAAAGCTCTTGGAAAAAAAAAGGTGTCCTAAAATAAAGTAAGATGAAAACCAAGGCAGCAATATTAACTCTCCCAAAGAGCTTATGACTCCATCCTAATGGTTGTTGATGGCAGGCAAACAGCCATTAGCTGAAGAACAGAAATGACTGCAAACATTAAGTGTCATCACAACATTTAAGATGCTACAAATGTGTGTCTGGGGATCAGTTGAACTACCTCATTCTCCCTGATCAATGGCAAAAGCTCAGTGCTAAAATTCAGGTGCACTGAAAGCACCTTTTCATGTCAAAGTTACAACCGAATATGTTTAACATCATTTTTTTTTCTATTATGTAATAAACTTCACAGGACAAATCATTCACTCTGAGCTCTGAATATGTTACTGATGTGTCACAAGGACTGTACTACAGAGAAATTTTTTTAGAATTCTAAATTACATCCAAGTCTGCCAAAAATCTCTATTTGTCATGGTGTGGAATTACAGAAGTGACATAAAATTTAAGGTTTTGATCATCAGAGTGCTTCCCTTTTTTTTTTTTTCCTTCACACTGGTGAGTCAGCACAGGATTATCTCTTTGCTTCCCCAGTTTCACATCCCTCCTGCCAAATATTTCTTCCATTTCAGTTTCCCACTCCTCTGAAACAAGAAAATGTATAAATAATGAGGACCTTCACCTGGTCTGATGGATGATATCATGTGGCTTGTTTTCCTTGTTCCTGGATTGTAAACGCACATCTGGACTAAAGGATTCCTCCACTTTTAAGTAACTATAAGTAATTGGAATAATTACCTGTTTTGAGGAATATTACTGAAATGAGAACTCCTATTTGTTTTGTGGCAGATTATATGTTTATATAATTTTATATACTTTCTATATTCTCTAATGAAATTTTACTTCAAAACTGGAAAGTGTATGTCCATTCATTACTCAAAACCTCTCTTTTCAGCTCCAGGCACAAAAATGATGAAGTGCAAACATTTCTTTTCAATTATTATTAGAGAGTAAGCATCATTTCCTTTGTAGGAAGATTGTCAGATTTTATGAGGCATGATAGTTCAAAATCGATGTTAATTAAGTAAAAGAGTGTGTTCAGGGTTTTTTTTGTGAGATAGGAAAATATTGTGAAATGCTCTAGGTAGAGCAGGGAAAGAAAGAATACTGATTGTAGCAAAAGTGTACATGGGACAGCACTTCTTTCAAAAGATTTTTGAGACCTTCAAGGTGGTAGTATTTTAAACAAAAATTTGCTGAGGCTCTGTGCATGTGAATTTTAAAGTGATCGGATTTTGCTGATTACTTATCACTACTGCAAAATGACACTCCAATTCTACTGCTTTTAATTTGCCATTCTGTTTCTTCACTGATTTTGCATGAATTAACTAATCATAGCAAAAAGCTGGGTTAAAAAAACATATGATATTTTCTGATGTCAAAAGAATTTTTGAAAACTCTACAAATACAGCTGAATGGGGCACTTGACTGACCTCTCTAATCATCCACCATTTGTGCACTTTGTTATTGCTTTAGAGAGGATGACAACATAAATGCTACCAGTGATTATATATGTACTGGAAATTTGCCCTTTCCTTTTATAGAAAACAATCTCAATGCCCTTCAGATGTCATTTTCAAAAGCCTGAAGACCTCCTATCTTGTGATTAGGCTGAAGCTTTCCTACCTCTTCTGAAACCTAATAAGGTTTCTGACATTGACATCAATTTCTGGAGTGCTTTCAGCAGTTGAACATAAATAGTTTAATCTGTTCACTTCATACAAGAGTTGTGTATCAGCACCAAAAAAATGCTTGTTTCACATGAGATCTGCTAGGTCTAGAAAGCAACCCAAACCAGTGAAGAGATTACCCACAGAATACTGATATTTCCTCTGTGTGTATGTTTAAACTATTATTAGTCAATTCTGTAGATCTATTGCTTTTTAATTTTCTTTGCTCTTCAGGCTTCTAGGAGGGCTGGCAGATCCTTGTCATAACAGGTGAGTGATGGCCTAGGTGAGAACTGGCAGAGCTTAAAACTGCCAGGAACCATCAAGGAAATGTAATATTTATTTATTTATTTTAAAATCCGTAAGTACCATTTCTTAGTGGTTATTATACTAGCCAAAATCCCTCTGGAAGAGGCAGATAGTCATGTGATGACTAATGTACCTTTGGCTTACCTTGTGTCTTTATTGCTATTCCATTTCTATAGTTTCACAAAGGTTTTAAAAGGAGGAAGGGTCTATGTTCCCTGAGGCATTTTATCCAGCAAATGTCTGTGAAGAACAGATTGGGCTAGCGCACAGTATCCAAAAGTCCTTGACATTCCTGAGGTAGTTTTTCTACATGGTCTCCTCATCAGGTCCCTTGGCTAGCAGAGCAGGAGATTCTATTTGCAGAGCTGTGGTGCTGCTGTGTGACGGAGCTCACAGGGGGCCAGTCTCAGAAAGCTCACTAAGGACATTGCAGCAGATCCCCAGCGCAACTCTGCCGTTTCTGAAGCTGCACTTTCACCAGTAAGAAAGTCACAACATTAGCCCTCAGTCTTTTCCAAAGATGGGTATGGAACATAAGGTAAATTGTTGCAGTTTCTGTTTACTATGTTTAAAAGAAACTGTGTGCTTCCCACAGTTAGGAAAATGCAGGATAGTACTCTTCTGTCACACTGTTAGAGTGGCCTTCAGTGGCCTTCACATACCCTCTTGCTCTGTTTTATCTTCCCTTTAAATGGCTTCAATTGAACTGGCATAATGACTGTATACTACACCTAGTTTGCAGTGTGAATTAGAAATCTCTGGCATCTTTAATTTGGCACATTTAGCAGTCATATGGAGCTCACATGTGATTCCTTGTCTTAAAACTCAGACTTTGCTAAATTAAAAGATTGTTCTTACTTCTTAAATTCACTTTTTTTTTTTCCTCTCAAGGATAATTATAGTTGGTTAATACTATAAATTCTGTAAAGGTGTTTCATAAAAGGATTCAAACAGTTTGAGCATGCCGTGTGAAATTGAGAGCCAGGCTTTTAATTACTGATGAAAAGAGAAGGAGCAGACACTGTCAACTTTCTGATTACTTAATAATTTCCATGCACTTTTAGAGCAAAACACCTGATATGAAGTGATATGAAGAAGAGATTTTCCAGGAAATGGATCCCTTTTGTTTAATGTATTTTTTATGTTGTGCAGTCATACTTTCCTTTAATGCAAAGCAGGAATGGCAATACTAGGCTAGGGTAGCTCATTCAGAATGTCTTCCAATTGAAAATTTGGTAGGCAACCTAGAATAACAGGCAACCTTGTTTGTCTTTGTTAGTACCTGACCTTACGTTTGGGTACATTACAGATCACATTTTATGTCACAGAGTATCTTAGCAAACAACTATTACTGAATTCTCGCAGTCCAGTGACCAGTTCAATTTCCTTTCAATGATAATTGAGAATTAGGACATTTCTGTAACATTCTAAGGATTGAAAGATGAGGTGTGAAGTGTTTCAGGACACAAGCTTTTTTACATAGATCTGAATACACACCCCTTGCCTCTATGATGTGAACTAAAGGGTATCTTTAGGTTATAAAAGGGGATTAAAGGGCATTTTCTGCTTCATGCATTTTCTTGTTATACTGAAATCCAGTTTACCATCCCACTGGAGTCAATGGACTGGACTGAAGGCATTGTCTGGCTTCACAAATACTTCAACAATTAAATTATTCCTACAATTCAATATATCAATATATATGTTTATATTGTAACTCCTAAAAAATATTCATTCTGAGTGGTATTTTAGTATCAGACAGTAATTCAGTAATGATTACCTAGCAATCATAACACAACAAAATGACACTTGCTGGAATACCAACATGAATATCCCTTTTTTTTATTCAGTCACTTTTCTCAATTTGGTTTTCTAAAGAATAAAGAAGATGTACCATGTAAGCCAAGGACAAAGTACTGATACACTTGGGGGCTTCAAGTTTACTGATGTTGCTATTTTACATCCCTCAGCTTGTTACATATAAGGCCAAAATCTCCAAGTGAATGGGAGTAAAGAAAGACTGGAAACCTACCCTCCCCCCCCAAATATATTAGAGAAAAACATTGTAATTCCTATTTTCAAAAAAAAAAAAGGTTTGATAATACAGACACAGTGATATCACCCTGCAATATATTTAAAAGAAACCTACTTTTTAAGTCCCCATCTGCCTCTTGTACAAATAATTCCATAAATCAGTCAGCATACATACTGTAAACTAGTCTGATTTAAAGATGATAAAATGCCAAAAGGGCTATTTATAAACTCTCGTATCATGAATTTGTGCATACATTTATTTGTAGAGAAAATCTCCCATCAGTTTTATTTATAACATCACTTTACTTAATGAGTTTTATTTTCCTGTTGTGGTGGTTCATTTTTGTTTAAATGAAACTGTTTTCTGAGAGCCAAAAGGCTCCCAAAGATTTCTTGCTATTTTTATTAATATAATCTCCTAATACAAGCAAGTTTCATTTATTTGCATTAACATAAAATGCAAAATAGTAGTTTAGACTGAGTCAAGAAACCGCTCTGATCCCTACAAACAATCGCAGACTAGCAAATGAAAGGGAAAAGGCAAAAATCTCTTAAATCATGGAGAGTTTCAAACAACTGCGACTGAGCCTTCCCACTCTGCACTCGGCTATCGTTTCAGTAGAAATTTTACATCATATTATTTCCTCAGAGAATGTTGCCCCAGTTGCATATCCAGTGACTGGATAATGAAATGTTACTGTGTATGTGCATGGAGACAGAGGGACAAGTGTTAGGAAGACTCAATAAAGCACGCTCCGCAGCAGAACCTGTGGTTTTCTTTGAAGGGAGGGCAAGGGGCCAAGACATATAAGAAAAGTAGGTCAGAGGAATGAGGAACTCTGTTACTACCCAGACCCTCTTGCACTGTACAGATTCTTCCAAAAATGTACAGTTCTTGGTATCAGCTTCACAGGATGATTATTTTGCCCCTTCTTTCCTGTGAAGCTGCTCAGAATTATGGTTCACAACCCAGACTTGGAGTTCCTTCTAGTTTTTTCTCCTTTCCTAGCTAGATTTCCTGCTATGCTGAGGGCCATGCCAGGCACTCCTTTTGATGGCTGGAGCAGCTCAATGCCTCCTTGCTTACGGTAATGGAAACAGACAGCATTCTTGGGAAGGACGGCAAAGGCAGAAAGGCGAACAGCAGAGTGAAACCACAGAGGGACAGCCCAGGGACAGACTGTTTGGGTGGCCCTGGCTGGAACCAAGGCAGAGACTGTTCTCGTAATTAATTTTCTTAGTGGGTAGGCTTTGAGTTGTAAGCAAGGATATGACTTACTTCCCATTATGTGGCACTTGAAGAAACTGGATTTAACACTTTTCATGTAAATAAGCCAGACTTGCACCAAACAACTAACAGAATCAATCATCAGTTGCTTCTTCCTGTAAGAAAAATCAGGTCCTCAATTGTGCCCAGCTATTTGGGTCAAGAAGGACAACAATTTCACCTTTACAATTATCTGTATTTTCTATTTAGTGCTATAATTCCCTTGATTTATAGATCCTGAAAATATTTATCACTATGCTTATTTGCATTGTAGTGACAACAACAAAAACAAATGGACATTGACTTAATTTAGAAAGTGAAAAATCCATTCCCTGAGAGGATTTAAAAACATATATATCATGTGTGGGAGAAGAGAGAAGCATAAATTAGGGTTGTATGACATTTTCAGAGGCAAATATCAGCAGAGACCACTGCCACCCTATGCCAGCACTGATAAATGAATAGTTTCTGGGCTGTAACATATTTTTAAAAAAAGATTATTTCTCATTATTAAGGACCATTTAAATTTCCTCACTTTTTTTTATATTCTCCAAAATGATGATGGTCCATCAACCTACTGGATCATTTTGCTGCTATTTTTATGACTGCACATATAATTGAGGAACTGCTGTAGTAAGGAGAGGTCTTTTCTTTGTTTTAAAAAATTTTGAGGAAAATCTTTAATTTCTAAATCCCAAGACTAGCCTAATATTTCATCATTTCGTCATGATGATTGAAGCAGAAACACCTAATACTCTTCAATAAATCCTTCTAAAATTAGGTAATTCAACTTCTCCAACAAAAAAGCTGCTTTCTCTTCAATCAACTCCCAGTTTCTTGTTGAGAGTCAAATATGAGGAGCATCTCAATGTATAGAGGTACATAAAAACATTTGTCTTTCATAAAAATTTTGAAGACTTTTCTCTCCCACCTTGCAACACTAGTAATCTCTCAGATATAAACATTTCCACATACAATTTTCATGCAAAAACTGAGTGGATGAGAAAATCAATAAAGGTCAGGTCAACAGAAATATTTTGATTACTTCAAAAGATCTGATTTAATTTTGACCTTTTAAAATTGATAACCTTCTTTGATATAACCTAACTCCATTTTGATAAGAAAGGTCATGTTGAATTCAGAAGAGGTGTTCTTTAGTTTACAAAGGTCAACAAGAATATTTTAGCACTTTCATACTAAAATAATTCTGCACAGGGAAACTGATGGAGAATACCTTTTTATTTCAAGTGTATGAATCTTATGGCTACTCAATGTTTTCTGAGAAAAATATCTCAATACTTAACTTAAGGAGTATCATCAGCAATCAGCTTGTAAATCTGTGGTCATGACAGATTACTTCAGAAGATTCATGCTTGCCAGTATAACTGATCCTGTATTAGAGCAGTGACACCAATGAATGAACCACACATCTTTGCAACTTTTACAGACATAATTATGCCGTCAAGCTCACAGGTGAAGGCAGGTGATTAAAGGTGTACAAAGTATGCCTTTATCTTTGGTAGAGTCCCGTTTCAGCAGTGAAAAATGTGGGCCTAACAAACTAAAATTACACTTGGAATCTTAAATCAATGTCTGTCCTGCTTTAAAGAAAGACTCTGAAATGAGGCTTAATATTTCATAGTTATATTGACATTACAGTTAAATGAGATGTCTTGCTAGCTGTCTCATCTTCAGTAAAACACAGAATATAGATTTTCATTGCATTAACTCCAGTTTGAAATAAAACATCTTTTAGAAAAAAACATCCTGTGACAATAAGCCTATATAGCTCTTGCTGAGCCGATTGAATTGACTGCAGAAAAAAATAGCTCTAATTTTGGTTGTGATGTCTAAAATGATTTATCAGGTTCCTTTAGTTCTTACTATGTTTTGTCTACCAAATTGAAAGGCTGCATAACAAAATTTTGTTGCTGTTTTGGTATTTACAGATTTTGACCCAGTAAACTCCTAACGTAATCCTTGATAAGCTATGACTTGAACTTGTATTTCACTGTCAACATGTTTTATCTTTCTTTAACATGCCTCATTGGTTTTCACTGGACCATTGGACTAGCACATTTCCTGAAATCTGAAGAGTGGAATGGTGTATGCTCAGCTGGTCACAGCTGCCCTACAGACATAACCAGCATTAATACCACCGTAATACCCACGGTCAAGTTAGACCAAAGTGTACACATGTAACCAAAAATGCCCCCAAATCTCTCAGTTTTTCTTTTCTCTATTCTAAATGAGTACAGAATTGGAAGATAGTTTAAAAGTTATAGAAAAGTAAAAAGATAATATTGAAATCTTATTCACCAAGTATTTCTCTTGATTTCATAGGAATAGTTGACATGAGTGAGAACCCATAATAGTTGCACTAAGCTACCTTGAAAGCTACATGCCCCCAAAACACAAAAAGAGTAGCATATACAGGGAGTTTTGATTTTTCCATTACATCTTTCTTCTACAAATAGCTATATCAGTGTTGCCACTTCTATTGACGTTATTCAGAGCAAAGCAGGTAGTCATGGGAATTTTTTCTTTCACGCAGTTCAGTAAAACTTTTATGCAACATTTTTCTTAAATAATTTATTCTCTTTCAGCATCTGTCAGACCAGATTTCATTTAACACAGGCCTACCACACACTTTAAATGTTGCAGGTCCTTTGCTCTGGTGTACAGTGGAAGAATGTTCAGTTGTAAAAGCAAGCCAATGTTAAACAAAACCTAGCAACCATAAAATCCATTTTATATTTCCGTATTTTTTTTACATTTTTGAACTCTAAATCATATAGGGTATTTTTTTTGTTTTTGAAATATATATATGATATATATGTATAGATATATATGCAGAACAAGTAGATAACTCTGAACCTACTCTGCCCTGCAATTCCCACATATTCTTGATAATATTAGTACATTTGCTTATTTTAAGGTGATTTTTCTATGAATTCTTGCATTAGAAAATCTGGACAAGACAAAATGTTTATTTTTTTTCAAACCAGAGAGTTATAGGAAGCATTGATCTTTTGTGCTTTCATTTCTATAGCCAAATACACAGTGTATATCATAGCTTTACAGTTTTTTTTTCTCTTGTCATGTGAACTTGAAGTTATCCTGATAGATAGAAATGATCTTGCCTACAAGCATCTTCCCAGTACAGGTGTATCATACTGTGTCAGGTGTCAACATGTTTCAGGAAACTGGATTGCCCCAGTATTGGAAGCAAAGCCTGTACTCTTTACTGGACTTGAAGACCTCATTGAGGTGGTAATTTCCATGGAAAAGTCCTTCCTCTAAATCTACGCATAATTTTCTAAATAGAGTGTAGTTGGCAATTTTATCATTCCTCCTGTTATTTTTTTAGGGATGTCTATTTCATAGTTCTATTTTGACAAGTGAGCATGTGTAATTCTTCTAGAGCACCTTCAGAGCTGACATGAAAGCCATTAAAAACTCTTTCTCAGCATAGCCCCTCACAGCTTCCGTTTACACCAGATTTTCATTTCTGAGACCAAGGAATTGAACAGAAACAGTAAGGGGTTGATGCCTTTGTTCTTGATACCATTTTTCACAGCTCAATGAGAGACCAGCAGAGGACAAGATAAGCACAGGGAGACAGGCATTATCAACATGAGGGCAGGAAAAGCAGCTCATTTCTAAACAGCGATGGCTGATGTCAGCCTGGTTTGTCTGACTTAGCATTCACCTCCTTTGCAGTATTCACCTACAGCCACTAACCAGCCTGTCACACATTTCAGAACCAACCCTTCTGCCTGAGCTGTCTGGGCAATTATTATGCTGTCACCATCTCCTCTTTAAGGTTGCAGCATGACAGGACTTTAGGAGAGGCAGGAGGTGTGACCTTCTGGCACTTTGCACTGGGCTGCTTGTGGCAGTGCTGGAGGGCTCCTTGGAGCAGCAAAACATTTGGGTAAGCAGCAGTGCTGTTGCCCCCGGAAATCTCATTTTTGCTGATGTGCCTTGAGGAGCTAAGGAAACTGCAGAAGGTTCTGCTACAGAGCTCTTAGTTGATTGTCCCCAAGGTAAATCCACACTGAAGAGCACCTGTGGTAAGAGCCAAGTGATCCAACTCAGTAAGGTGAGATGTCTTAGTCCTCTGCTGGAGTAAGCTTTCCTACCATTGAGAAACTGAAGTTTGAGGTGGTATTCACAACTCATCTGAGGCTTGAAAAAGTGTCAGCAATGACAATTTTTGGTCATCTGAGTTTCTATACAGCAGAGTAGACTTTTGGTAAATTACTCAGAAAATTAAGTAAGAATCTCACAAATACATCAAAGATAGAAATAAACCTTGGGAGAAATTCTGAGACCTAATGGAATGAGGGAAATACAGAAAACTCAAGAAGACTGAAATATCAAACCATTTTGGCTCAAGAAGACTGAAACATCAGACCATTTTGGCTTGAGAAGGCTGAAACATCAGCCCATTTTGGCTCAAGAAGACTGTGGGGAAGAAAGGAAGGGGTGGTGAACACTTTTGCCTTCCAAACTAAGAAGAAAGGAAAGAGAGAGCTAATGCAGAAAGTGGACAGGTTCACGTGATCCCCCTAAATAGTATTTCCTTTTGTCACCACCAAGTGGGGTATGAACTGACTCAGCATCAATCCCATACACGGTCCCCCAGTTAACACATATAAACCAACATATATAAACCAAAAATAGCAAAGAATTCTTTCTACAGGGTGACCAAAATTAATAAAGAAGTATCTCTTAATGAACTTTTGTAAAAGTATTTTTTCCTTTTTGAAATGTGTTTGTGTAAGTAAATGTTTTTTTCCATGGCAACAAGGCCTGATGTTACCACAATCACCTCGACATTACTTTATGAATACATCAGTCATTCAATACAAAAAATTAAACAATAGCAATTATTAGTTAGAAATGGAAAACTACTTGCATAGGAGCTGGTTGAAGACTATGAAATCTACCTCTGTATGCATCAGAAACTATACTATAATTATTGCAGAAACAGGAACTCCTAGAGAGCCAAAATACAAATGTAGTCTTTTGAGCCTGACTTAACAAAATCTTAATTTGAAAAATATCCAATATTTCCCTCCAGGGATGAATGGACAGCGAAAGACATATGATAGTTTTTCATACACTTGTTTATGAATAGACAAGTATATCCACCACTGAGTAGTGCTAGGATATGTTCAATGGGATGAGTAAATGTAAAAATTTGAGTAGACCATGATTTAGCTAGACTGTTAAAATACAGGAATTTATATATATCAGATAGGTAATAAGTAGTGTGTGGATTTTTTTGCATACAATTGAGGGATTAGAAAATTTATCTTTTTATTAGAAAAAAGCGCCATCAAAGGTCTACTCATACTATTGTTTTCAGGGTAAATACAAATAAATGCTTACCGTAAATTTCAAAATATTACAGTTTTTACCAGGACTTTTTATCACAGCTGAAAATTACATGAACCCATTCTGTAGAGACAGTTTATGACAGCCTTCCTCAATTAAACAGAACCATTTTCCACGAATAATTCTTTTCTGTAGTAATTTGGACAAATTGTGGAACAACTGATGAAGCAAAAATACTTGTATAACTGAATGTAGTGTTTTAAAAGGCAAAAGTCCCCATTACACAATTTTCCTGTTAAACAGTACCTTAGCACTGTATGAGCAAACTCTCACAATATGGTCTGATGCATTTAAGGTTTTATGGAGGCATATTAACTTCTTACTGTTCTTTAAATATCTTTTTTCCCCTGAAGACATAAAGTCTGTGGTATCTTGATTCCTGTATCTGCTAATTAGGACTAAATAAAAGGTTTCAGTTTTCAATGTAGTATTTTTAAACACTGCTTTCAAGAATTGTATCAAATATAATAGTCACAATATGCAATTTGGGTTGACTCACAGGATCATGAATCTAAATGCTGAGATACGCATTGCTCATGTGTGAATCAAATCAGACCCTGAGGACCAACATCTCTTGTGACAAGCAATAAAAAGCTTCCTCCAACAGTCTGATCTATATTAGCTAAGCAAATACGTTATTTTAAATTAAATAGTATGCAGATGTTATAGTTAAATTTCTTTTCCCAACACATTTTCACAAGTATGAGCTCTTATTCTCTCTTTAATAGGCTCTACGCTTGCCAAAATAGTCTCCAATGAATCCCGTAACGTTTAACTCCATGGTTAAAATCATTTGCCTGTGCCACAGGTTACAAAGACACAGCATATTGCTTACAGATTGAAATCAAATCCACCAGGTACCATTTGCTGCTTCTGATGGTTTGCTTTTTTCTTTCAGAGTATTCTACTTAGTGGACAATCAATATAAATAAATACCTGAAATTCCCTGATAGAACACCTGCCTAGATGGACATAAGAATATCTTTACTGGCATATCCTGGCCTCCTAGGTTAATCTGCACATGTGAATGGCTATCTTCAACCATTAGCTTCCCAGCATTATCAAAATGAAAAAAAAAGGAGAAATGATAAATACACAGATGAAGGACATGACTGACTATACCTTTTTTTTTTTTCCCAGCATCATGCCATTTTTTAATGAATGATGAACACTCACATCTGTAAAAAATAGTGTTTAAAATGGGTGTGAAAGACAGGCAGGTGCAGGCCGTGTTAGCAGAGGAATTTATTTTGTGTGCATGGACAATGGCAAACAAACAAGATATGATGTTATTAAACCTATCTATTAAAGTGGCTGTCCAGCAGGGTTAATGTATCTTTTTTAAAGGGTGCAAAAGGGTGTATTTTTCTAGCTCTGCAGAGAACTGCAATTCAGAGTATATTATTGTTTTTGATCCAGCAGCCATATCTATAAATTGACTGCTGTAGTTGTTCATTCCTGCCAGGCAGCTGCTGGGGTGAGAAGAGCACCTACTGTAGTTATAGCATGCCATCCTTAAAGTGAATGGGAATCTTACTTTTCATTTTAGTGCAGTCAAGATTATGCCTGTGATTTTTTACATTTTTCAAACCTAACAGGATTCCCAAAACTGTGACTATGAGCACTATTGTAGCACTGCCTGGACTCGGCACACCTATTCAAACAAAGCCCCGTAGCCTTGTTATCCACCAGTGGACAGAGCACATAAGGCACACTTTTGGGACATTTCTGATGTAGTTCCACTGAAAAAGTGAAACTAAATCTGAACTGCACATTCCCAAATCATAATGCTGATGCAGGCAGAGAGACAGACACAGAATTCCTTGAGGAGAGAAGCCTTTTCATAAGTCAAGACTTAGATGAAACTGAGTAACTTGATTATTAAAGGTGCTTGTGTGTTTGTATGTGTATAGTTTCACGTGACATATCTCTGGTATAGATATCTTTTTTTTTCCTTTCAAAGAGGAAATTGACTTTTAAGAAGCTGCAATTTGAAGATTCAGAGTTTTTCTTTTAATTTACATTAGAATGCTAAACTATAATTTAACAAGAAGATCAAAACTGAAAACTGAACCACCTTACAGAAGCTGTCTTTCAAGCATGAAGAGAGATTCAGAATATTTCTGCAAATTGCAGTCTTCAAGCTGATCAGACATTCACTATGTCAGCATCACTACAGACAGAAACCTGGAGGGTTTTTTAAGCTATACCCTCCCTCTCTCTAGATCTGTGGTTTTTCAACTTGGATCAAACAGTGATAGCAAACTATCAAGTATGGTAAGGCTGATTTGTGAGGGTGGCTCCCATGTACTGTAGTACAGAACCCCAGTCACTCTTGGTAGTGCCTTATAGGTGTTGCACCCAACAGGTCCCTTGGAGTCCTATGGCATGCGCAGGTACTCTTGTGCATGTGCAGCAAGTCCAGGACTTCCTGAAGGTGATCAGGAGGGAATACACAGTGCCCTGTCATCGGCTTAGTGCACAGAGCTCTCAGAGCCAACAGTCTGAGCACTTAGCAAAAAGCAAAGCATTTCTTGTCTCCCAAGCATTACTTCTTATGGTCAAAAGAGTGTCTTGTTAGTTAACTGGCAATTTTTGGAGTATAATGCAGAGTGTATACTTTCAAATCCTTAGTCTGTGTCAAATTCACAGTTCACGGAGAATGGGGGTAAAGGGGTGGAATTTACCCAGGGCGTTTTTCTGTCTTTTTAACTACATCTGCTAAAGAACATCTGTAGCTCAGTGGACAGACTGTTGCAAGGACAACAAGATATCAGGCTATTCACGTAATTCCAAATTCAGGAAACCATGCAATAGCTGAGGTCAGAAGGCACATCTGGAAGTCATCTTGTCCTCTCTGCTTCATACAGGACCAGCTAGGGTCAACCACATGACGTGATTGACTGTGGTGGTACCCAGCACCTTCCTTGAAAGCACAGGATATTCAGCTTGTTCGCCCAAAGCTGGTCAAGCTGTAGTGCTGCATGCGAGGACAGGGCACTGGTGGCACTGAGGTACCTCAGGCCCATGTTTCTGGCTTGTCCTGAAGTTTGCACAGGAGTACTTTGGTAGTCAAGTGTGGATTTTGGTCTGAAGTCAAAATGAAGTATAGATATGCCAGTGGAATATTCCAAACAAAGACCCACAGAGAAAAAAAAATCCCATGTTTTACCTTCTGCTTAGTCTTCATGTAGATGTCTTTCCCCCTAACATATGTCCCCAATTCCCCAAGTGATGGGTATATTGAAAATTTATGCATGCTTTACATTTAATTTAAGCATTTCCATAGCAACTCCTACATTTCAGGATGTTTTATCCCAAGATACAGAATATATTCTTTTCAGAAAAATTTCCCAGGCTATATTTAGCCACATTCATATATGACTTTCTACAATTTAATTTTCAATGAAAATTACCCTATCATCTACCAGAAACAAAAGTTTTAACAAACAGATTAACTTTCATCTTTCTCCGTGTTTAAACAATTAGTCCTGCATCAAATGGAGCTAATGAAGCCTGATTGCTCACAATCAGTGTTTTTGATTGATAGATGTAGGTGTTTTATAAAGTCCAACTTCGAAGGAATAGATCAAAGGTGCCTCTCCTCCTCTTTCTTTCTCTCTCTCTATTCCCCTGGGTCTTTCACACTGGTGCTTTCCTGTCAGGAGACTCTAAAGGATGAACATGCTTTCCAGAGGTCTGATATTCAACCAGTGATCATAATGACATGATGATAGATAAATTAAATATGTATTTTACTGTCTGTTGAAGTCTGGAACAAAATTAGAAGGACTTCAGGTGATGTATGATGCACATAATGAATTGATGACCCATACTTGTATATGGGTGACATTAAACTGCTTTTAAAAACATCTGGGATTCAAGTAGGAATAAAAATCCATCACAGATAGAAGATTAAATACATATACAAATAAAGGAAAACAGGAGAGCTATGGGATAGAAGAACTTCCTTGCAAATTTGCACTTGTTTTTTATCTGCATTTTGCCTTTCTGAATGTCACTTCTGAAAAAGATTCCACAACTTCGAGCTATCCTTTCTGCCCCTTTGCTGTCACAATAGCAAACTTTCATCACATCTGATTCCTGTTCCAGGACCACAGCTGGTACAGCACACATCTCTTACACTGGTATGCCTCCCTGAACAGTCAGCATAAGGTAAAAATCTAATGGAGGGGAGGTGAACAAGGCATTCAAATTTGCCATCAGGTTATGCACACATCACCTGCATTTTGTGCAGGAATGCCTAAGCCAAGTGGTGAACAATCAGGCTTCCCATGCTGTCAGGCAGTAACCTGATGCTTTACTTTTCTGGTGTGTCACACAAACCTGAGCTGCCCTGTAAGTAGCAACAAATAACTGAAAAGTAAGTGGTGAAACACTTGAATTTGTAACTTGCACATTTCTTCCAGTTCCATCACTTTCATGCTAGGAAGCAAGAGGGGGAGTTAAGAGAGAGATACTTTCAGGATCCTGGGAGGCTCCAGGACATAACCATCAAATAAATAAATTAATTTAACCCTAATACAATTATCTGCTTTAGATGAAGTGTGATTTTAGCTTGCTGGATTCACTTATAAGATCAAACAATTATCCTAATAAGTTTGTACTGTTCTAAAGATGATAGCATTCTCAGTGGCCCGAGTACAACTCCAATGGCTTGAGTGGAGCTGCTAGACATAAATTTATTATGTAAATGAGAGCTGCCTTCAGTCAGGCAGTGATGACTTGATCTCCAATTAAAAAATTAATCTTCAAAAATAAAGCCTAGCATTACAATTAAACTGCTATTAGATGTACAGTGAATGTGCACCTGTAGTGCTGAAATTATACTCAGTTTGTGGGTAGAAATTTCATTAACAGATTCCAAATTGAAGCCATTTCCTCTGGATTCCATGCCCATTCTGTTGTAAGTCACAGCGTCCTCAGGAGGGCAGACTATGTGTAAGACTCACAACAAGAACCCAGGATATTAAATCTTACAACCTAAAGATCTACTGTTTATTTTTTTCTAAAAACAGGGTAGTGAGGAGGAACAGTGTCAGGTGGGGATTAGTAAAAACAGAGAATTTCATTAAAGGCATGTGGTTGTCTCAGCTCCTGATCATGCAAACAGAAAGACCAAGGTACTTCTCCAAGAAATGTGATGAAAGCCAGTAGAAAAAACTGTAAGTGTGCATCCTGTATTTCCACAGATTACTTGAGTCAAGAGACTACTACTAGTCTGATATCTGTTTTGAGTCCTCTCATGCAGACAAGACTGCAAAGAGAATATCAGATGTAGGAGTGCTCAGCCTGTGAACCCTGGCAGAGTTGGAAGGGCCCAGCAGCTCAACAGCAAAGTTTAGGCAGTTCTACCCTCAACACTGCACGTGGGCATCTGGAATGTTAAGAGCTAGGATTTCAGAAGCCTGAAAGTAGACGTGGCAGCTGGACTGAGGTTGGGTGAATTTGCACCTAGGTGCCTATAAGACATCTAGCAATTAAAAGTTTAAATAGTTTTGGAGTCCTGACCCTGCATTCCCACATACCTCTCACAATGCTTTAGCTATTGCTGGCTTTCTCTGAACAACACACCACCATGCAACAAATACTGTCAACACGCAACCACTGCCTGCCATCCCCAGTTCCTTTTCTTCTGCTTCCCTTGCAACCATCAATCTCCTGTTCCAATAAGTTTCCCTGCTTAGTTCTGAACATTTTCCATGTGGCTAATTAGTTTAATTCCATGCATCCCTGCCATTTGCGGACACTTTCCTTATTTATCATTTCCTTTCTGGTGGCAGAGGTAAAAATGAAGCAGCCAGGTTTTCAGGAGAATGAGAAAACCTGGGAAGCACCAGAGAGGCTGCCACATCACCCATGCAGCTGAGGGCAGCAGGTCAGCCCATGGAAGGGGAGGGTGAGCGACAGGCAATCTTCTACTTGCAGTGAGGGGGAAAGAGAAATAGATGTCTGAGAGAACATTGGAACAGTAAAGCTACAGAAACCTGGTAATAATTGCCTGCTGTATCCAGAGCTCCCCAAGCCAAACAGAAGCTATTAAGTTTAACTTCAAAACTACATGTGTATTCACCCCATCTGAAAGGCATACTTGGCAGGTTAAAATTATGGCCTCTAAATCATAAAAAGTATCGAACATATAATACTGAAGGAAAGACATGGCAGCTGAAGTCAATAAACTGTTGGTAATGTACTGTTTTAGCTATCCACACATAAACTGGTCAAAAGTCACATTGGGATAAAGTTTAGAGAAGTAATTTCTCTACAAATTAAATGACTGCCTCAAGCAAGACCTAGTTCTGACTACTGAGAGGAAGGAATGAATCTCAACCAAAAAATTACTTCAGCTAAGATGAATTTGGACATTATTATTCTGAAAATATAAAGCTTACACAGATTAACAGGAAAAGTCAAAGTTAGTAATTGATTTAATTATTTCAGTTCATGTTTACTTGCATCTCAGTTCTGAGTATTAAGCCAAGAAGCAGAAGTTTTTCATAGCAGTAAATAGAGTTGAACCTTAAACAGTAATTATAACTAGTTTCCTTGAAGGAGAATAGATTAGGAAACAAGGAAATTCCTATCTTTATCAATCATGAAAATTCCAACCCATCTCAAACACAGCCATTAGAAGAAGAAAGAAAACACAAGAATAAACAGGCAATTCTTCCAAGTGTTAGATGGAGGACATTTCATGAGACCATCTTCACAAAGGTCAAAGACAACAAAACAGAACAAATAATAAGAAGAGAACTATCAGAGAAATGCTCAAGGATGCATTTACAAAGAGTATAGGAATGCTGAGTTTCAGGGATACTTGTCCATCATTTTGATATCACTAGTAGCTGTGGCAGGCCACCTCTGTAGGCAACACATTCCCATGACATTTCAGTTTCCTCTGCAAATATTTCCAGTAGGCATCTCCATTTTGGCCGTGAGGTGCATGCATGGCACCTCAGGACATCTGTTTACCTGTAGCTTGTCTTATGATGAGCCTTACCACAAAACGCTCCCCAAGTGACTCACATGTGGGGCTTGATTTTCTAATTCTGCTTTGGCAGTACCTACCCCTTTGTGAAACACAGCTTATGGGAAGGGCAGGGAGGCATGTTTTATTCTTTCCTCCCCCATCCCCCCATGTTGTCTATCGGGATGGAATACAGATGAACTCCAAACTTGCTTCCATGACATCATATTTGAACCAGCATCTTCCACTTTTGCATACTAACTTGCTGAAGCGCTGTGGAGTTTCAAGTTCAGAAGAGAAGCATGAGAGAAACTACCAGCTCCTTGTGTCCCTTGATGTACAGCTGTCAGCAGGAGGAGAGGAGATGCTGAAATGAGGCAGCGCAAAACCTAATTTGGGGTCAGGAATTCTATTAACTAGTGCAAGCACTTGAAAATTGACCTAGTTCTCTGTGTGACTGAGCAGCAGTGAAAGAAATGGGTCGAAAGATTAGGAAGGAGGTAGAGAAATTTTGAGGTGATGTACTGGAATACAGAAATCACTGGCCATTGATTGTCTCTAATACTTTTCTATTTTTGGTCTAACACTTCACCCCATGTTGCACAGAAATCCATCCTGCCTGCAGTTTCACTGGCTTTAAGGAACAAAACAAGTTCAAAATGTGGTAGAAGTCAAGGTAAATTAAACATTTCTTGAAAAATAGCTGTACAACTCAAATAACCAAGAAGGTAGTAAAATAAGGAGGCATCAGGGTCACCAACACCCTGAACTGCCATCAGCAGATCTCTTCATAATTTTAGAATAAAATCTTCTCCAGTGCTTCCTTGCACACAAGTGAATGTCTAATTTCTCCTGAATGGGAGTAATACTGTCATACATTCACCAGCCACTTTGAGAAAATATGCTGACAGGGAGATGTACATGGACTGTCTACACTGACTATTGGAAATTATCCATTTAATCAACAGCGCCTTTAATTTGTTTCCTGAGGATGAAGACAGCTTCTACAGCTAATCCTGACCGTAAGTCCTTAGTATTCTAATCCTTCTCATACATGGACAACACTTAATTAGAGTAAGCTGCATTTGGTAGGATATGAAACTGCTCAGTTATCTGTGTCACCATTCAGTTGGTTGGCAAGAAAAGAGAGAAGAAAACCCATGTATTTTTCATAGGAATTTTGTAAGAATGACAAGTATTATCACAAAGAAATGTTACTACTGATCTTATTATGAAGTAATAAAAAATTGTATTTTTAACCCTCTTATAGAGTGAAGAACCGATACCCTAAAATAGGGTATTTTTCTGAAATTTTCTCACTCCAATCCCAACATCAAATATATCCAGTGTATCTTGAAGAATGATTTTCTCATTTTAGTTGTGGGGAACTGTGAAAGATGAAATGGATTATTCAACGTTATGATGGGAGTTATGACTACACTCAAGAGGACTTAATTGGAATCCTGAGTAAGTTATCAGACCATTATGCCAATCTCCTACCCTGGTTATCAACAGCTTCGATTGCATTTTGTACTGAGCATCATAAGATCTCACGTGTTCCTTGCTGCAAAACACTTTTACATGGCATAAATAGCAATTATTGAAATAGTATCAAGGACAAACTTGGTAGGAAATGAAGCTTCATCCTTACACTTTGATATCTAAAGTGCTTCTGAGAAGTGGGATGGGAAAAGGAATGACCTACCCAGAAGTGTCATGACAACATACAAACAGCATAAACTTCTGCTGAGGTAGCAGAGTTTCTTATTTTACATAAAGAATTAATTTATTACAGCTGGTAAAGAAAAATTAATTTAATTTAAGTGGGTTTTAAATAGAACATTACAGAAAAAGTTAGGTCTTCATTATGGCTGTTGCTATGTAGAAGTACAACCTACATTTCACAGACAGGTGTGAATTTACACTTAAAACCATAATTTGTTTCAGGTTTTTTTCATTTTTTTAGGGTAACTTATATATCTGCGCTGCACCACAGCAAAGACAAAGGAACTGTAGTTAAGACCAATAGCACAGTTAGCTGGAACCTTAGTTCCAGAGGTGCTTTGCAAAATGTTCAAACTTACTAACCATATTTCCACGAAAAATAAAATAAAATCTTTCTCCCAAGGTACTGGAATTTTTTATGAAGGAGTAGTAAAACCTTTATTGCTTGTATAAAGGTTGCAGTTTTTTTCTTCTTCAGTTCCTGCACAAGTTACTTCAACAGGTTATTTATGCATAGTATGCAAAGTATACCCTCTTATCTATTAAAAATGTGTTGATAAAATTAAGACTTTAGAGGACAGCTTGCTGATGTCAAATTAGAAGAGTGAATACATTGTTTGGCCTTTTTCACCATTAATTATTTTTTATACTATTATTTTCTTAGCTCTGATGTATTTTCTGAGTTTTTAGAAAGCATCTGAACTAAACTCCTTTATGATTTTTGCTGTCCTCCTACTATCTGAAATTTCTCTTTCATCTCTCTGATCTTGCCTCTGTATATATTCCACTTTCATCACTGTGTGCCACCTACATCTACCACTCTTATCAGCTATAAAACTGCTCTTCAAAATGGAAACTCTTATATTATGGTTCTCTTTGCTGCCTTTTCCTCAATCCTTTTGTCTCACAACTATTTAAATATAACTGAAGTTAGGGCCAGCTGTAAGTTTTGCTATGTAAACATTCACGGCCACTTTAACATCTGTTAAGTAACTATAATCTTCATGCTGATTTTGAGGCATTTAATTGTTAGATCAAATTTATATTTGTATTTATATTTATATTTATATTTCTAACCAATAGATCTATTAAGGCAACCTTTTCTGGTCTGTTATGTGCTTTTTGAACTAAAATAGCAGAACAAAACCTCTGTCCTCTGACTTTCACTATTATAATAAGGTAACAATACTGTAACACATCTTTTGTAATAGAGTAATGATTGCTTGGATCACCGGTTTACGTAGCACATATAAGCTCTATTATTGTGATATACTTTTGATTTAGTATCTTGTGATAAGAAAGATAGAACCTTTAAGAAAACCTTTGGAAAATGTATCAACTGCTCAAACTTGCATACTTTCAAATTTTGCTGCTCTTCACACTTTTACTCTGGTATTTCTGACAACAGAGTATTTGAGTATATTTTTTAAAGATTTAAGAAACTTTAAAGCTTTAAAGAAAATATAAAGGACAGGAATTTTTTGATGGTTTTATGATGTCTGAAAGGAATGGTAATCTTGTATTCTTTCCAAACACCTAAAAGTTATTTGAAGGCAGGCTATCTCAGCTTCTGCTGCTCTTCAAAAGTGAAACTCCAAAGGTATCCTCATTGACTACTACGCATTTTCTTTATTAGGATTACGTTTCTCTTTACATTTCATACTTGAAAGTGGGAGGTTTGTCCTACAAAAGTGCTTGAAAGTTTCTACTTTCTTTACATATGACTATTAGAGCATGTTGAATATATTTAGTTTCTGTTTTCCACAACTGGATGTAGTGACTCACACTTTGTGGCTGCTCTTTTCATTTTTGAAGCAATTATTCCTGAAAAGACTCATAGACCCAGGTTGTCAGCCAATTATTTCTTATATGCCTGAAAAAAACAGTCATCTTTGCAGAAATGTATAATTTGATCATTTGCTGGAGACTATGGTAGTGTTAGATTTCTTTTTATATTTCAGTTTGGATTTTAATTGTTTTTTGCTCATAGGTGCTAAATTAATGAATTAAATTCAGGACTATATTAATCCCTGGCAAAAGCATAGATTTACTAATTTAAAGGAAGTCTCTATTTATTATAAAAAACCAACATCAGGAACAAGAGACAACTTTCAAAGAGCACTGAAATGAATTTCCCTATACTGTGCAGTTAAAATGTACAGAAAAGAGAAGTTATGTTTAGAGCTTGTTTTGCAGTCACCACAAATAATCTGTATTTTAAATATGCAACTCAACAGTACATGAAATCTGCAAGCACATCTCATGAAGAATTTTACCCTGCTGGCTGGGGAAGAAAAGAAAACTATGACAGCAACAGCAAATTATTTTGAAGAGCCCTTTCAGACTAAGCAGAAACAATTCCACTTAACATGAATCTTACATCTAAATAAAATTCAAATAATTACATAAAAGGCTACAGAACCTTAGAGACTTAGACTATTTAAGCTAAACTCTTGAAAAAGAATGGCAGAAGTGGAAGCAACCCCTTCTACTGCATAACCACTGTTACACGAGGGTGATACACTTCATGAGTTCCTCCTGTCAGAATTTCTTATTTTAATTTTTCCTTCCCAGTGACAACGTTGCTGTAGATATTTCCATGCCTATGACAAGGAGAGAAAATAATATTCTCCTGTGGCTTTAGGGATCATTATGTGTAATCACAGCAAAGCTCCTTTATCAGAGCACATCCAGTTTAGCATGACATTGTTGGAGGTCTCTTGAGATGGCTAAACCTTAGAGGTTTCCTCATGCAACTCCTACTGTGTCAGTATTGTGTTTGTTTCTGACATACTAATAGACAATTTTCCATTCAAAGAATGTATTATAGGTTCACAGGAAAATTCAAGACACCTCAGGGACCTGTCTGTCAATTCAAGACACCTCAGGGACCCAAAGCAGGGTCAGCTATGAAGTCAGAACCAGTTACTCATCCAGTCCAGTCTCACAACAGACAGAGGCTGCACAACCTCCCTGGGCAACCTGGTTTAATCCAGGAATGTGCCCCCTGCAAAAAAGATTCTCATTGTGTCTAGGCCAAGCCTATCTTTTCTGTTTGTGCTCGTTGTTTCTCATCCTGCCTCATGCACTTCTGAGAGGAAGCTCATCTCACCTTCTCAGCAATATCCTCATAAGCATTGGAAGGCTGATGTAAAACCAACATGAAGCCTTTTCTTCTGGAGGCTAAGACCTTTTCCCTTAACCTCTCCCCTCTGGTGAAGTGCTCCAGCTATCATGTTGGTGGCCCTATTCTAAACTTGTTTCAGTAATGAGCTCGCAGAGATTTAGGATGTGTTAGCGCTTTGCTTTGACTCCTGGAATAGTACAGGAACTCAAGGAAATGGTATTCCAAATAAAATTGCAATATTTTTGAATCATCAGTGATAAATTGAAATAGAAATTTTCAAATATACTTTGAATTATTTTCAAAAAATTTGACAAGGACATGGAGTGACAAGATAGAATCACAGAATATTCTGAGTTAGAAGGGACCCAGTTCAAATCTTAAGTGAACAACCCATATGAACAATAGAAATTTTAATCACATTAATTTAGACATTACAGCAGTAATTTTAGGGTCACAAGTTGGCTCTGTCCTAGATTCTTGCTTCATCAGATGTAAGATCACATGCGACCTAGTTCATGAAAGAATGTTAATTTTAGAGTCTCCATTTAATGTGAATTATGGTTTTGACAGGTGGATGTGTATGTTTGTAAAATCAGCAATTCTGCTTGAATGCTCATGGTGAGTAGCTGATTCTGTAAAACAGAACTGCAATAAAAGGCTTCCATGTGCAATAAACCAGGTGAAAAGTAGGAAGAAGTAAAATTTTTTCTGAAGCCTATGCCACGGCTTGTACTTTATATGAGACAAAGATTTTTAAAGTTGATGTTCGACTTTGTGTTTGCTGGCAAACAGTTGTTTTTGTTTCATTGTCTTTACAGTGAAAACAGTTATCAACAAGTTTATATAATAATTAGAAGCGTGATGTAAGGGCATTGTGAATGCGCCATAATTTTTTTTTCCAAGATAATAAGATGTGTTGTTGAAAGACTTTCTAGAGTAAACAGCAGCTCACATACTAAGCAGAGGAACTACAGCCACTCTGTTACTCTGGCATTCAAGTCGGAAATGCCTCTGACATGAAGTATATTAATATGAGATTTTTTTTTTTAATTAAGGAAAGAAAAATGGGACCAAAAATATGAAAGAAACAATATATTGAAGACAGAGAAATTTGAAAAGCCTGGACTGACTTTTGTCCTACAGGCTGGATGCTTTGCCTGTGCCTCTGAGGCTGTGCATTCCCTGCCAGGGCACTCACTCAGCCCACACCTGCTCCCGAGGCCAGCCAAGAAGCAGCTGCAGACAGAAAATGTTCATTAGACCTTTATGGTGACTGAGCAGCAATGTCAGAGTAGCCAGACCAGTGCAGTGTGTTTGACCTGAGGATATGGGGTCCACTTGATGCTGCAGGAAAACGAGTGTGGGGGTGTTATGCAGACCTACACTGAATTTAATACAAGTGAGCTATATGAAGGGGATCAGGTGAGATGGGGGCAGGCTGTGGTACTCAGCTCACCCCAACCCTGCAAGAAACACTGAATGCCCCACAGAAGAATATAGACAGGCGGTTTTCCAACCTCTCTTGCAAGATAAGAGCTACACTGTCTAGCACACTCAACCCTCTCATAACAGTTCTGTGTTGCATATTTAATTAATTACATAAAGGTGACCATTTAAAACAACAGAAAAGAGAACAATTCTATTGTTTCCTGCAGTGAAACAAAATGCCCTAGATATTTCTCAGGCTAAAGGATGCTCAACATTCTGAAAGAAGCTTCTGTTTTCCTGAAATACATGGAAATTAGAATATTCACTGCCTGAATTTCCAACACTGTCTTTAAACTATGATGCAAAATATAGGCGGAGCACTTTCTGAATCCTTTTTAGAAATATTATTGGGAGTATGAATACTTAATAAAATAACTCATATTTGGAATTAAGGCTATGTGACCTTTTTGTTAGCTGAATCAAATTGTTGATTTGGATCAAACACCCACATTTATGTGGCTCATACAGATCTTGCCCCCATTTTCTCCTACTGTGAAAAAATAAAAATCTTTTTCTCTTAGATAAAATATTATTTCAGAACTTGTTAAAAAAACTATGCTAAAGAAAGCCTGGACTTGCCAAACAAATAAAGAAAGGGTGGGTTCATTCAGCTTTTCAGGGATTTACAGTTTTGGAGCCCCAAGCTCAGATGTCTCCTCTTCTTGAGGGGATCTGAATTCCCAGTTCCTACCTCCCTGGAAAGTGCCCTGGTGCCACAACGGGCAATCTGCCTTGCATTTCACCTGTTGAGGAACTTGCTCTGTTTTACTTGATAGCAACTTGCCTGAACACTGGTGTGTGTCGACTTACAGAGTCACAGATTAGTGTGGGTTGGAGGGGGACCTTTAAAGGTCATCTGGTCCAATCCCTGCAACCCCTGTAGTGCATCCAAGTGCATTACTGTACTGTCTATGCAGCAAAAGTCACAGCACACGGCTGGAGAATCAGTCGCAGACAGCTCTCTCTCTTTCTCTTTTCCTTGTTTTTTTCAGGGATGCGTAATTATGTCAGTATTTAATAAATAATGAAGAAATCTCAAAGGGGAAGAGTGAGGAAGCCCTCGTTTAGAACATCTCATGATCTGATTATCAACACCTCCTCCTCAGCCCACATCCAGCCTTCAGTCATACAGAGGATGGATTTTATTAAAACTGAATCAAATCCCTTCCAGCCTTCCACACTGCTCTAAGCCCTGAGACAGCAGGCAGAAAGAAAATAGTTGCTCCTGTCTAGCTCAAGCATGTATCTAAATGAGGCACCTTTTGCTTTCCCCCACATGAAATTATTTGGTGAATTTAGTTTACATCTGTAAGGTATTGTGAGTTTGTACTTTGAAGTAATTATTTTTTTTTTTTTTTTGCTAAAACATTTTGTCCAGCTATGAAACGGCTCACTAACAGTTAGTCTTGCTCATGAATCCTGTTTGGCAAAGAACAACTACAACTACACAAATACATAAACAAAATTAAGAAAAAAACAGCAGAAAAACTTAGGATCTATGAAGATTTTGCAAACAGAAATCCCGAAAATAACAGCCAAAGGAATATGACTAAATAGTATTCTGGGCCCCGTAAGTGAGGCCGGTAAGGCACTAGTGCCAGCCCCCACCAGGTGGCTCTCCACACTGGAACATAGCAGTTTGGAAAATCCTTTCCCATAGGAGAAAGGGGCTCGTGCTTATGCAAAAATACTCAGATTTGCTTCTGAATCTAAGCATTCACCTCAGCGGCTGAACAGATGCTCAGTCTAGGAGGTGGTGTGAAAGCCTCACAGTCAATTCTTCTGTTTACTTTAGGCCTTTGTCTCTGAATTATTGTTATGCATCTGGAAGAATTATTCCTTGCTAACTCAGCTCTGTATCGCACAGCACATGCAAGTAGGATGTGTATCTGAGTTTTCTGGATGTCTGTCTACTGCAAAGAATAACACAGCAAAAGTCCCATGCACCACTAAAATCCAAATTAAGGATCCTGTCCTTTGAAATGTGATTTTGCTCATTGGCTAGAGCTTGTCTCTCGTTAAATCTTTTCTCTCTCTACCCGTGACTGCTTAAATTGTTTATAAAATTTCTCTGAAATAAAGATCCCATTCCTTAATAGTGAAATATATTGTCACTTTATTATGGTGGCAGGCATTTATAAGATGTTTTTCTTCTTCACCACCTCTGCATACCTGAGATAACAATGATTATCAAAGTCATCATGCTAAACTGGGTTGTCATTACTGGGTCAGAGTCTGAAAAGGTTGCAGTAGAGAAAATAATCTTTATGCACACCCTGCTTTAATTGAAGGACACAGCAGAATGGCTCCTGTTTCACTGACTTAAAATGACCTTGGTTTTCTTTGCCATTTTAGAGGAAGACAAGGTCCTAAATTCTGAGGGCTTAATTTTTTGTTATCTCACAGCATCTCATCATCTTTTCCCCTCTGCCTGTTTAACAACGTTTTTAATACTGCGAAAGAAGCAATGGGGACAGAGTTATGTTTGTTTTCTTTTTCATCCTAATTGTTGTATTGATTCTTTATAGTGCTGCCACCTGGACAAAGAAAGCAAACTTGGTAGCCCGGTGTTCCTTCTTTGTGGTATTAACACATAGTCCTCATTTCAATTTTTACAGAGTAGCTGCTTGTAAAGTAAAATGTTATCACCACAGCAAGCTATGAAAATGAGACTTCTTTACTGAGAATTAAAGCTATTCTTACAAAAGTAAGAATATTGACTGGTATTATGGAAGGTCTGTGAATTAAGCTAAAGCAGTTAAAGATAATCCCTGAACCAGATCTCAGACGCAACACTTTTTTCTCAAAATTCAACCCCAGATTTGATAATCCAGGGAAACTGGAACCTATCCTCTAGGTATAATGTGTTACATAATAACTGTGTATTTAGTGAGAGTATATATTTAAAAATATACATATAGTTTCATTAATTAATTAATTAATTAATTAATGAAGACTTCTAACTTCAGTGCTGCAATGAGGAGCACAGACTGCCTTCAGCTGAAGACCAGTTTCAGGTTTGCCCAGTTCTGTGGTTCAAGTTTCCCCATCGTGCTATATTCACCAGGTGCATCACCAAAACTCTGCCATGCTGATGCTGAACACAAGGAAGGAGAAAGTACATAGGCAATCTCCTGGGGAAGCAGTGCCATTGCATTCTTCTCCAATCAAGGATGTCAAGAGGGAGAATGTGGCCATGGCAACAGCAAAGGCATGGATGGGCCTGCCTCCTAGGAAATACAGGGAAATCCCTCTGCCAAGTAGTGCATACGCCACAGATGGTGGTAGCATGGTCGACCCACGGCTGCTTTCTGCCAGCAGCAGGTGTGTCTCCACTCATACACCTGAGCCCAGTCTATAGAACTGCAACTGACAGGATTTTTAAATACAAAAATTACCTCCCAGTACTCTATTCTACCTCCAGGTGCAAGCGCCATAGCAAAATCTAGTATGTAAAAACTTCACTCATGTCCCTAGTTTATCTCTACTTTTATTTGGTAGTGACTTCACAGGCACTTAAACAAAAGTTTAAATATACATATATTTTTTTTAAGTTAAAAAGCTACATATATCCTGCAGATAATTAAGGGGACAATGAACAAAGCAGCAGTTCATCATTGTTTAAAAGATGCAATGAAGTGCAGATTATATAATGTTAGGAATGCGTTCACTTTTAATTTCAAAGATGTATGAACGTGACAGATATGTTAATAATGAGAAGTATCCTATTAAAATTAACAGAACAACAAACAATTTTGAATAAAGGCATTTTTTTTCAAGAGAGGAGATAAGAAAGCCAAGAAAACCATCAAAACCATTAAGCTCATGATAATATCTTGGAACCTGCAAGTAGGCTGATCTTACTTATTTTCTAAAATCCAACTGGACTTACACATAGATACCTACCATTTTTAATATAACCTGGTATTATTTCTGCAGCCAGAATATAGTTTCTCCACCTTCTACTTTTCTGGTGCTTTTGGATTTGGGATATGAGTGCACTAACATAGTTTCTGCATTCTTTCTTCTTGTTGCTTTGCATTGCCATGAGGAAGAACAGAATCCGAAAAAAACTTTCTGCAATTCTAATCATTACCAACTCAACAGCCCACGGGGTTCCTGTTCACAAAAATCTCTGGATGTGGGTCAAGTTCAGACTTGCCTCTTTTTTCCTTGAGGCATTTTTCTGCAAGGCTAATTCTATAGGGCAGAAGCACAGAATGTTAGACAGGCAGCTATTTTAATGATTAAAGACAATATGTTATAAGAAAGAAAAAAATTGAAATTTTCAGAATCATTGTGCTATGCAGCAAAGATTACACAAATCCCCCAAATGTGAAGAAATGGCATATTTTCCGTGACAGCACTTGTTTTTTGTCCTTGTCAGTGACAGCTCATTTATTTTGTATTGTTTTTAGAGATTCTGGTGTGCCTAAAACACAGTTGCACTGTTTTTCATATAAAACAATTACAACAGCAACCTGATGTGAAAGGTCTTCTTGCAATCAGGTTAAACATAAAGAGTGCAATATTTTAATAGTGGGAAGAGCTAATAATGTAGGAAGCACTGTTTTGTAGTGTGAGCACTATTAGGCAGAAAACCTTAGAGCAGATTGCCGCAAAGAATGAACAAAGCTGGGTTTTGAGCACTTATCAAGTGTTTTTTTCCAATCCCTGCTGCTGCTCATTATAACTCCGGGAGATGTTCTGACAAAAAATGGAGCTGGGGAATTTCACATCTCCAGCCAACAGAGGAGTATCAGAGAGGCTGATAGCTGTCAATAAAACTGGTATTTACAGCAGAACAGAACATGATGAAAACCAAGATACAGAGATGTGTGAATTACCCTTGATATCCAGAAGGAGGTGGAGTGGAGCCCTCCTCATAAACAAGACTTGCCTGCTGATTCAGGAAGATAGGCATTTGAAAAGAGGCTATCAAGAGCCACTCATGAGCAGTCTCTTCTTCCAAAGCAATTTTCCTTGGGGATACAGGAAATCAAGAGTTCATTGACAATGTTTACTTTGTTAAGGAATTGTGTGGGTCAAATTATCAGATCTGTTTCACTTACTTTTCACAGCTCAACCAGTATCAAGGATTTAAAAATGAGACACATTTGCCAGCTAAGGATCCTTTCAGTACAAGACAGTTCATTATAATTACAGAGTAGTATCCCACCCTTCCTAGAAAAGGAAGCATGTTGGAAAGGGCTGTAGTTTTCTTGTGCTCTGCTTACTTTGGCAAACACCTCCTTTAGACCAGTTGCTAATTAGCAGTCTTCAGAACAGCACTAAATTCTCCCAACACCATAGCTCATGCAGAACCATCCCCAGAATCAGGAACCAGGCAGCCTCAGCCATGACCATGGTGAATATGAAAACAAGCTCGTTACAAAAAGTAGTTTTGTGCTAAGAAAAAATAGATGTTTTAATTTTATGCTAATTCAGAAAAAATGCAAATGTTGAAATATCTTAATTTTTTCAAGACAGTTCTTCTCACGCAGCCTCAATAGAGATACACAGGCATGCTCTGCTTAATAAAGCTGTACAATTCTTCCTCTTGAATTACAAAGGGGTTTTTTTTGTTTGTTTGTTTGCATGGACACAAAATTTGTGTGAGTGTATGTGTCTCACCTGTATGTTGATTATTGATTTTTAAAATATTTTAAATTTGGGAATATGAATTTGTCCCATCCAAGCTTCTGACTTTTTGTGTAAGTGTTTTGGCCATAATAAATAGCTGACTGGATATCATTCATGTATTTTCAGAGCTATTGAAAGCAGACACCTCTGTGTTCTTGAAAAAATTTTGCTGTCACCAAGAACAATTATAAGTGACTGTTTCTTTTTTCCTGTCATTCTGATTATATTCACTATTTCCCTTTAGTTTTCTCTCCTTGCTGGATGGAAAGATGAAAATTGCCTATGCTCTCAATTAATTTTCTCACTCTGCAAATTAAACTTCCTGAAAATTGTTCCCTTAAAAATGATTTTATTACTTTTGCAACTGCAATCAGTCTGCACCCAGATAATCTCATCCATGCTCTCTCTCATATATATCTGCTAGACCCAGATGGTTCCACTTTATTATGCCCAACTACGGCATGAGGATGGCCATGCAGAAATGGGGGAGTTCAGAATAAAAAGGTTTTTTTGTTTTTTTTTTTAATCTGACCCCTACTAGAAAGTAGGAGTGTGCTGTTCGGAAGAGACTTTATGACTATGTGGAGTTCCACCAGCATTTGTGAGATACTTAAAGTTTCTGTCTCAGCTTGTTGCTGAAAAAGGGTAGGTGACATTTGACTAGCAAGATCACTGAACTGAAGACCACCTCGGCATTGTAGACATGAAACCTCTGTGTATCATACTAAAAATAACAAAAAAATGTTTATCATTCTGCTAAAAAGGATTGGAAAATGCCTAAAACATAATAATGTGTTGGGAAATGGTTCCAGTGGGATTTGCTCCATCACCATCATAGCAATTAAGGTGTGGTAGACTGTCCTGTAGTTCCCTATACCCTCCTGCTTGCCCTTATTGAACATATCAGCGAACCTTTGGTTTTCCAGTTTTCTAAAAGCTCCCCCAGTCACCTCAGTTTTCCAAAGATAATCAAGAGTGGCCTCACAATGACATCAGCTAGCCAGTCCTCATGGATGCATTCCCTTGTGTCCCACAGATGTGTATGTGCACTTGGTTTAATATTTGGTCATGTGATCCTCCTGAGTATAAAACTTCATTGCTTTGGCCTTTCTCACGGCTCTCAGGGAGTTGTGATTCCTGGGCAGATTTTATCAGTAAAGACTGAGGTGAAGAAGGCACTAGGTACCTCACCCTTTCCCATGTCCTCTCTCCCCCACCCCACCCAGTGTCAGGCCCTCATTTTCACTGATCTGTCTTTTGTTGTTGATGGCCCTGTTAAAGTCCTTCATGTTCCCCTTTCTGTCTTTTCCAAGATTCAGCTGTAGATGGGCTTTAGCCACCCTAATGCCATTCCAGCAAAGTCAGAGAATATCTCTATTCCTCTTTTTCACCTGTTTCAGCTTTCATCTCTTCTACTATTCCTTTTTAGGTCTGAGTTAAGTAAGGAGCTCGTCCTCACCCATCATAAAATCACTAAGGTTGGAAAAGACCTCTAACATCATGAAGTCCAACTGTCAGCCCAGGACCACCACCATATTCATCACTAAACTATGTCCTCAAGTGCCATATCCACATGCACTTCAAGGGGTGATGACTCTACCATTTCCTTGGGCAGTTCCTTCCACTGCCTGACCACCCTTTCCACAAAGAAATTTTTCCTAAATATCCTTTTCTCTCTACAACCTCCATTCAGGTAGCTGTAGAGAACAAGAAGGTCTCCCCTCAGCCGCATTTTCGTCAAGCTAAACATCTCCAGGTCCCACAGTTGCTCCTCATAAGATGTGCTCCAGACCCTTCACCAGCTCTGTTGCCCTTCTTGGGACATGCTTCAGCACCTCAGCATCCTTCTCGCAGTGAGAGGCCCAAAACTGAACAGAGGTGTAGACCTCCTGCCACTTTGGTTTGATTTCTTTCCCATTGGCATGGCTCATTGTTATGTATCCTGAAAATCAGCCAGAGCTCCTGCTCTGCTCTTCTCTCCATGACCATGTCCTATTAAATAGATCCTTCAAGAGGCCAAAGTCTGCTGTTCTGTAATCCAGAGTCATGTTCCTCCTATTTGTTGCTCAGAATGGGCTCTCCAGCACACCATGGGGAGCCAAGACTGCCCCCAACTTTCATTTCCCCAAGCCTTTCTTGTTTGCACGCACCCAGTCTAATGGAGGGTCAGCCATTATTGGATCACCAGTCACCCCTGCTGGGAAGTTGTCATCAGTGCAATCCATGTATCGCAGGATTGCTTGCTTAATGCTGTGTCCAGCACATAACAGGCCCCTTATGGTAAGCAGGGTTTTGAACATGAGATTTCTTCCCCTTGTCTGAAGAGAGCAGCATCCTCTTCCCCATCTGGCAGCCTGTAGCAGACACCTGCCACAGCATGGTGTGCCCTCTAATCCTAAGACATAAACTGTTGACTGTCTAATTTTCTGTCCCAGGGCAAGGCTCCGTTAATCTCTGACAAAAAGCTGAATGACTCCACAACCTTCCCCACTAGCTGCTCATCCTGTAGTGCCTGTGTCCATTCCTTGCAGCATGCTGGCTGTGGGAGCTGTCCCACCATGTCTGTGCTAGGCTGTAGACCTGCACCTGCACACAGGCTTTTGATTCCTCCTGCTTTTGTCTCATGCTACATGCATGCATCAGTGTAAGAGCACTTCAGAGGGGTGCTCTGACCAGTTGATATCTCATGAATTATGAGAACTTCCCCCATGATGCTCTCTGGCACTCCCCTGTTTGTCTTCATGTGCTAGAAGTTGGTGTCCTTGTCTACTGCACCTTCTTGCCAACACAGCCCACCACTTCCCCAGTGGACTGTGGGTCACCATCTTTCTTCACTCCCTCATTCCTAAGTTCCAGGTCTTGTCAGGAGGCTTTGCTGCCAGTCTGTTGGTGGAGACACTTTTGCCTGAATCCACCTCAGAGCTATTTTCTAGAATACACCTAAGTACTAATTTCAGACATTTGCATTACTAAGTAGAAATCACACAAATCTAGGCTGAAAGAAATCTCTGAGACAGGATGAAGCATACCCAGCTCACTCTTGATTACGCATTCATCTAATGTGTCCTCAGAAATCTCCAGTGAAGGAGACTGCACAGTTAGCATGTTCCAGCACAATCTGTCCTTACATTTACATTTCCTAGCATCTAACTTAACTCTCTCTTGGATAAATTTTGCTAACTACTTTTGTCCTATACTCAGTGGATAAGAGGGAATTTCAATTTCCTATCATTATAATAATCTTAATATTTCCTGGTTCCTTTTATGACAAGCTTTCTCATACTTGTTTTATTCAGAACAAATAAGCAAATTCTCAAACCTCCTCACAAGCCATTTTCTAAACTTCTCATACCTCTTTTTGACTTTCTTTTTGACTCTTAGCAATGTTTACCTATTCTGAAATCCAAACGTCTGACATAATGGTCTAGTTAAATGCCATATGTAAAACAAAATACCTCCTACCTCCCATGCTTTAGATACAAACATTGAAATTCCTCTTTTTTTTTTCTTAACAGTATGAAACTGCAGTTTCATATTTTGACTGTGGTCTATCCCTGCTCCTTTGTACAGTATTTTCATCCTTACTTCAAATCTTCTGTTTGAGATTTTTATTCTTAGTAAGCATAGCAGTTCTTTCATGTGTGATGATTTTCAAAACACTTCAAACTGCCATGGCTTTTGAATTTTAATCCTCCCAAATATTCCCATCTTATCAGTGGATAAAATAAAAATCTCCATTTTTTGATGAATATTTTCTGATCATTAATAAAACTTGAACAAAACACAGGAAAAATCTGTAAAGAACATTATATGTCTTCCTAATTTGACAGTGAGCTGTCATAACTACTTTTCAGTACATTTCTGCAGCCAGTGGGTGCACCCACCAGATGGCAATTTCATCCAGAACATTTCCTTTAGTTGCTTATGAGAATGTAACTGGTAGTGTGCCAAAAGCCTTATTAATGTCCAAATATATCACATCCTCTGCTTCCTTTGTATCCACCAGGTCAGTTACACTATCAAAAAACCCCCCACAGACTGATTTGACTTGATTTATTCTTGATAAATTGATGTTGGCTTTTCATATCACTTTGTTATTTTATTATCTATGTGCCTATAAACTGATTATTTAACAAAACTATTTTTCAACTTTTTGACTACTGAAAGCAGATTGACTGTTCTAGAATTTGTATTTTGTCATTGGCAATATTTCTCAAAATAATGATCCTTTCTGTTGTAGTGAGAGCGTTCTTGAATGCTCAAGTCAACAGTTTATAATGTAATTGTAGATATTACATATTTTTATAACTAAATTACAAATTCAAAGCAGAACTTTGGTATCTCTGTCTGTCTGAATTCAGGTTTTGCCTTTTGTTTCTTTTACAATTGTGCATGCTACAAGCCTGTTTGTTTACTCTGTAGTGAGTTATGAGGACTCCACAGAGACTTTTCTGAATTTCTTGTCTGAATTACCACACAAACTCCTTTTCTTAAACTTCTTCAAAATCCTCCTCAGGAAGGTCTTTCTTCATGATCCCTATACAGAATTAGTGAAGCAAAAGTGGTTTACTATGGGCTTTCTGTAAACTCCTAACAACAACTAGCAAAACAAAGCCACTGACTGCATGTTTTATCCTTCCTTTACCAATAGTTTTTGCACATTGCAAGTGTACAGGAATTCAAACCATTTCAATGTTTGGGCAGTGAAGCTTGAGGGTACTAAACAAGAGATCCAGTAAGATCTATCTACATCAATCTTAGTTATATATCTGCTTTTACCTCCAAATTTTTCCTTTTTGTGTTCAGCCTGACAAGATAAACACAGAACAAGGAATTTGTAATTTCTAAGAGACAACAGATTTAATTAGTTCATAGTACAAAGCATTGCACAAAAGGATGGTGATAAATAATAAACCAGAAAGTGCTTCAGCCTCAAGACAATTTGGCTAACAAGTGTTACTCTTAAAAAAGACTCAGTAACAAAGTACTTTTAGGTTGTTGTAAGAAATCTGGAGGCCTTGAATGACATATAAGACGATTATGTTGTGAACTGTTTGGTCTAAGTCAGTATTTAGAATAGTGTTCCCTTACTGTTTGATGCCCCAGATGACACTGGATGCAGTAAGAAAGTTAAGCAGTTTCCATTGGTACAAAGTTCTACAGCTTCATCTTGCCTGGAGGTGCTGAACTAGTGGAATGTATTATCCAATACTCGCATTGACTTACCACCCAGGTGCTAATCAAGTCAGAGGTAACCTCCCCTCAGTTTACCCTGACAACTTATTTTAAACAGGAGAGACTCCATTTTGTAAGTCAGGGCCTTATTTCTGTTGTCCAGGCTGCTCCTGCACTCTTAATGCAGAGACCAGTTCATCTCCATGCTGTTTGCTCTCCACTGCTGGATTTGCCAAAATAAGGTCACTGTAATACAGTTTTCAGAAGGAGCTTGCCTGTGATGCCTCAGATGTTGAAACCTGGGTTACATGGAATGATGAGTAGGAGGTAAGCCCATTACACTACTACAATCAGCACTGTACTGGCCTTCAGTGAGCTCCTGGGTGGAAGTGAAAAGGGACAATTTAAGCCTATAAAGCCCTAAATAGTCTGACAAGGATCTAAATAATAATGGCAAAAATCCACTGCTGAAATCATTATTCTGCAGTGTAGCCTGCAAGGCTACCAGAGAAACAGAGTCTCTGCAGTGTGACAGGCACCCAGCCTTTTGCCCCAAGAAATCTTCAGTTTTACTCTCCTCACCCATGCCATTAGTCAACATTAAGCATGCTGTAACAACCAATATTCTCATATTTCAGAGGAAAAGGCAAGACCAAAGTTTGAGGGGGTGGGGAATAATCGATTTAAGTATACAAGAGAGCACAGGATTATGTATTAAAAAATAACACACTAAGAGCACAGATGTATGTAGGCACCTCTAACCATTGCAGTGAATCCACGTGTTCATGCTTTTTCATCCCAACATCTATGAAAACTAACTATCCAAACTTACAGATAAAAAAGTGCCAAATTGAATCTAAAACTTATTCAAACGAGTTAAATCACATTAATGCCAGTTCACAAGCATTTTCTCAGTGAGGTTTCGCTCTCTTCAGATCTCAGACAAGTGATAGAAAGACAAGACAGTTGATCAAAGTAAAATTAAACCGCCTGTGGCTGAGATTAGGGGAAAAAAGTAATAATTGCTAAATGAGAGAAGGCACTTCCCTGCTAACAGACACACAGAAACCTTAGGTCTATATTTGAAATGCTATGGACTTAACAAGTTTGTGGGGGGGAAGGCTGGCATGACATTAACTGCGTGCTGCTTGGCACTCAAGGGAACAGAAAAACTGCAACAATTAAGTTTTCAAAAGGCTTTCCTGGTAACTCATATTTAAAGTTTCAGTTGCTGTTTTAATCACTCTCGTTAGCAGACAGGAATTCCAATGAAACAGGCTGCCAGGAAACCGGCTTGTTTTCAACACCCTTTATATTCCTGTCAAAATTGAAGAGGGATAACTTAATTTGTCAGTCATTTTGCACTTCACAGCCCTTTTCTTTCTCTTTCTGCTTCTTTTATTTACAGAAGAGGAAAAGGAAGCCACACAGAAATATTTTTTTCTCCTTCATAACTGCACACTCCTTCCCACCCAGATCTGCAGTTTTTAAAATTGATGCGGTTGCCACATCACACCAGAATCTAGCAGTTCCTCTAATGTACTGCACTGTGTGTTTACCATGTTCTCATGCCATCCCTTGTGATTCCACAGGGAATTGCAGGCATTCCAATGCAGAACACTCCTGAAGCTGCTTTTGCATGGAAAAGTAGTGTGAGTTTATGGTCTTTCAGAGCTGTTTAGCACTGATGTCTATTCTCGAAGGAAGAAACAACTTTCAATACCTCCTTCAACCCCCTAAAATCAACATGTACATACTAGCAAGCAGATTTCTGGTCAGGGCCCGAGTTAATTTTTTTAAAATTTTGCACTGATTTCCTGATTTGAAACTAACCAGAATATCAGCTCTGCTTACTGAACATTATAAAATCAATGTCTACAGGCAATTTTTCTGCAGCTTGGCAAGGCAATTCATTCATCTGAAACCCACTACACTGAGTCCTTTGGTATTTCCTTATTTTCTAAATGGCGGCCACATAAATAAATTGCAATATTGTTAGGACGGTGCAGCAAGTTACTTCTAGCAAGCATTCATAATTGTTTCAAGCATTCATAATTGCTTGGAGCCCATTTAGTATGTCTCCCCTTTATGGGCCTTTGAGAAAATAAAAAGTTTATTGCTGTGTAGAGCTGCGATATAAAGCAATCACTCCACTTATGGAGCACATATTTTTAATGTGATTTACAGATAAATTAGCTGGTTTTTCTTTGACTAGCTTAGGCATACCCCTTCAGATGGAAACTGTACCATATAACATCACTGTTGTCTGTATGTGCACACAGACATATGACATAGAGGATATATGCCTGTGTATATGAAATTAAGTCAAAGCATATGTGAAGGGACACAATTGTGGGTTAGAACAAAAGTAAATCAACAGTTGGTAAACACAAGCAAGTTCAACTGGAATGATAATATCAGAGAGGAACAATTCTGTAGCCTGATCTACAAATGGTACCAGATACTACTCAAAACCCTGAGTGCTCTGGTGAACCACTGGATGGCATCAACCTGTAACATTATCAGTTGCTGCTGTTTTTGTCTTTATATTATTCTGCTGATTATTCTACCATTTGCTGCTGCTTTACACACACTCCTGTGCACTCTTCATCTAAACCCCCAATCCTGTGAGTACATCTCTTTAGGGAAAAAAGTTATCATAGTTAGTTTGTTATCCTAAAAGAGATACTGTGACCTTATTGCCATTTCAGCAACTTATTTTAATTATACTACAATATACAGCACCAGCTGCACAAAACTGGAAAAGAAATCTCATTTATGCAGTTCACAGAGTCTAATAAACTTGTTAAGGACTCATGATCCCCTTATGCTCAAAAAACTTTTAAATAAAAATATAGTTTAGAGTATGAAGTCATGTACTGTCACAGACATTTCTTGCTTTATATCTGTCAATATCTGCTGGTCAACCAGGATAACTATATAACTAGTCATATTCTATGAAGAAGAAATAATGAGTTTCATATAATCTGAAATTCAAAACCGGGAATTTTACTGATTATTCATTTCTGATTGTTGTGAAATGCTCTGTATCTCATGTTTAAAAAACTTCCCTCTTGTAAAAGGTATTGATTTCATAAAACATCTGGCTATAAAGTTAATGCCGTCAATGGGAACCTTTGTAAGATGAGTTATTTGCATGCACATCACACTTAGCAGGAATGGGGCCTTTATTTAGGCTCAATTCTACCTTCAAGTATATCGGAAAAGCTACATTTCAAGCCAATGCAAATTAGAAAAAGAACTGAGTGCTGTTTGTAGGGTTTGGCATCACTGATACCCTTCTTCTAAGGAGACGAAAAGTGCTTGACTGGGACAGCAGCCTGTAATAGATAAATGTTGAAATTCACTGGCTCAGCTTCAGTGCGATACTGTTGACTCTGCACATGAGTTTGTACACACTATTCCAGTTGTGCTATGTACATCTGGCACGGGGTACTTGTGCTGATGGCCACTGCCAAAAAAAAAGCCCAGACAGCCACACAGGACTGATAGTGCACCTCATGTACTCCCTTATAGAAATTACAGATTTGTCACTGTCTTTACTGGGTCTACAAGCCAACATCTGCTGGTAGAAGCCTCACAGCTCTTGTTCATGTTAGAACTTGCCATCTTATGCCATCTCATGCCATCTCATCAGTGATTGATGCCCTCATGCTGTTTCTGCTTCACTTGAAGGCAGGAGTCGCTTTGCTTATCTTTGAAATATTTAACAATGACCATCCAGTAACAGCCCCTATAATTCATTTTGGGCTGTCTTAATTAATATGAGATTTACTGGAGGGAAAGAATCAAATTAAACTTTAAGGAGAGTGAAAACATAGATTAATGCCATGATAAATTTAAATCTCTAGACCAGATTATTTCTTTTTTAAGGTTGCAATTTATTAGCTAGATAAGAAGGAATTTAAAAACTACATTTCATAAAGTTAATTTGCTGCTGCCCAACAGCAATCTGCTTTCAAGGCTGGATCTAATAAGATGATCCAGAAAGCAAGGACCGGGAGGGATGGCTATCTTTCAAGCATCTGCCTTGACAGGTTTGGTGGCTGGATTATGTTTGTGGACATAGAGAGATATCCTCAAATGGAAACAGCACAATTAGAATCTTGAGTTGAAAGCTACATAGAGCTGGGCAATAGGATGGCAAGATCATTAAATCTTGCTTCTTAGGTACATCATACAGATTGATCTTTTTTCTTTTTTTTTATTCTCAAGTGTAAAATCCACGCATCAAGCATACTTCTGAGACATTCTTTAAAAATAAAGCCAACAAAAGACATGGTTTTCCAGTTCCACATAAAAATTGGCATCTTAGACCACTGATCAGGAAGAGGGGAATCTCTTCCTGGTTCATTGAATAAAATAAAATTTTAAAAAGTAACCTTGAGACTAGGGATCAATCATCTACAAAGGCAGTTTGTGTCTCCAATCTGATAATACAAAGTGACAGTTTTCCAGGATACAGACAAATGTGCCAGTCAATGCCTGGAACTGGGAGCTCAAACACTGAGCAGGTAATTGAAACATGTCCCAGTTCTTGGGTAAACAAGCTCACTGTCATCTCACGCAATCTGAAGGGTTATGTTTTTCAAAGAAGGGGCAACTGTCACAGAGGTTTTTGTTTAGTGTTTTTTTGAAGTCCATGTGTGTCAGAGTGTGTAAAGCCTAAAGATTAAGCTGCTCAAACTTAGTAAGAGGAGTGATGCTTCCTTTTGAAATACTGGTGTAAAACGAGGTAAGAGTTCCATCCATTCTGCCAAGACTGAGGCAACTCATCACGTGCATTATCATTCTGAAGGACCTTAAAGCAATAAATGGGGTGTTACTGGTTTAGGTTACAGCTTCACAGCTTTGGATTTAATCACATAATTCTGCTGAAGTTCCAGTTAAGGTTCTTGAACTTTTTCTCTTAATTCCAGTTTTTAATTTGTTAACTTCCTATCTTCTTTTTCTCCATATTGCATATCTGTTCAGCATTGCAAAACTAGGAACAAAAGAAAGCAGTCGTTAATATTATTCTGTAGGCTCAAACTTCACAGAGCCTCAAGTCTTCAACAAAATTTACTCCACCCTAAAACAACCAAGTTTGTGAAGTCAGCTGTGCTGATGCTTATGCACAATAATTCAAGATATCTGATCTTAGAAATCATGAAACTAAGCAGTTTAACACTAGATGACGCAGATACCAGGAAAAGAGAGAAACTGAGCTTTCTCACCCCTGAGATTGCTGGTGTCGAGGGATGGAGTCTCAACTTCTCTCTCCTGATGCTGTATTCCATCACAGCATGGAGAGGCCATTGTCATTGCTCACATTTCTTCAAATAAGTAATGTTTGAAAGGTTCTCTGATAAGTCTGCACCAATAAACTTCAGCAGATAAGTACAGCTGAATGAGTGGTGTGCTTTTTGGTTTGAAAGGAAGTCACTTCACAGAAGAAAATCCTCCTTTTTATTCTGGTTTGCTATGATAACTGATTCTGATGCGGGTGATGCAGAAGGGGCAAATACTGGTAGTGGGCAGCAAAATATCATCATGTCAGCTGGTAACAAGCTTCTCAGTTCAGAATTCCCATTATATTCACTTCTGCAGAGCTGCTCTTGTCAATGGACTGCATATCACCATCCGTAACTGTTTTTTTAGTAACAGTATGGTTAAAGACATGCCTCTAGCAATGCAACGAGTATTAAAGTATATCACTAAGAGGTTTCTGGGAAAGTCCTTCTTTGCCTTAAAAGTCAGGCTTTCCTCTGTACAGTAATGTACAGAGAACACCCCACCATTTCCCTGCTGAAGCTACCAGTAGGACGGCAGACTTGCAAGACTTTTAGAAAGCAGCCTCATAATTCATAAATTCAGGTTGGATTTGACACCACTGGCCTTGTATTTTAATCTCAACTATGCAATCTCATTTTATTTATATTGGGTTTGGGAAAAAATTTTTACATAATAGAAAGACACCAGATTAAAAGAGCCTGTCTGAATATTTTATCTAGTCTGACTCTCTGGAAGGCTCATCTTTGATGGTTTAGTTATATTAAAAAAAAAAAAATTACTTTTCCAAGAAAGCACTTTCTGCTTTCCCTCCTTTGACCCTTTCCATCTCTCATGCTGTCAGTTACTTCTGGATTAAATCCACTTTTCTCCTCAAATCCCAGTCCAGTGACTTCATGTCATGTGCTTGTGAAAATCTGACAGACTTCATCATTCTATAAGAGAAGCTGCTTTGAACTCTGATCATTCCAGTGATACAATGTCTGATCAGGTGCTATGTCTGAAGGGGGTAGAATCGTTTTTTGTTCCTGGTAAATTAGCCACGTCTTTCATTTCTGCTGACATACATACCTAGCTCTAGTTGTACTTTCCAGTTCCATCAAAATTTAATATTTCAAATGCACCTGTCATGCAACTGGTGTGTTACTCAGTGAAAAGAGGTCAAGGTGCATGGATCTTGGATGACATTTCAATTATTCTTGCCTGAAGACAAATCATGTGTTTTGTCTCTGTACCTTAAGAAAGGGTCCATAACTTACACTTCAGACAACATTTTTCCTTCTCTTTATAAAAAATGAATTATTTATAAATTTTGCAGGTTTTAAACTGTCATAGCATTGAGCAGTTTAATGCAAAATATTCCATTCCAACATTTGCTGAAGAAATCCAGATAAATGCTAGCAGCTTCCCTCATACCAAAAATAACCTGAAAACAAATAGCAAGCCATTTATCAAAACAACAAAGAAATAGTCTTTTCTGATTTATTGCCTATCACTTGAGTACTGTTTGAATTTCCTGCATAGATGATTAATATTTTACAAGTAGGAAAACAAACAGTGGACAGTCACTATGCTGGAAAACCAAATTTACTCCATTAATATGTATTAATTTGCCATAAAGTTCACAATGCTTTTAGATTTGAGAAAAACTTTGCTAAGACTCCTAAACTTAAATCCAGAATACATTCCTCACAAATCACAGGAATATATTAATTTAGCAAGCTAAAGAAAGTATTTTCTAGCTGATACAATAGCTAACACCTTATACTACTTATAGTGATGTCAACAGTATAAATGTCTTTGTAGTAGTGGTAGAGCTCAAAGGGGAAACAAAATAACTTTCAGATTTGCACACACACAAACTCCAGAAGACGAAGAGGACTTCAAAAAGAAATTAAATAATGCAGGCTATTTCGGTATAACCTCTCCTCCCACCAACGAAAGCAGATGACATTCACATGGTCACTTGATTGTACTTATAACCACAGTTCTCTGAATATTAGTCTTTATGTATCCCTTGTCCATAGGGACACTCCCAGATCTCTCATATTCTTTGACTGGCATTGTAATTCAAGGACTTCAAGAGTCTCATCCCAGAGTAATTTGAAACCTGTATTCCATCTACCACTTTTAGTCACCCCAGAAGGATGGCGGGGTGAAAAGAGAGAAAGAAAAGTAGATAATAGGGTCCACAGAGACAAACCATTTTGAATTACTGTCATTTTTAACAGCAAATAGGTTTAGAATCTAGTAGTAGGGTTTTTTTTTGTAAGAATGCCAAAGGGCATCTCAGAGAGAGCCAGGAATGTGGCCCCTTATAGCACAAAATGGTAGGTTTTCAACTCATTACTTACTTTCCTTCTTGTACTGAGAGGATCAGTCTGTCACCTTACCAGGCAGCCTGGAGATTACTGACTGTTTAAAACAGTCTGGTGGGTGCTTGTTTACACCTGGTAACTGCAGGGCTCTGCAAGTCACTTCATGCTGAACCTCTCAGGGTGAGAAGTGCTCTCTTGCACAGTGGATACGGCCAATGTAACATCTGTCAGGATGCAAAGCGCCACTTCTCTTTCAGGATGTTGACATCATTGCCAGCAAGGTGGATTGCCTGAGTTTTGATGCATTTTCAGGAAGAGTGGACAGCTGAGGGTCCATATGCCTTCTCTTTGTCTGTGTTGAGGCATGCATTAAGACCATTGGTTTGAAGGGAGGGATATATTGACACTGAGACTGTATCCTTTTACCACTCCTGTGTGGAGAGGTGATACTATAAATACCCACATGCTACTTCGGACTGGCAGCCAGCTCTGAAGTAGCCTCAGGTGAAATCTTGCAAGTGAAGCCATAGGGGATAATAATTATAATAACCTTGTGATGCAAGGATTTCAGCTGATCATATTGATGATATTGACCAGAAATCTTGCTGAAATTTCTCATGATCCCAGGACAGTCCCAGGAAAGAATGGAACTGAACTTAGTATCTGGAAAAAAGTCCCGAGATTCTAATGAGCACAACAAGGCTGATGCCATGGTCTGAAGAGCTGAAGATGCATGGAAAACTGAGTCATATGGGTTATATCCTCCCATTTTCTCTTGGATAGGCAGAAGGAAGTGATACAGATAGCAACAGAAAAATATTCTGTATCTCTGAGATGGAAGTAAGATATGTAATTTCTTTAAGGGACACTGGTTTACAAAACTTCTTTGCAAATGATTTCAGATGTTGGAGAAGAAGAAATGGAAACAGAAAAATGTGGAAAGCATGAGAAAGAGCGAAACATGCTCCTTTTTCCTAAGAAAAGATGTCCTGTGTCTTCCCTGTTTGCAGGATGATCTTGTGTTAGGAAATCTGTAAGTGATTCATGGATCAAAAAGTATTTCCTTTGTCTGATCCTTTAACTGAAGTGTGGGCTTGAAGTCTATAAAAGAATAGATGTTTGGCTTCCACAAAGAACAGACAACCTTTCAGCAACATCTGCCACTAACTGGGATGCTTCAACAGGTTGTACCTATGAGCTGTGATGCATTACACCACAACTACAGGGCCAGAAAGATGCATAAACAATGATGGAAAAATGTGTGTACATATTTTTTTTTCATAATTTTCAGTACTTCAAAATGATTTCTTAAAAATATAAGAGAAGTCAGTGTAACTTTGAGCAACGTCAGAACAGAGCATCAGAACAGCATAAGGATTGAGACTTTAAATACAGGAAAGCATTCATAGTGAAGGTGTAATATCATTGTGATTGACAATGATAATGTCAATCCTGAGATTAGAGAGATGTAATCAACAGAAATGATAATAAATATCAGATTTTTCAGTGCTAAGGGATTCCCAATTCATCTTATTCCTCTACTAGTCAGATTTGTAACACATTTTCCAAGAAAAACATCTCTATTTAACCTAAGCAGGATTCCTGTAGGCCAGAAAAATCCTTATGGTAGACTTTATTCTTCTGCACAATTTTGATACAGTGAGATGTAGACAGAGGAGACCTGATAACTGAATTGCTATACTGAAGGCAATTTTAATGGTAAATCTGAATGCATCTTTCCCTGAGATTGAACTCTCTGAGGAAGTTACAGAGCAATTAGAGATGCAATTACAGTAAGTCATCAGGACCAGATGGTATTTCATTCAAGGATTGAAAGGAGTAATGTGAAAGAGTGTACTGAAGAGGATATTTATTCTGTAGCTTCCAAAGAGGCAGGTTTGACTGTGTCAGCAGAATGAACAGCATACTGAAGAGCCCTGGACAGTTGTCCACTGAGTCTCTGGTGACACAAGAGCAAGCTCTGGTCTCTGGGTCCTTGCTGCTCCCTCAACAAAAGAATGAGTCTTACATTCCAGCTCTGAAATTCAACACATTTGGACTCTGCAGAAAATTTGACTTTTATATTGATTTCTATTGAGAAAATGGTTTCAAGATGTCAATATGAAACTCTCAAACTTTCTCACAATTTCAGATAGCAAAACTAGTAGAAATGCAGAAACTATTGTGTTTATTCATTCTTGAAACAGGATATATAATCCATATAATTCAAGCTGGATTGGTTGAATCTACGAAATAAATACAAAACTCTGTCTAGTAAGAGATGTGCCAGTGCAAAGAACCAAACTGGCTAATGTGTAATCTGCAAACAGTAAGGCACAACTCTCACAGCAAGGGTATGCCACAGGATTACAGGACTACCTAAGGGAATATTGCCCCATCCCAGTACGAGACGTATGTATGATTCCTCTGGGCTAAATCCACTCCATTCCTGTGAATTGTCCCTGAAACTCTCTTGATTCTGTTAAGTGATAAATGCTTTATAATGCCCTATTGTTGACCACACGATCTCATATGATCCGCAAATTTGGTCTGAGTTTTGCGCATTTGCTTCTTTGTCTGCCCAAAATTTAGCATGAGGTTCTTATTAGCAATGTCAGGAACAAAACTTTAGGTGAACACTTGGAAAAGAAAAATAAACACATAAATGAAGTCTTTTATACATGTTTTAAATTATAGGATCATCACAGTTTTAATGTCGTACCTTATCCATCACAATAATCTGAGAAGGACTCTTGGGGAGGATGATATTCTAATTGCCATTGTGCCAATGGTTAAAAACAAAGAAGCCTTGTATTTCTGATGGCAATAACAAGTGTACAGAAAGTATGGCACAGTATTCTGATATTCAATAATAAAGACTCAAAAATGCTTATTGAGTAACCGAATACCTGAAACTGATATTAATATCTGAATATTAATTCAGGTCTTTAAGATTGATAAGAACTACTTCAACAAGCAGCATACATAGAATTTTACACTGAATGGGCATATCTATCAACCATGTTATGCTGGTCAATTAGAACTGATTAAATATGGAAGAGTAAATCAATTCCTAATATTTAACAGCTAGCAAATATATTTCCTTTCTTTTTCTGGGCACTTTTGCATACTGAGCTAACTCTATCATATATCCACAAAGTACTTTGCATAATCCAGTGTAATTAAACCTACTGTTTAAGCAAGATATTCTTAAAATAGCAACTGTTCTAAAGATAGCAAAGCTGCTCCTAAAAAGGCAGTCTTGTAATCTAGAGACAGAAGCAACTTAAATGAGAGCCAGGGAAACTGACTGAGAATTTAGTTCAGAAGTTGGTAAAATACTGATACAACTTAAGATGATTAAATTTAACATCTGATCTATCAGATAAACAAAACAAAACAAAAAAAGAAGCCCAAACTTAGGCACATTTTGTTCTTCATCAAGTTTGCCTGTATCTATGCTACTTTTTTCTGCAGCAACCCCCAGCAGTTGCAACCCAAAAAGTCAACCCCATTCCTGGGTGCCCAAGGCAGAGCAGATCAGTCAATCAAGTAACTGCAGCTTTACACTGGGTTAGAGTGAACAATGGCAGAAAGATGCCATTTTCACACTCTGAAGCAGGGTTAAAGGTTAAAAGGTTCTATCCTACGGAGTTACTATAAGCAATACTTATTTTACATACTCATATGAAGAGATAACAGGACTGTGCATTACTAAAGTTTGCTGATTGTACTAAATAGTTGCAGACATTAAAACACTATAAAGGACTTGAACTACAGCAGGATTTGCACAAATTGGGGGGATTGGAGTGTCTTGCACCAGATGTTGCAGAAATGAGCTCTTTGCCTTCTGAAAGCATAATGCCAACATTAACTAAATCCCTGGAAAACTTGGGTTTGGGCTGTGCAGGACTATTAATAAATAAATTTCATGACCTGGACAGGAAAACTGAGATGAAAGATTATGCCAGCTAATAATGTGCCAGATTTTTGATTCCAGCAGTACCATAGCACCCACCCATATTTTTCAAGAATATTATCCGTATCCATATTTTTATAGTTTTGAATTAATAGTTGAAACTATGAGATGGATCTGTGAGGCAATGCACATAAGCAGACATGAATTTCTAGATTTTATTAACAAGAGCTTAATCTGTGGCCCTCTGGAAAGGAAATAACTTTGAGAAAGGTTAAAAAGCCATATAAAATATGTATTTGAACTAAAAATTTTATACTGTTCATATTCTATTAAAATCCCTCCCACCCCCTCAGAAAAAAATGCTGAATATAGCTGGACAACTGTCAGAGCATCTGGAATGGAGTACGTGTTTGAAAATAAGAATATGTAACTGGTATTATTTAACAGTTTAGCAATGTTTCCCTACATGATTTGCAAAGGTTGGAGAGATGAGAAGCTGGCCTGCTTCTGTGCTTTGATGGTTATTTGTGGTGAATCTTTTCCATTCTACAGTATGCAGAGTGGAAAGTGGCAGTGGCTCTGCCACTGTTCCCAGCCATGTTACTGCCACAGCAGTTTCAAATCCCACCTGATGGAGCCTGACTGTGGATTAGTACATCTGTTCTCTGACCATCCTTCCTGGCCTTTGTTCATCTCTTTCAATGTTTTTAGCTGGTAGGATGGCCTTTGATTCACCAGGAGAGCCGGCTTATGGATAGTCTGTTATGCTATAATCCTCATTCACCTAAAATTGCCCTCACCCCTGGCCTGAAACTGCATTTCGTCAGTCATTCTCCATACAGTCTGTTCAGCTCACCCACTGGATAGGTGAAGTATCCCTGGCAGTCATATGAGAAAGAGATATTTGAGGGCTTGCTACTGAAACAGAAAGTACTGCAGAGAAAAGGTCACGAAATTGCCATCCCAGGAAATGTTTCCTGAAACATTAGGAGCTCTAAAGAAAGACTGTAATTCTGATATTGTCGACCCACAGTGAGGATTGCAGTAAGATGCCTAAAGCTATTGCATAACCATGCCAAAGGATGTTAAACCACACCTGAAGCAGTTCCTGAACAACTGCAGAAAATATTCCCCCAGACACTATAATTCTTTTCATCATCTGGGTTGCAACCTCATGTGTGGTCCAGCCAACCCTGCTTTGGAAGGGGCAACACCTGGGGCAAGGATTGGAAAGGCAACATGCACTTCTGCCATATCTGTTAATTCACCCTGTGTCAACTCAACTGGATTGAAACAGAAGGGAAGAAAGGTAATCATTGCACCGACCTGGAGGAATAACTACACATGGTTGCTCTATAGTGTGAATGTGAATGCTTTAGGGTAGTTAATCAGACTGTGAATTGCTATAATCAAAGTAGGTAAACAGAATTTTTGCCAGTTCTCTGCTCCTCCACACAACAGAATATGACTGGTGATCTTCTCCTGTTATCAGCACTGTAACAGTCCTGTAAAGTGTCTTCCTTTTAAGATGAAAACTAATATTGTGTAATGAAGGTCAGCAGAATTTTCTTTTAACTTTTATAGTAATATAAATCTCCCTGTAGATTAAAAAAAAAAAGATAATATCTTTCTCTCCTACCTCAAAGCATACAAAACATTTGAAATCTCTAAATGCTTTTGCAAATCTTGGTTCTAGGGTTGCTGTAGTTTGGTAGAGGAGGATGTAAGTCTGTATCAGACTGTTTAGTCCAATCCTCATACTAAGTTTCAGGGCCACAGTCAGATGCAGAAATACAACTCACACTAAGACCCTTCATAGTCATGACAGGAAAATTTTAGCTGTAGTAAAATTACAATGGCTACTGTAAAAGAAACTCTGAGCAATTTCCAGATTTTAGATGTTCCCGCATACCCCTGGTTTAAATAGAAACAGTATTACTGCTGATCTTACAGGGGTACTGGGAAACAAATAAAATGATTGTCATTCTTCATAATTTTTTCCCATAAATCAAAAGTTAATTACTTCACAGATGGCAGAATAGTGAATAAAATGAATGCAGTCAGCTTGCCTAGAAAACTGGATTGCAGAACATATGCAGTGAAATGAGACAGAAAAAAGGGCTGGCAAACAATAAATATCTATTTCCTTTTTGCTTTAAATAGACTAAAAGGTCAGGAGAAATATATGACTGGCATTTGTCCAAATAAATAGCAGTAAAACTAGGTATATTGGTCCACAAGCAATCTCAGACAGAGGGATGAGCACTAACTTGGCTAGTAAAAGGCATTCCTCCATAACAATATATTTCTTTTATATTTTTAATCATAATAAATTGAGACAAATAGTCTTAAGTTCACTGCTATTCTGCCATATTGTTAACAGTGATAAAGATCAAGTTTTTATTACACATTTAAGGGATATAAAAGAAATATAAGAAATATTTTATGTTTTTTAAGTGTATTATATGTAAGAGCATTGTAGACAGTAATTTTCAGGATTCATGGTCTGCACATATGAAACATTTAGTTCCACAGCAAAAAGATTTTCTTTTATTCTTTTGTGCCACAGCTGTTCATCTACCTCATTGATTTAACACTGACACATATTGGGAAACTAAAAGAATAATGAGAGTGGCTACAGGCATCCCAGGATTAGTTAGAATATTAAGAAGCCAACATTAGAGACAAGGCTCAAAAGCCACAAAAATAAGGTGTCAGTTCTGGCTAAATTCATCAGAGAGGTCTATACCAGAAACAACAGATATGAGTGCTGGTTTTCTTTTTAGTCCTAAACTTCATCTGATAAATTTAATTATTTCAAATAATATATTGTATGTGTTTGTTTCATGGCCGTCAGAACCTTCCCATGGAAGCCGAGAAGCTCCCTTATCCATCACCTGAGATTAAGGAGAGGGATTTTTTAAAACCTGCATTTGAATAGCCAGATGATGCAAACATGAAAGGAAGAACACCTACTGTCCAAATTGCAATGTTTCATCATTAATTTGTTTTCAATTTGTTTGTTAGTGAGGTAAGAGTTCTTTAACTATGAGCAGTAAGGATAGATCAGCCCTGATCTGGTACTGTATGAACTTGGATAGGCCAAGTCTTGCAGGAAAAGTTCTGTGATCAGATTTTGTCAATATACACCAAATATTTTCCACATATCCCCTTACAACAGTGACAGCATTTAAATGGCTAGATCTGGAGCTCCTATGGTACTGTAGGAGCAGTACAATCCACTACAGAGGATTTTTATTGTAATGTGATACTTTGGCATCTCAGAGCATGTGATTTGTGTTCATTTCTGATAATACATTTTTCACACGTGCTAAAACATCCATTGGGCTTGGAAGTGTATTCACTGGTTCTGTTGTGTTCAGCAGAACACCAGAATGATGAAAGATCTCAATGCAATAGCCAACACTTACACACAAGTCAGCAATGCTGACATATCCCTGTTTAGAGGTGAACTCTCAGGTATGGCAGCCTTGAAAACCTAAAGGCAGGACATGTCAGGTTGAAGAGCTGAAGATGAAACCAACACACTTCTGCAGGGATTGGGGTGCTCAGCTTAGGATTCATCAATCATTCTACAATCAATTGCTCTTCAGCAAACACCTCGTAGAAGGGCAGATCACAGTTTTCATTTACATAATGGTCACCCTCAGTAAATTAATTTGTACCTTAATAATGAAGCCTTTGTTCTGCTGGAATTTCACTGTATAGGTAAGACTGCAGAAGAATCTGAGAAATTCCAGTGCCTGATCCCATTAGCTACCAGCTGGGATTTCAGAGAATATTTTTTCCACGTCCCTCAAATATTGTAGTCTAGGGATAAAAGAGTCTGTTTTGGAAACAGATAAAAAATAGTTACAAAAACAAGACCCTATTTAAGCATGGTTATGTCTGTATTTAAAAAAAAAATCCAGCGCTTGATCTTGGCATTAAACCATACATAAAAACTTGGCAAATGGGCTGAAGTGATAAATTAGGCAGAATGAAAAGAGACCTGAGACACTAGGCTTGATGTCATGGTCTAGTTGGCATGGATTCTTACTGTTCTTTGACTGTAAATGTATAGCTTTTCTATGGGAGAAAGAGTTAATATATTTCATTTTAAAATCCAAGTTCCTATGGAAGAGGTTACAGGAAAGCTGTGAGGTGATGGGCAAAAAAATGCAACAGTAATGAACTACAAAAAGATAATACAAACATGCACCTAACATAAGGGACTGATTCCGAACATCTGCTTTAGAAGCTCAGTATAGGGGTTGGAGGTGGGAACGGTGGGGAGAAGTTTAGAGGGCCTTTGATGGTTTTTTTTAGGGGTTTTTTTCCTGCTATTTCAAAGAGAGAATGATTCGAAGTACCTGAGTATCAAACTATCCAGGTTAAACATTTAAACTCCCAGTGCAGTCAATGACAGATTTATAGTCTCTTTGCAGTCTCTGGGAACTCACGAAGATTCAAGAGGTCACCAATCTGAGCTGTTTACTTCTGGCATAGGCTACTGCCACTGTAGCCAACATGGCAGAATGGATGATATACTTGCTGTGATTCAGCGCTCACACATTAACTTAAAATCACTGCTGACTTTCTTTTAGGTTAATGACTTAGGTGGCACTCTGTGGCAGCCAAAATGTCATTCAGCCACCTCTGGTAGCAATCTGGAGAGGCCCAATAGCTATCAGGCTTGGATGTTTGGTGGCAGTAAATTGCCCAGGGTCCGTCTGCTAGAGCACAGCTGACAGCAACTGAAGTGCTTTTAAAAGGCATTTCAATGTTCTTGCATAGTGGAAGTTATCCTGGAAGGAGTGCTAAGCTGTGTCTGACCACTGACCTCTCCCAGACGCCTCAGCCGGTGAATGAAGCACTTTGGTCTGCTCAGATCCAGAACTGAGAATCGTCCTCTGCAACTGCCTCCTCTCATTTCGAACAGGAGGAAGACTACATATATGGTAAGCAATATTTACGAGTAACAGCAAACTCACCAAAAAAGAGGAATTCATAGGATTCATGTCTCCACACAAATGCCAGAGCGTAAATGCCTAATGCTTAACTAAAATCCAGGATGGAGAGAGAAAGCTGGGTTTGACCCTGTTCCCAGAAGTCTCTCTGCTTTCCATCACACAAATGGGCAATGGAAAAAAAAAAAAAAAAAAGGATTATGCTAAACAGATTACTCTAACACAATTCATCTATTGCAAATACAGATAAGGAATGCATCTGAAAGAAGCAGCAAACTGGTGCATTTCAATCCAGCCTCTTCAAAGCTAATGAATAGAATGAACAGTGAAAACTTAGCACTACTTCACGACCTGAACAGAAATTCTGTGCAGAGCTGTACAAAGAAATAAACCTGGAATTCAGGCTAGGACACAATCTTGTTTAGTATCTATGCAACAAAACCTTGGTTACGGTACCAAAACCTGATATTACACTGTCAGTCTTCATAGAACTGAAATAGATCATCTCTGCAATGCATTAGCAGAACTGCTCATCCAGCCTTCCAGTTACATAATGAAGTCTATGTAATTTGCTTGTTGCACAGGATCATGCTACATCAGCTTTTCTGCTAACCTCATACACTAATATGGAAAGAAATCCCACGAAATATAGCTTCATGGCACACAGACAGGAAATGTGGAAATATGTCATGTGTCCTGATCTTCCACACAGTGGAAGAAGAGCAATTTTGTTATATTCAGGATTTTCCAGCATAATTTTAGATTCAAATCTGGAAAAAAAGGAAAAAAACCCCACTACTCAACCATATGCCTCTCTCTGAGTCACCTGTTGACTTCAGTATGAGTACCCATATGCTGAAGGTGTACAACATATTGAAATAGTGTCGTGGTTTGAAACCAAAACTAGAAACAAGATAGATCCTTCTTCTAGAGACCTGAAATGATGTGGAGTTCATATGTGAAAGATTTACAATTATATCAGGATTAAAAAAATAGAACATAACTATTAATGTAATTGGGAAGACCAAAAAGAAAGGGATCACAAAAATGGCAAGACAACTTCTATATTCTGGGATGACTAGAAGGTGATTAATTCACAGTAATACAAAATTGGATCACTATGCCTTTTGTAGTTTGAATGCTACAGAGCACTGCTGAATTGAGGGTTGCAAAGAAAGAAGAATTTACTACCCAATTAGGATGGCCTTGTGGCTCATTACTGATGTATTTAAAATGTTCCATCTTGCTTCTTAATGTGGGCAACGATAAGTTTGATTGTCACTCAATAAATCATGCTTTTTTTTTCACCAGATCAAAGTGTTAGGTAACTTGTATCTTTTCTCTCTGCATAGGTATTTCTGATTTTGCCTTAATATTGTACTGGAAAATAAGCAACCCCGATTGTAGTATCTGTCAAAAAATTAGATCAGACTCTAAACAGAACAAAAATATTCAGTAATGCAAGATAACAGGGCTATGAATTGTGAGCACTTGGGTATTTTTAAATTGCATTTGATAACTTTTCAAAAAGCTATTTATAGCTCGGAGGAATATTCACTGAGTTGTGTAGTCCCAGCTCTCCCACTTACATATGGTAATATTTCTGAACATTCAAACCCCTTAGCATCAGTCAAGGCCTCTTAGTGCTATTGTTCAGGAGTAAGTACGTATCATACATTTCACTCATGAGGTTACATAAGGATATTTTAGGCAGAGCTGAGCATAAAACACAGGTTTTTAATGAAACAGCTACAAACATTTTCCCTTGCTGCACCACAGAACAATATTCCTAAAAGATATGCAATATTAGTGTTGTTCCAGCTTCAGTGTTTCCATGACATAGAAATGCAGGGGTTTTAGGAGCAAGTGATTTGTTAGATTGACTGGAAGAATAAAATAAATTTATTTATGAGCTCATCATCAGGTGTGAAAAGAAAGCAAAAACTTCCAACTAAAGCATGAAGAAAAAATGTTCTGAGTTAAACCTAATTTTGTTATGTACTTAAGACAACTTGAGACAAATGGATAGTTAGCACTAATGGCTAAACCAGGTGCTTTTATCACTTGCTTGTTCCAGGAATGTGGAAGGCAAAGCCAAGTACCAAATATCTAATGTACTATCACAGCATCATTTATGAGATGCTGTGCTATGGCTCTTACAGCACTAAAGGAAAACATTTGTTTTAAATATCAGAGAGATCTAAAAGTGGAAAAACTATTTATGTCCCAAGTTAAGACACATAAAACAAGAAGATTGACCAAGAAGTAGCTCAAGTATAGTTCAAGCATTGCTCTAGAATTTGATTACCTGATATCTATCGTGCTGTTTTAAAGTTTACTTTATTTATAAGCAAAACTAAACTAGCATTCTCCTTTGGCCTCACTGGCAACAGAACACTCCCTGTATATAATATCTACTGCACTGCAGCCCTGTTCATTAGGATGCTGGAGCTGTTCCTGCTTAAAAGACTCACAAGGTGATGTTGGCTGTTGGATTCAGGGTTCCTGTCCACAAGCATGGTCTGCACACTCACTGGAAAGTCAGAGCTGCACAAATTGTTATGATTGAAAGGTCTGTTACCTCCAGAGGAAGTTCTTTCTACCTTCTGGTTTATTTGCAGCCCACTGTCAGAAAAAAGATTGCCTTGATCCCAATCTGTAGACATAAAGTTTTATTCATCAAAACTACCAACTGCTATTCTTTTATCATTCTAAATTTATAGGAAAGAAGGTAATCTTTGGAGAAATCTGTAAATTTGAAAAACCAAAAATTTGTAAAATAATTAATTGTCAATGCATAATGCAGGTCATAACATTAGATAACAGGGAGAGCTGCTCTCACTACCTTGGGATTCTGCACTAGCAAGGACATCATCCTACCCTGCTTTCAGAGCAGCAGTAAAAAACAATCAGATTTTCACTACAGCAACTCTACCCTACCATGTATCTGGAAATCATCCAACTCTCTGAAGGACTCAATCTCTGGTCTTCCCAGTAAACTAGATTATTCTACATGGTTATACTGGAGTACACACTTGACTGCCCTTCTCTCCTCAGTGCAGTCAGGAACCACAATAAATGCAGAAAATCAGACTGTTATGAAATTCCTTTAACTGCCATGGTTCTTCCTTAATTTCCACTGACATCTTGCTCAGTCTTGGGAAGGATGAATTTGTATATCCAGACTTTCTCAGAAACTGCTAGAAGTACATGTGGGGAAGTAAATTTTCTCCTTCCAGAGAAACAGTCCAGAGGATTTCTTAACATCCATACTGCACTAACTAAAGACTTTAGAACTTGTGAAAACATAACCTCATAAAAGCAGCTTTGAGGAGACTAATTAACTAATTTTATGATACGAAGTTTGTGTTTTCTTAGTATATAATCTATTTTAATTAACCATGAAGTAGAATGTTAATTATTGTTGTCATTTCATTTTAGACAGTCATATCAGTTTTCAAATGGACTTCACTGGATGTTATTGAAAACACATTTCAAAATCAAACATGTGACAAATTAAAGTGTTTTAAATAAGCACCATTCAAATTCGATTCTGCAAGTAGGTGGGAAAATAATTCTGGTCTGCAGCCTAGATCCTGGATGTCATGTCACTGTAAAGAAAAGCCTTTGTGGCAAGAGATTAACAGACACAGTGCTTTACTTTTCCCCATAACCAGAATTTTTACAGTAGACACAGATTGCACAGACATAGTCTGGAAGGGCAAAAAGAAGCAGGGCATTTCTGGATAGGAAGCTTCCCTCAAGAATTTCAGAATATTTTCTTGTAATAGCACATGCCGTTTCTTATCTGCACTCTGCAGCTGCCTAGCAGACACTAATGAGAGATTTCATGTTCATACCAATTACTTGAAATATTTAATGTCCTTCTTAAGGTGCATTTACACATCAAAGAAATGACTCAGTCCAAGCATGCCACAATGATGCAGAGGAAAAGAAAATGTCCCCACTTTGTGTTGAAAGAGAAATGACTTTGAGTTCTCCTGCAGCTAAGGCTACATCATCAGTTTTATTTTAGATCTTCATTTTCAGAGGTTGATAACCCAGGGCAAAAGCACTGTATCTGTGCAATTATGGGTAGACATTTTATCAGGTAAACACTAAAGTCATACCCTCCTTAGCCAGATAGGGACATTTTTAGGCAGGCAACAGACAGGATCCCAAGAGCAACTTGGTACAAGAATAATGAAAGGTGTTGTGCGTAACTAATAGGAAGCTGGATTCTGAACCAAAATAACCCATCCTATCTTACACAACTTGGGTGTTGTAGCCAATTCTTTGAGGTCTGAGACAAATCACAAAAATTCTCTGTCCATAAATACACCCTTCTGGAAATAATAAATTGTTTTCTTTTATTTGTTTTGTCAGAACTCATTCAATAAAATGTTCTGTGAAGAACACTGGGCATTAATTAGCCTTTTGTTATTCAGGAAAACAATTGCTGAACAATCGGTTTCAATTGGTGAAAAAAATACCAAACATGTAGGGTAGGTTGCTAGTGATGTGTTGCCATGGTGGTGGCCACTAACTTACACAGTGAGTAGCAAATGTATGAGATTTTTTAGTTTTGGGGTTTTTTAAACCGCTAGAAAATATATTGACTACCATTATCTACATGAAACCAAAGAAAGCTGGGCTTGTTAAGTGAAAGGATCCAATTAAATGCATATTGATCTCATTTTCTGTACTACTATCTTACTAAGAAATTTCAGCCCAGGGTGGTTGGTTACAGTTATGTGAGGACTAACCCCCCGCCCTGCCTAAGCCCATCTACAGCTAGAGTGTTTCTGGTTGGTGAGGAGGGATAAGATGCACCCAGAAGGCAGCAGATCAGTGGGGTAGTAAGGGGCGAGCTCAGCAGGGTCTGAGTGAAACACCAGGCACTGGAGTACCCTCCCTTCCCTGTGCCATGAGGCAACATCCATCTTCCCCTTTCTATCCAAAGAAATTGGGCGTTATTGCCAGAGATTGCTGCTCACAAAGACATCTTACCCTCAGTATATAAGCATCATCTGAATTTGGCCTCACTTCCTTTAAGGTCTTATTAGATCTGTCTCTGATAAGGAAACATCTTTAGCTGTTAAATAACATTTTCCTAGCACATGCGTTTAAATGGCTGCAGTTGGTTCTCTGTCTACTGTTTCATGCTATTTGTATTTTAGCCTTTTAAAGAAATGTATTTCAGCATTAGGAATACATTTTTGGCCTTAAAATATCCAGAATGATAATTGTAACCATTTTTTCTTTAGAATACTAACATAAACAAATACATTCACAGATATGAAGGATACTTCTCATATGTAGAGAATGTTTATAAATAATATCAAGATTTTAGAATCTGTAATTGCCTCCCATTTTTTCTGCTGCTTAGAGGAGAATCTAAAATATTTGGCTTTTGAAAATTAAAAATAAAAGTGTTAGTTTTCAGTATCATTTGAACTAAAACAAAACCAAACACCCTGCATTTTATTTTTATGGGAGTTAATATTCAAATAGCACAAGGTTATGTGGTCTATACTAAAACAGATAGAGTTTTTTTAGCAAAACACATACTCATAATTCCATTAAAAATTTAATTGCTGAATTTGAAAGAATAAATTTGCTATTATTAGCACAGGCAGCCTTTGATTTATAGGTTAGAGGGGAAAAAATGGTCCCTTAGACACTATTAGGAAAGACTGTTTCATGTTTAATCCTTTTCTTCAGTTGGTACTCCCTTTGACCAGGAACTATTAATCTCTGGGGCTTTTTTATTCCTCGGAAAAATTAGCTTTTGGNAAGCATGGTTTCATGCAGAGAATAGAGAAATTCAGTTAATTTCACAGAAAACATTTGTATCTTCATTCAGAACCTAGCAATTACACAGTCAAAATCGGAAAGAATAAAAATCTACTAAAAGAGGTTACTGAGATGACAAAATCCTGGGAGTTTAAAGGAAGCAGGAGCACAACCATCACTGGTCTTCAGTAAGGCAGGGGAATTAAACACTTTCAGGTGACCCTTTTGCAAGTTCAGCAGGAATGGACACAGGACCAGTGACAGGACACTGAAGCCATAAGCCAGCCACAGACTGCTGTAGCAAAGAAATAAACTTTCACTATGGGTACACAACAGCGTGATGTGTATGTGTGTGTGTGAGAAAAAATTTCACACCATCTTCTAAAGTGTGTGGTATCGCCTGCCACAGAAAATTAAAATGGTTTTAATTAGTAATGTACTCCTTAATGGTTTTATAGAAAAAAATCGTACCAAATTTTGAGGTGATATGAGATTGTGAAGTGGTAGTTTACCCACAAAAGGAAAGCAGACTCAAGTTACTTGCAGAGGATGATTGGGGGCAGGAAATACAGGGGTATATAAAGGAAAACTATCCTCAGGACACCTGTAATACCAATTCCTATAGAAATTCTGCAGGTCAGAAATTCATAATGTTAAAAGAACTCTGAAGGGAATGAACTGAGTGGATAAAGATTTTTAGTGAAATATTAACAAGATTTTCATCCCTCTGCTTGGTTTAATGGGGACAATAGACTTTTCTAGAAGAGTCACAATGGGGTCTTCCACATATGGCTCTCCTTGTTCAGAACAAGACAGTGGGTGAAAATAGGAAGTACAGTGTAACAAAAGAAAGGATCCTAAGATGGATAGGATTGTAGAAATGAATCTAGAAATAAACTTAATTAGCACAGTTGTATGACGTGTCCTGGATACTTGCCTGCAAGAACGTAAATGAAATAAACTTCAAGGAAGTGGGCTTTAAGAATATCTATATTAATAGTATATCTAAAAACTGTTTAAAAATAAACTAAAACAAGGGAAGATGCAGATTGCTGAAAGCAGATACTTTATGAAAAGTGACATGTCTCCAGCTGTGGAGTGGTCTGGAAGGATATTTGACACTGCATGGGTTACCAGTGCCATCTTTGACATTTCCGAGAACCAGCACACAAAGGAAAGACCCAGCACACTGATGGAGCAGAGGTGGGGAGTGACAATTAACAAGTACACCATGGCTCAACAAAAAAATAGCATTCCAGTCAGGGAATTCAGCATCCTGGAGCCCACTGGCTTGTCCAAGTTGCTTATCCAAAGGCAGCCCAGACTTGCCCTACCTTATGCCAGACTGCCTGATTACTGAGCCGAGGACTGGACAGGCTGCATGCAGAAATGGGCTGAGTGAAGTCTTTTAGCATGTAAATGCATATCTGCAATGCACAATAGGTGAAAGAGATGATTTAAGTGCTTTCTGTCAGTGGCAGATTAAAAGATCAAAATTAAAATTGTAAAGGTGTGTTGTGCTAAAAGGATGCAGACACAGTGTGGGACCTGGCATTGTGGTGTCTGACTTTGAAGTGGTTGGCATCTTCTTCTGAAGTGCAATCCACCATGCCGTGTCAGCTGCCTGCACTCTCCACAGTGCTCTTCTGAATGAGATTCAAAGCAGCAGCACGCTGAGCAGTGAGCCACAAACACTACTCTAAGGAAAAAATCTAATGAGAGAGGTGTTTCTGAAATCACACCCTCCTTCCGTTTTGGACTCCCAGAAAAGGATGAGTTATGCTAGGAAGTCACACACCAAAGTTTCTCCAGTACAAAAAACCAGCTTCCTAGCTTCAGGCAAAATCTCTAGAGAATTTACTCCAACATTTTTGGACTGGGACACCCAGATAGGGCAGCTGTAGGAACCCCTAGTTGTTTAAGATGTCTTGTTGAGGACACAGGGAATTGTAGATGCTGAACCATCATCACACCTGCAGTCCCAGCTGCAGAAACTGCTGTTGGTCCTAACAGAAACCATCTTGGTTATGCTGGGCTACAAGGAGAAAGAAAAAGGCAGCACAGTACAAAAGGCAGGCTAATGGGGCACACCCCAGCTGGAGTGGCTGAACCAAGAAGAGTCCCTCTACTTTTTTAGCGAAAGCATCTGGCATTACTGTGCTTTCTGATGAACTTATACTGCTTGTATGTATCAGATTGCTCTTACAACAAAGTACTAGACCAAATGCCTAAAGATGTATATGTAGAGGAAAGCCTGAGAGACGACATGGTAGTGAACATACACTTATATAGAGTATGTCCAGGTGCAGAATTTCAGGCATGAAGGAATTAACCAGTGAAACCTAAGTGTCTGCAGACCAAGGGGAAGGGATTTCTAAGCCAAGTATAAATACTACTAAATTTCCCCAGAAACAGTACAAGACTTTTGTCTTCTCAGAAGAAGACACTTTAAAATAGGGAAGGACAGAACTGAAGGAAATACCAAACAAACAATGAAAGATAATTTTGATTTTTCCCTTAAGTATCAGAGGTGCAAACTATGGTGTAATTTACATGTGAACTGTGAATTAGGCAAATATACTAGCTACACTGGGTACATAGAGGCCACCAGAGACCACCCTCAAAGGCTGAAAAGCAGATAATGCACCATTAAAATAGTATGACAAAACATAGAATGAGGGCAAAACCATAAGATAAAGTATTTGCAAAAGATACCCTTATTTTGGTTATGACATTGCTTCAGAAAATTGATACAGGATTACATGCCACTGAGAAAAGTCCTGTATGCACACACAGAATACTGTTCTTGCTTTATAGGAGATAAGCCTGTCAAAAAAACCTAAACTACATACTGAAATACATATGTTTCACTCAAGGTAAGAAACTTTATGTTGTAGATGTCATTCACTCACTTTTGCCAGTTACCATAAGCAAGCAGCATCACTGCTGCTCTTTGTCTATATTTTTTTCTAGAACCAGAAGGGCACTGTCCTTCTCATAATATTCCAGGATCTTAACAATAAAATAGAAATAAAAAATAAGGAAAGGAATTTAGCTTAATGGCAGAATGGCATAGGCGATGTTTGGCAGATTCTGTTTTAGTATACAATGCTACTACTACGTGCCCCTCATGTACAACTCCCCCTGCACTATAAAAGACCAAGAAAGTTGCAAAGTAGTATTCTAAGTATAGGACTTTTACCTATGTGAAAGATTACAGGTGGGATTTGGATTCCTACAACAACTTGACTATTGCAGCAAGCTTGTCATTGACTGGTACACCTTGTTCTTAGTTGAAAAGTCAGGACTTTTCTGAAGGACTTTTTTTTCTAAATCCAAGCACTGCTCAAACCCTCCCCACTGAAAGCAGGTGGAAGCTTAATGATTAATTAGTTCATATAAAATATGATGCAGAAGACATAAAACTAATACCCCAGTAAAATGGAAAGTGCTACTAACAAAACCACTTACATTTGCAACAGTAAGGGACCTTCCAGGTTAGACTTGTAGGTCAGGAACTGTTTCTGTCTTTGGTGAGAGGCTTTTCATCTCAGCCTACTGAACAGTGCTGACAAACACTGACCTTGCTTGACCATGGTCATTAACTCTGTTCACCATGACAGATTTAACAGCACTTCTGTTTTACGCTGCTTTCTCTGACCCATTTCTTCCTGGCTTCTCACTCAGACCTGGTTCAGAGTTTCTCTTTGCCAGGGTGAAGTCTCAGTAACAAATTTTCCCAAATGTGGTTTGCCTTTTTTTTTTTTTCCCCCAGTCTATGACCTGGCTTGGCTTGCTAAAGGGAAGAAGCTCAGCAGTCTGTCAAATCTGACATTCCCCCCAGCTACAGAAGCAGACAAAATGTATTAGAGTGCCAAGGTGACTATTCAGAGCAGGAAAAGAAGGTAAAACAGTCCACTGGATTCTACTTTCTGAGCAGGCAGTGTGGCATAAAACAATTCATGTCCTAAGTTTGGAAAGCAGAAAAATGAGCTGCTTGTGGGAAAATACAAATGCTAGGTTCTCTTGCATTCATAATTACAGAGCAGAGTTGTCCAGATAATTCAGCTTTTTACAGTATGAATTTTCCATGTTTTTCAACTCAATTACATTAGTAGACACAGTTGTGCAAAATTTCACACTAAAGGGAGTGTATGTGTTTGCTTGATACTGTGAACAGTTAAGTTTGATACATGAAAAATATGCAGTAGTAATAGAGGAGACTTGAGTACAGGGAAGAAGATAAGCACTATAAAATGTCACTAAAATATCACTGGTTCACTATTGCTGGGATGAGCAGATAACAGTGAGCAGTGGATATTCTATATTCCCAGGAAGAAAAACTTTTCCTTACGTGTCAGACGTTTGTACTCTAATAGTAATCATATATATGTTGATGGAAAGAATGGAACCAGAACTGTCAAAGGTGGTTGACTCTAAAGATGTATAATCTCTGTGTCACTTCCAAAACTAGAATATTTTTGGAGAACAAACTGCTCTTGATTGCGTCTTAGGAGAGCCTTGCCAGTGAGAAGTCTCAAGTGAATGATGATCTTCTCCCATTCAGCATTGAGGATGAAATCGATAGCCCATTCTTTAACAGTTAATAATAATCTTTATATAACAGCAGTTTTAAAAAAAAGACCAGAGTATTTATAAAAAATCTGATTTATCACACATTGAGAATATGCTTTGCCTGCAAAAGCCATCTGTTTTTGCACTTCACAGCTCCATTTTCTGTAGGAGATAGGCTGTCATATGAAACATTTCTTTCTGCTGTTTATTTTGGGGTTCTCAGTTTGAAGGAGATAAAATATTTTGTATTTTGTTGGGTTTTTTTTTCAGCACAAGAAGACATATTTGAAGGCTGACACATGAATCACGGGCCCAGGGAAGGTGTTAAGCTTGTATAATAGTTTAAGTTGAAGTGACGATTGGGTCAGACAATTGTCAGTGTCTGGAAAAGCTTTCAGGTGAAGTGCCTTAGGGAAAGGTAATACTAGTGTCAGAATTGAATGAACCACTACACTGAGCAGAGTAGTCTGGTAAAACAAGTGCTTTGTTTGCTCCAACTCCAAAAAATGCACTTTTGATGCTGCAATTAGGGCAAGAATGTCCTTCATAATTCTCTATGAATGAGCATTTTTTGCATGTATGAACATTTATGATGGAGTTCTATTAAGAAAATGTATTGTTAATTAGCCAAAGATTAATTTCTTTTCTTAGCTTTTTTATTCCTATTTTAAGCTTTAAAAATTTTGTGAGGAGAGTGACTTCCCAGTTATAGGTGCACATCTTTGTGCCTCATAGTTAATTACATTTAGTTACACACTAAAGGCAAGTGAAAAAGAAAATATACTTTCAGAGGTTGATAGATGATCTGTATTGGATGCAGATGTTCCAATGACAAAACAGGGAGTATGGTTTACAGCTTATTTTTCAGCAATATGGCCAGCTTCAAAACTCCAATAGTTAGGAAGAAACAGTAGCAGTGATCCTAATATTTCTTCTTCAACATTATGGAACACTCAGCCAGGCAAAATTGGCATATGCAGAGGTACGATAGGAGAAAAGGAAGTACCCTAGTTAACCAAGAACCGGTATATCCTCAGCAGAAGAGAGAAAAACATCTTTCCTTGAAAGAGGAAGCTCTCAATCGCAAAAGCTGAGTTAAGAGATGTATTAGGTGAAAAATGAAAGAATAAAGAGGAAAGGAGTAATCTGGAAAGGAGGCAGCTGAAAGAATGAAAAGAGAAAATGAGAGAAAGGCACCAAGGGAATGAGGGGGAGGAAAGAAGAACATTTGAATACTTATCTGGATCAGTTCAAAGACACTAATTCCTACAATATTTTCCCATCAGTTTCAACAGGAATTGACTCAGGGTTATACTTTAATTCATATTTCTGTTAGACTTGCAACTGTATGCAGCAAAAGGAAAAAAAATTGCAGGATCTGGTTGTTTCAAAATAAACAGGAATGCTGGGCTGACAAATCCAGAGGAAGACAATTCTGCTCACATATGCAATAAAATGGTTTATGTGTGTCTCCCGTGGGTTCTGTTGGAAAGTCTGTGCAGATGTGGCGAATATACACCTCACTGCTTGTTTAGTTGCTGTATTTTTTTGGAATAGAAGTTCATTTAGGACAAGCTGGATCTGGGAGGAAAGCAAGAAATAGCAGACAATTCTGGTACAATTTTATCAGATACAATATAAAAGGAGGAGATATATGTTAAAATGGCAATGTACTCTTTAAGTGTTATGAAGTGAAGAAAAGTTTGGAAACCAGCACCCTTTCACAAAACCCACAGTTCATTCAGTTTAGTGACAAGGTGGTGGTTTTTTTTTTTTTTTTTTTTTCACTCAAAGCAAACAAAACCCACCCAAGAAAGTTTTAGATTTTACCTTCTTTCATGGACAAATCAAATAATCAACCCAAAAGGCCAAATTACCTTTTCTGAGAAGTTTAAAAGAGACTCATCATATTGGTCACGAAAGGCGCAAACACAGAGAGCCTGAGTGAAGAGCAGATGTAGTTTATGGCAACAGTGAAAGAGCCAAACCTTTGATTCCATTCCTGAAGAGAAGGTGTTCAGGAGGCAAACAGGATAGAGGAGCAGAGCAGAGACGAGACATCCGATCTGAAAGCTGTCAGGGTGCATAATAATTGCTGAACGGGTGAATTGAAAAAGAATGTGGGAAGAGCACAAGCACAAGCTAGACTTCTTACAATAAAAGCACTTGGAAAATTAAAAAAACCTGTAACTAATTAATATCATCTGTAAGAAGATAAAAGTCTTCTACAAGTAATTTCAAAACTCTTTCTCGGGACAGCATCTATTTTGGCCTCAGATGAGCTACAGCATACAGCCTGGGGATTTCTGGGAGGAGCAGTGACCAGTCTGAGCTCTTGCACTGGGTGCCATTGCACTTGCTTTACACTATAGGAAGCAATTCAGCAGATACCTCTGCAATCAGAGGAATTCTGAGGTAAGAATTACACCAGTATATACCCAGTGTATTTTATGGCATGCAAGATAAACACTTAACAAAGTCAGCAGAAGTTTATCTGTTAATCATTCTAGTGTCCCAGCCAGGAGACCCACAGGTATTGCCATAATGCTAAATGAAAAGAAAAAAGATATAAATCTATACTTTTTCTTGCCAGAACGTGGATGTACAAAAAATGCTTTTCAAAATTTTGAAAAGTCACAATACACAGGAGTGTATTCTTGTTTCCAATTTCCAATATTGCTGGGTATTGGGAAGAAGTCCTAATAACAGACATATGTTACGTGAAAACAACAAGCAAGAGAAAAAAAAGATGGATTTGAAGCTTTCCTAAAAAACCCTCTCTGATCATTTTTATTACTTCTAGTTTGTTCTTTCAGGAAGTGATATCACTTACTGCTATAGTCCTTTTTCCATTAGAATTACTGTTGGAGCACCTTAGTGATAGCCTGATTCATGGTCATTCCTACAAAGTCAACAGTTCTCCTCTGCAAAACTGAGAGGAGATCAGAGTGACCGCAGCTGTTCTGCAGTACCAGCCAAAACACATAAAATAGGTCACATAAGGGGATACTTATTCTGTAGTTTGAAGACCTTGGAGTCATTATCTTGAGATAAGTCACTCTTTCTAGTGTTGTAAAGTGAATTATTTTCACCCACATTTCATGTAAGTCGATAAGGAATCAGTAGAATACTGGCTTTCACTGAGTCTGTAGTCTATATTTGATGATCGATGTAAATTTCCATTACTGTAGTTCTTAGTGATTTTTGAGTTCTTAACATCTTTTTAATAAATTAGTTGGTCTGCTTGCCAGTTTTCTAACTTTTTTTCTTATAATACATTACAATCTCTGGTAAACAGCATCTCCTTGGAGTTTTCCCAGTAGTTACTGACTTTACCACCTTAATGTTTTTGCCCTCTGTAACCATATTTCACCCTTGGAGCACTAAAGTAGCACTCTTTCACCTGGACCCTCTCCATGGAATATTTATTTTCTTTGATGAGAAGCAATACAATAAACCAAAAAAAAGCGCCAAACAAAACAAAACAAAACAAAACAGAGAGAAAAAAAGGAGAAAGAAGAGGGAAGAAACGAAAAGAAGAAATACTTCCCCCTCCCCCCCAAATAATCTCCAACATCTTTATACAGAATCTGATAGTAAAATGAATACTGCATCTGTTCAGAAAAGCCACAATTCAGGCAGTGAACACATGCTGGTAGCTGTGCACAATAGCTTTCAGAGTCAGGGCCTGAATCAGCAGTATAACTGGTAAGAAAAAAGGGCTGAGACCAAAAATCTGTGACATGTGTTACGATGAGCTGTTTCATGAGACACAGATAACAAAATGACAGTCTGTACTCTGGTTGTTAAGAACAGGAAATTCTACTAGTATTTTTACCCTACTCTTTTTCAAATACTAAACATGAGGTGCAAATAAACTTTACTATTTGTGCTGACTATGTTAATGATGTATTTCATTTCACATCACAGTGATTCTTCACCCAGTCTCTATGACAAATATTTGTGAACAGTGAATATTTCCTTTTTAAAACCTAAGTAAAAAATTACATTGAAATTCACCTGTGTGTAGGACAGCCATCTATTTCTCATTCTGCTCTTAAAACAAGACTTAAATTATGTCACTGGTCTTAATATCCTCTGTATCCATAACATATTCCAGAAAGCATAAAATGTTGTTGTTTAAAAATGTTACTATTAACTCCTAAGGTAATAGGGAAAAATGAAAGATATTAGAAAATTATGCTAAATACCAATCCAGAGAGTAGTGCGTTCAAAGACATACTTCTGTTATTTTTTTCAAGCATTCAATGAAGTGAGCAATAGTTTCTGTTTTATTTCATATCAATTTACCTTATTCAGCTCCTCATTCCCCTGAGAAACTACTTGCAGGTTTCATTACTTGATTTCTTCTGCTCCTCTGCCTTTGGCTCCATGGAAACCAAGGTAAAATTAGTAGCAGGGAGGAAATCCCAAGCAGCCCTGAGGTAGGATCTTAGGAAATCCACCTTTTTTATTTTACAGAATCAAAGAATCACAAACTGCCTATGGTAACAAGGGATCTCCAGAAGTCGTGTTGTTCAACCCATTTGCTCAAGCAGAGCCACCTAGAGCAGGCTTTCCCGGACAATATCCAGGAGGTTTTTGAAAATCTCCAAGAATGAGAATACCTCCTCCATGTCTCTGGGCAACCTGCACCAGTGCTCAGTAAGCCTCAGAGTGCAAAAGTGTTTCCTGATGTTCAGAAAAAACCTCCTGTTGTTTGAGGTTGTTCCCACTGCCTCTGGTCCTGTCACTAAGTGCCTTTAAAAAGTGCTTGGCTCCATCCTCTTTGTGCCCTCCCTTCAGGTATTTATATACATAGATATATGCATATCATGTGTCATACCATATATACTTACATGCAGTCCCACCTCTCTCAGCCTTTCCTCATAGGAGGAATGCTCCAGTCTCTTCATCTTGTGGCCCTTCATTGGACTCTGCTAAATGTCCTTGTCTCTCCTGTGCTGGGGGGCCCAGAACTGGACACAGCACTCCAGCTTGTGGCCTCACCAGTGGCCAGTAGAGGGGAAGGATCACCTGCTGCCAGTGCTTTGCCTAATGCAGCCCAGGGTCCCATTGGCCACCTTTTTGGCAAAGGGCACATTCTTGGTTTATGTTTGATGCGGAGTCTACCAGAAGCCCTGGTCCTTTTTCTGCTGAACTACTTCCACCTGGTCAGCCTCCAGGGTACTCAGGCTTGTTACTCCCTGGGTGAAAGACTCGGCATTTCTCTTTGTTGAATTGCCTGAGCTTCCTGTCAGTCTGTTTCTCCAGACTTTCAAGGAGTATCTGGATGGCAGCACAGCTCTCTTATGTACCAGCCATCCCTCCCAGTTACACACCACCAACAACCTTGCTGAGGGTACCCTCTGCTCCATCATCCAGATCATCAGTGAAGAGGTTGAACAGGGCTGGATCCAGGACTGACCCCAGGGTACACCACTACCTACTGGCCTGCAGCTGGCCTTCATGCTGCTGGTCACCACCTTTGAGTGTCAGCCATTCAGCTTTCAATCTTCTGTCTGCTCATCATCAGCAACAGTTTCTCTATGAGGATATGGTAGACAGTGTCAAAAGCCTGACTAAAGTTGAGGTAAATAGATAATATCCATTGCCCTTACCCTCCTTATTTAAAAGGAGGATGTTAAATTGAATTTGTGATTTGATGATATAATTTGTTCTCTCTCAGCATTTTGTGCAGTGAACATTTCTAATATACTTGAGTGTGACAGCCAATGCTTGGAGAGTCACCGAAACTAGACAAGTATCAGTAGCAACATTTTTGAAAGCACTTGGCCAGGACTCACCTGAAAAACAACAAAATGAAAGAAGCGAAGCTGGAAGAAATAGAACTATCACCACTTATACAGGTTAGGATGGAAAAAAACATTCTATCAACAAATATGTGTAAGTAGTTAGTTTCATTTGAACTTCTCTCTAGTATATAAAACTCCTGTGAAAAGCTCTGTGGTTGTCATGATTTCACTGAGAATTCATATAATGAGATAAGGGGAAAACTTTTAAGCACGCAGTTGTTGGGAACAGTCTAAAATTTCTGTCGTTTTCATTATCAGGCCATGAGCTAATTAGTTGAAATAAGTAGGAAAACTTGCCTCATGGCCTATTAATTCACAATTCATATTCATGGGGGTTCCTACTCAGCCTCTCAAGCATCCTGGACTGCCTACTGAGAGGCAGCATGGTTTGCCCTCCAGTATTGCCCTGCAGAAAAGTGGGTATAGCACCACTTACTGTGTTTTGAAGTCTAATTAGCTGTTTGTAAAAAGAAGTGAGGTCGGCAGATGAAAAGTGCTTCAGAAATGCAAAATATTATTATTACTATTAATAATAATAATAAAGCACATGCACCAAATAATTATAATAGCAAAACAACACTGATAGCTTTATAAGGTTACCAAACAGTATGAAATGGATGTTAAGGGGAAATTGAGAAAATACCTTCTTTTCCTTCGGCAAAACCCCTTGAATATCATTGCTCCTTTTTTTTAACAGATACTGTTAATAATACAACTGGCATTAAGTGTTGTATATAAGCTAGGTGACTTTTCTAAGTAGAGAAAATAATACAGCTAATGTTTTAAAAAACAAGTCCATATTAGGTTAACAAATACTGAACGCTAATCAGGAGATTTTCCAGATTTTCAAGCACTGAAATGGCTGGTCTCTTGAAAAACATGACCTATTTTTAAACACTATCTTCAAAATGCTCTACTTACAGTCTTATGTTCAAAGTAGAAGGCTGCAAGGTTTGGAACAATCTAAATAATTGATGATCTTCTAATCAAAAGGGACATACATCAGAGAGAAAAAGCTACAGTTCTGTTCATTGAAAGAGTTAGGAAAACATGGAGGAAAAGAAGGAGTGTCGTGACAGAAAATGTGGGAAAACAGCAAACAAATTACTACCAAATGACTTTTTACAGACCACCCCTATCATAAATCCCACAAATTCTTTATGATGAATAATTCCATTGACAACATCAAGTAAAAACTGAATCCCAAAGGAAACTGTATTTTCACAAGTCATACTTTTTATCTCTGTACTCTGATAGACTCAAATTTAGGTATTCAAATACCTAATAGACAAGATTCCAATCCTTCAATTTGTACCACCTAGAGTGAATGTTTTTGTGACAGGTAACCTGATAGCTTGGAAAATGGTAGCTTGTCTGCATAATAATCATCACTGGCTTAATTTATAGAAATTAAAATATGTCAGTTAAACTGTTGAAAAAACTGCAGAATTAGAAAAAGGTTTTATATTAATAACTGTACATCACAGCAAGAGTTCCAATGTGAATTAAATAGCTTTAAGTTAGGTCAAAATCAATTTAGAAATGCCACAGAGTATGTCCATCTCAGGATTCATCTTTACTTTAATCATCTCAGCTTTGTGTACGAATCACAACTAGGGATAGACATTTTTTTAAACCTTTCAGTAGCAATGGCAGTAAATTTCCTTCTAATGTTATACAAAAGGGAAATTGTATCTGTGTCACCTAGGAGAAATATGAGCTCTGAGAAACCTGTTCTCTTGAAAGATGTCCCTCCTTATGGCAGGGTTTTGGAACTGGATGATTTTTAAAATCCCCTCCAACATGAACTATTCTATGATTCTATGATTCCATGATTCTCTGATTTCTAACACAGAAGAATTTTAACATTACTTCTCCATGGAATATTCTGAATAAATATTTTAAGGTTACTGTTGTCTTTTAAATTTATCTTCACAAACTGTACAGAAAATAGTCCTAAATTCTAAAACACTCCAAGCCCCACCATTTTAATGGCTAGACTTCATTAACCTTTTAAAATAATCTACTTAGTTACCACTTCTCAGTCTGTGTTTATGACAATAAAATAATAATCTTAGTATTTTTTAATAGATGTTTCTTACTTATGCCCAGGCACACGCATTTTCACTGGTAGAAAAGTATTTTTTTTGCCTTGGTTTCCTTCTTTGCTGGCTTGTGAGCCTCTGATTTAAAAGAATAATCTTTTGCTCCTCGTATCTTTCTTCTTTAGGTCAGCCTCACCTTCACTCCTATTTCTCATGCTTTTTTTCAAGCAAGAACAATAGAAAAAGTGCTTCTCCTTTTTCCATATCACTACTGTTTATAGGAAGTGTTATTATTCATGAAAGATTAAAAGATTCTGAATCATCGTAACTCCAAATTATTTTTGAAATATTAATATTCGGTTTCAATTTGTTATATGAGTTAAATCTAACACTATAAAAATAACTAATTTTTTTGTCCTTCCTAGAGCTTATATGCAAAGCTACAATAAGGGTCTGTTCTCAGTGAGCTGTATATGATGCAAATATGAGATGGAGAGTCTATCAAATGTTTTCTAGGAGTGCAGGCAAACAAATTTGCCTTGTATGAATAGCTACCAGACACCTGGTGAGACAGATCAAAATCAGAGAAAAGGAAGTCTTGATGGCACAATTCCTACACCCCAAGACAACCATACCTATAAGTATTAATAGAACAACTTGGAAATCAGACTCCTTTTGAGTAAAAAGATTTATGAAATCCAATTTTGTCCTTTACAGGATACAAACACATAATGCTTATTATTATTTCTACACAAAGGAAAAAGTTCCTGCAACTGTCCTGTACCCACCAAAAATACAAAAAAAAACCAAAAAAACCCCCCAAAACCCCACAAAACCAAAAAAAAAACCCAAAGTAAGTTTTCTCATAGCTAGAATGCTTTACAGGGTGGGAAGGAATAAAAAAAGGATTCAGCACATAAACTCACATAAAAACATGCATGTTTTTCCCGCTTTGTCCCTCTAAATCACTCTCAAGCTTTGAATAACACCAAAATAGTAAATGCACACTTCCTCTAGCTGTCTCCTGTTTCAAATATGCAGAACAAAGGAAGACAGTATAAAAATAACCATGATTTACTAAGTTGTTTTAGAATATGGGCTGAATATCAGACAATAAAATCTGAGTTTTATACCCAGACTTTAAGAGAGGAAAGTTCTTGGGAATTGTTACAGAATTGACAGCCTAATAGCTTGGTATCTCCCATGTCTTGCACCCAAAGAATGAGTGTAAAGATACACAAAGATGCCTTTTGTCACATACTTGGACCTTTATAATAATTTACTGAAGGGAAAGTCAGAGCTACACACCTTTGACTTTTCTCCAAATGGCACACCCCTTTGACTCTTCTCCAAAGGAATGAGAACTGGATGTGTTAAATGATATCCTAGGGTCCTGTTGCCATCTGAAGCTGAATACAGAGGCATCTGTTTGTAAAACTTCCTCTCATTTCAGGATGTCAACATGACACTGCAGTTATCAATGAGGGCTGTTGCAAGAGCAGAAATTCAACCTGTAAGGGAGTATGATCGCTTACAACTCAGTATCTGGGCTTGCAGCTCAGTCCTTTTCTCATTAGGTAGGCAAGATAGCTCTTCTCTTCTGTACCTGCTCCCAAACATGGAAGATAGCTGCTTTTTACTGAAAACAATTAGCTGAAAAACAATGCCATTCTCTATAAACTTATCAGTTATGAGAGTTGCAGACATATTTGGTGGTCAATGTTAGCTGTATTCACCAGTGTATTACTAGTCTGTTTGAAACACAAGACTGCTCCCAAGATACTGAAAATGTTTTGCTCTAGTCCCTTCTCATGCTTCATGCATGAAGTTCCTAACGCAAAGTAGAGTACACTGCTCCCAGTTGAAAGCTGGTGGCTCTTTTCTGAAGGGCTGCTTCACAACAATGATTAAACTCTTCCGTCACACAGTTGGGAGCACCTTAATTCTGAGTTTAGATGAACGTGCCTCTCTTTTGCCAAAGGTTAAGCAAAATGTGGAGATGAGTTTATTGCAACCACTGACACATCTGTCACACTTCAAGCCTTACATTTTTTGTAATTTGCCTCGTCTAGCTTTTCCTATTAGTTTCTACAATATGCTGTGACAGTTGGACAGATTCAAAGCCCTAGCAGTAAGTGATGGAGCCCTCTTATGTAAAATGAAAATAACCATTTCAAATAGGTTAAATAAATTTACACATGCAGAGATGTAAAAGAGGTTTTGAGGTTTCCAGATGTGTATTATTCTGCATTGGGCTACTGAAAAGAAGCTGTGATCTAAAAGAGACTTTATTCAGCCATGTTTTATTTCTCTGCATTTAGTACAGTCTTTTACTTTCCTAGTCAGCAGCATGCCACCTGCTCTTTCATTTCCTCAAAGTAGGTCAGCAGTCAGCCATCAATCTTTCATCTTCATTACAGCTAAATCCTAAAGCCTGAGGCAAATGAACCATTTTAAAGGAGATCCAGTGATAGCTGTGGTATTCTCTCTTGTGTTAGCCATTTGCAGCTGAAAAAAACATCTCAAAATCCAGATGAAGCTGGACAACCTTTAACTGGAAAATAGCAGAGATGAAAGCTGTTCTCTCAAGGCCTTTGTAAAAATCTTGATACCATTCCCTAAACAGAGACACATGGGGACAGTCTTCACATCACATAATCTCATATCATTATTAAACTCTGAAATTCAAGTTGTATCATTACCCCCCCCGCCAAAAGAAGACAATTCTAGATCTTCAACTAATCTAGTGCCTTAGAAATATAGTCCCACTCCCACACAGTGTCTCTTTACTCAGGATCAATTTTTAGCAACATATTTCTAGATGAAGCCAGACTTTTCCCAGTGGTATTCAACGCAAAAAACAAAAGGCACAAATTGAAATGCAGGAAGTACCATTTAAACATGAAAAAAGTGTGTTTTTTTGATGATGAGGGTAGTTGAACCCTTTAGCATTTTGCCCAGAGAGGTTGTAGAGAGTCCACACTTGAATATATTCAAAATATGATTAGACACGGTCTTGAACAATGTACTATAAGTGGATCTGATTCAAGCAGAAAATATCCAGAGATCCCCTCCAGTCTCAAAGATTCTATAATTCTATATTTCATTTCTTAACCTCAATTTCTTTTCCAGGAGTCAGTTTGAATGAATTAAATAGAAATTGGGTAAACACTGAAGATCTCTTCCTCTTTATAACATAATAGAAGAATATGTTTTCCCATCATAGCACAACTATCAGAAGCTCTAAAAATATGATATTGTGACATACTCGGAAAAGAATGCAGGACACCTGGTGTTGAAAATTACATTCTAAACATTCTTCCATCAATCTTCAGAAATGCTATCTGCAGTTTGTCAGAATTGCTCTCTTTATTCTATGAAAACATTACAAAGTATAGAAATAAAATTAAATGCAGAGAGAACTTAAAAATACAGGGGATACCTCTCTTTGTGTAGCTGACGCATATAACAGATGTACTGGTAAAAATCTATCTAGCTCAGTTCATGTCTCAAGTCCTACCAAACCATGCCTCCCCTGGGGAAGAATATGAAGAAGGCCAAGCATATAGAAACAACTCTAGAATATTCTGTCTGTCAGACAGTGATTTCTTCAGAGTGAGGTCACGTCTGCTTATTTAACACCGGATAGCTTTTTCTTTTATCAGGGTGCCCATTTACTATGTTAATCCCATGGAAGCTTTTAGGATAGACAACATTTCACGGAGAAGTTCACCATCTGCAGTATGTGCTGTCTGTTCTTTGAACCTGCCACTTCGACCTCACACTCCTTAGGTCTTCTATAGGAATAGACTATGCATGATCACTTCTAATTACAGTTTCTAAGCCACTGAAGATTCTATTCTTCCCTGTCCTCACCCTTCTCTTTTCCAGACAGAAGTGATCCCAGCCTATTCTTTGGATGGGGGCTATTCCATTCTTTACAAGGCTCTCCATAGCTCTTGATGTTTTCCAACTCCTAGAGGTCAAGAACTGTGCTGGAACTGTACACAGTGTAGGTATAACTCCACTCTGGATTTAAACACTGGCATAAATTTGCTTTACATTTTTTCTCCTACTTCTTTTTTTATAATTCCTTACACTTGGTTTGCCTTTTGACTTCTATTGTGCATTAAGATGATATCTTCTTAAAACTAATTCCTCTTGTATCAAGATCTAACCATCACCTGACATTTATTTATATTCAGCTTCACCTATTGCATCATTTTCCCTTAAACCAGAAATCTTGTTTGGCATTTCAATTTATGAAATCAGTGTCAGAATGACTTGTGGAAATGACTTGTCAAAGTTCATAATTCTAACTGCTTAACTAATTACTTTGATAATTTCTGATATGGATCTAATTTCATATTAATTAAAATTTTATTAATTTATTAAAACACTCCAAACATTACAAAAGAGGAAAAAAAAATCCAAATTGCTCCCACAGTGATCTTTTCCATCTTATTCCAGCCCAATTCCTTTGTAATGCCATTTCTTACAATAATGTTTGATGGTTTGCCATCACACATACATTTCCATCCTGAATGTGTCTCCAGAGTGCTTTAACCGGCTGTTCTTTCTTCTATATTAATGTATGCAAATGAAAAATATGGAAAAAACGAAAATCCTTTGGTTTAAATTGCTCACAGCATTATTGTAAGATTAGATCCCAATGAAAACACTAAAGATGAGTGCCTTCAACCTGTATAGCCAAGCTGAAGAGCATCTCCATTTTGGAACCAAGAAGTACTTATTTTGCTTTCATCTGCTGCTCAAAGTTATGTGCTGGTTCAATGGTATTATTGCAAACAGGAAATTCCATAGTAAATGGAACTTTCTATCATTAGCCCTACAAGGATGTAGGTGTGTTGTTCCACTTCTATTTGCAACAACCCCACAAAATGCAAGAGAACCAACCAGAACGGCTAGATTAAAAATTCTTTTTCTGCAGGGAAGTAATGAGCACACAGAAAGAAATAACACAGGGAATATCCAGCTTTTGTCAACCAGAATCCAAACCATTGGTTGCTTCAATTATGTCCCAGACCAAATACCAGAACTGAAATATCAACACTCAAGATACTAAAAGGGTATATATGTACATATTAACACACATTCATACATATACATGTACATCTATATGCAACATACTGAAAATGAATATTTAGAGAAATATTTTTTCACAAATATGTGTCTTTTCAAGTATTTAATTCTGAAGAGATTAGAAGAGACTCTTCCACACTGGTAAGAATTACACAATGTTTCATTTGTTGACTAAAAAAAAAGCAGACATAGTAATTTTAAAATATAAGCAGGGTATTTCCATAAAATGAGGATTCCAGCTTTTTCAACTCTAACCTGATATAAAGTGATAAAAAAACTATAAACTGCTTAGAAAGTTCCTCAGATCTCTAAAATTCTTACTTGGCTCATAGATGCTTCATGTGAAAGCAACAGAAGTATCTCAAAATCAATGGAAAGTGTTGAATAAAATGGGAATTCCAAAGAATTAAGTACACCAATAACTAAAACCCAAACTGTTATTTGAGATAACCAGGAGTCCTTTATAACATAGTCATAATAAGAAAGTTATATATTATAGCAGAAATTACGTGAGAAAAATTAGGATGGCTAATACAAGTTTTCAAGAACAAGAAGCTAATAGGAAACAGTAAGTTTTTTTAAAATGTACCCAAATATCAAAAAAATGGATCCATGATATTGCTGTTAAGGTGAGAAGTAATGATGACAATAGAATGAAACCCCAGAATTTTCTGTTGAAAAGACTGTTGAATAACACCACCATCTAACCACCTCCCCCCAAAAATAAACCCCAACAAAAACCCAACAAAACAACAACAACAACAAAAACTACAAAAAAAACCCCCAACAAAGAGGGCTGCCAGGAAGTTACAGCTGCGAGGACTGGGTCTCTCCCTTTCTGAGGCACCCTCATGCACTAGGAACTTGCTTCACTTCCACGTAACTAATTAGCATTTATTTTTGAGTCTTAACTACAAACCATTAAGTCAGGTCTTACTGGGAAGCCTTACACTAACTGTCCAGAAGTATGTCCATGCCAACCTGTGTTGCTCATCGTTGATTCACAACTCTTTCTTTAAAGAAAACCAAAATGAATTATTGGATTTGAGCAGTCTCAGCATTCTTAACAAAAATAGAAGTGAGTACCTCCCTTGGGAAATTGTCCAGTCTGCATCCATTTTTCACCTTTTCTTCTTACTTCTGACCAATAGTCACCTGCAGTCAGGTCATCACCAGTCTTTAATAGCTGCTCAAGAGTGGGTACTGATCTAAAGCTGAGCTGGCCTAAGCCACAAGTTTGCTATCCTTTCACACAGTCAGTTTTATAAATGACCTGCATATTATGGTAGTGAAAGTGGGCATGAGGTAAGATTTGTTAAGTGTGACAGTTCATGCAGACAGGCAGAAGAAAGCATTAGAGGGTAGAGAAGCATGGAAGGAAGGAATGCACTTCCCTGAATAGAGCTGCTGAAGATCTAAGAACAAAGACAGTTTGGAAAGTAGACTTCGAGGTGATCCATGTCTTTAAAAAACAAGATGACCTCTGTTTTATAGCTTAAAAAATACATATATAACTGAAGTATTGCTAATGGATATTGGCCCCATTAACAATGTGGTTAACAGCTATTATATGTTCTTTTTTTATCCTGGAAGAAAAGTCTATACAGGAGGCATTTTACAATAAAAATGCATAGGGATAAACACATTCTGCTGGGTATTAATGCAGGAGACAGCTAATTGAGAAAAAAATCTTTGCTTTTGCACAGCTGAGATTTGTGAAAATCTGCAAGTTTGATAGGAAAGTTCATTCTAGTGTTCGCCACTGATGCCTTGCGGGGCTACCTGGAACAGAGGCTAGACAGAGTTAAAGGAATAAAGTAGGTATTTATTAAAAGGCCTTCAAAGGATACACCTTGGGCAGTACAAGAGCCTGGCCGAGGCTACACTCAAGATGGATGATGGATCACAGGTTTTCACACTTTTATAAGTTTTGGTCCATTTACATATTGGGATTAATTGTCCAATTACATCTTCAGGTTATGAAATTCCATCCTCCCAGTTTGCTCTCCTCAATTCACTGTTTATACTTTTTGGGCCTGAAGCTGGAATGGTGTCCTTGGTTCTCAGACCATGTGTTCTATGCTACCACTTTACATGAAGTTCAGAGTTATATACCAATGCAGTAAAGAATCTGGAAAATATGAAAGCTAAAACTTAAGGCATCACTAGAGGAAGAAAGAAGTTTTTCTCACTTGCATATGAAATATACATTTAAATTTTAGAGTATGCTTATCAGAGAAGAAACAACTTTACACTCTAAAGCAAAACAATTTTACATATCTAAGATATAATCATATAAAGGCTTTGATTTGCTACCATGTGGGAAACTCCAGCAGAGAACGGCCCAAGGCACTTGCAGAAAATGTCCTGAGTTGGTACCAGAACTTACTAAAGAAAGTTTTCAAAATATAACTGCAGTGCTTTGTTAGGGAAGGACAGAGTGATCAAGGTTTGGGCACAAATATAGTCCATTGCTTATAGATGCTGCTCTGTAAGAGGGCATAATAACAATGAGGAATCCAGGAGAACCAAACACACAAGTGAAATGACCCATACTGCATAGGCATAAAGAGGACAACTTTGTTCAAGGAGGCTCTTCCTCAGGCCCTCTGCCCACCAGCACGAACTCCAGGTTAAGTTTGCAGCACTCTGCCATCTGCTTGCTGCCGGTGTGTGTGCCCTTGCTGTCCAGCCAGCTCTCCCTGTCTCCCTGGGTCTGCTTACAAACAGAAGTGCTCCACCTGGCACTTCACCTTGAAGGAAAAGTACATCAGTTCCTATTAAGTTTGAGCAGCACTGAAGTGGTTTTAGTGCAAAGCCAATGCGCTCCTTTTGAGTGAGAGTGCATTACTTCATGGTCAAGCACTGCATAAAGATCTTGTGGCAGGTGACTCATGGCTTGCTTTTTCAGATTGACTACAGGACTAATCACTGCCATTAATCCATTCCCGTACAATTTGTTGTCCAGAACTCAAAACTTTCTAGGCAAATGATACTAGCTATAATTACATATAATATAAGCTTGAGGCTTGCCTTCTCCATAAACTTGCTTATGATTGAAAGAATGGTTTTAAAGGAATGGCTTTAAAGAATATCCAGATTGAATCTTTTCAGTATTAACCTATTTAAACATTTGAAGGAGCAAGAGAATATTCTTCCCCCACAGAAGTATTAATTACATTAGATAATTTGCTATCCTAAATAGCTATTTTAATGCAGAATTCTTTATTTTCAGAGATGTCTCGTGGAAAGATTTTATTGGTCTCTATTGCAGCGTTAGCCTATTTCTGGAGTAATTCATTAAGGTTCTTTTTATCCATATCAGCATCTGATTTTGGGCATAAGCATTAAAGCCTATCTTTATACAGTGGTGGTTTCTTCCAGAAAACAAGAGAGATGCTACAATACTAGAAAGGGCTGAACATTGAGTACCCAGGGTAAAATGCAGCAAGGAAGATCAATCAGTTCCTAGACTGTTTTGTGGAAGTTTTTTCTCCTCAGGTTTTGGTAACTGATCGAGAGAAGAGTCTTCTTATCTTTTTTCACTTCTGATATTAACAACTCAAATTACTGTAAAAAAGAGCAAAAAATATTCCTGTCTGGATTATAAAGCCTGTAAACCTTGACACTCAATATGAAGTTCAAGTAAAAATGTGTCCAGAGATCTCACAGAGACTTATCTTTGAAAGAAGGTAAGCATAAGAGGAAAAGAGCTTCTATGACCTTGCTAACGTGGTACTGCTTATAATGCTGAAATATGCTAAATCCAGCCATGTTTCTCTTTGGAAGGTAGTTCCTTACTGCCAAATATCAGCATTGTCCTATACCACCACATAAAGGAGCATACAATCAGTGTTAAGATTGGTTCTGGCTTCAGAGAAATAAATCTGAATAACTGTTTCCTGTGTATTTGAAGTTTAAAGTGAAGTCCCACTGGGTCTATCATATACTGAGCCTCCTCAGTGAATGAACAAAACTGTCAGTGTCTTCTGTGTGAAGCACACAGGTATCCCTGATAGCTGAGGCCTCTGCTGCTTTTAATGATGATTAGGTGGTGAATCATTCACTGGTTGTCTCACACAGCAATCTCAGCAATGTTGCTATCCTAAGTGGTAAATGGCTGCTTAGGTCCATGTGTATGTATTGACTTGCTGGAGTTAGATATCTGATATCTGATTTCCTTTCCTTCAGTATCCTAATTCACTTAGGACTAGGGATTATGCCTTAAAATTTCAAGGGTGGGGGGGAACAATAGTCTGGAATTCTGTTTGAAAGGATGGGTCCTGTTGGGTACCTCTGGCAGCAAAGTCCTCAGAGCTGGAGAAACTACTGCAAAGTAGCAGTGACAGGCCAGAAATATGACTACATAACAGTAGCACAAGTAACAATAATTATATAACAAAACCCCTCCACTATCAAGCTTCCATATTCCAGAATAATACTTCCACTCTAAGAACCATTAAAATCAGAGTTGCCCAAGAGCACAAGGATGAAAACACCCAAACAAAAACAGTGAGGTTAATTGAGTCTAAAAATGTTTGAGGCGAGTAACTGAGTGGGCCATATGATGACAAGTGGAATTTGATTTCAGTAGCTGTAATGCCACTGTAAAAACAGTGGAACTACTTATACATTTCCTGAGTCATAATTAATTTATGGAAATGATCTGGGAAATCGCTTTGACAGTGAAGTCCAAAATGTTGTTCAATGGTGTGCAACAGTGAAAAATAACACACTAAATATATGGAAGAGAATGAATAATAGATAAAACACATTACACAGATCTTCTAAAATATGCAATATTAGTCACCCTAACAAAAAAGGATGCTTTAGAGTTTCTATGTCACATGAAAAAGAGCTTAATAAGACTGGGACTGTCTACCAAAGAGAAAAAAAGAAAATAAGGTTGTAAACACACGGATGCATAGTAATGATTGGTGCTGCCAAAGGAGATGTGGAAGACTCAATTCTCTTCTTTCTCCCAAAAAGAAAAATAATGTATGTTCAATGAGACTGAAAAGCAAAATTTCCAAAACTGAGAAAGGAAGTTCTTTGCACTGTGTCTAGTTAGCAATTACACTGATTTGTGCAAAGTTTGCAAGAGTCAACCCCCCCGACATTTATGGAAATAACAAAAGTGTTCAGTTAGTGAGAGTATAAGAGTTATGAGCTGTACACAACTGCTCAAGTTACTTACAACTCATTATGAGTCACAGCTGAAATTTTCAAGTGTGACAGATGAACTTTCAGATGTGCACTACACATTTCTGGCATCCACCTCTGAAAGTATTTGGGCCAGTCACTTTTTAAAATGAGGTTCTGGACAAGAGGACTTACAAGTCTGGTCAATGGTAGTGGTTCCTACATTCCTGAGGTGGGGAAGTGGGTTTTTTTTGAGAGGTAGAGCTAAAATTGGAATTGTTTATTGAAGAGGAATAAGTACCAGCAAGCCTCATCTTGTTAAGTAGCCGTTGTTAAGCAGCAGCCATTCATCCTGCCATTTTGGAACTGACCCGGCCCTATTTCCTTATTTTTGCCAATTTGATACATGTTTCCATGGGAACAGAAGCAGGACTAGCCACCAGCTGAGTCAATCTCAGCTGCTGGCTCCCAGCTCTCACGTTTTCCGTTTCCTTGGAAACTGATGTCAAATGAAAGAGAGAAGTAAACCAGCTTTTACTCTTTAGTATTTACTCTTTCTTTGGACCTGCACTAGATCCTCTGGGCTGGTGGAAGGTTTACAGATGACTTTAATGGCCATTCATTTTCCTCCTTTCTGGAACATCTGGCAGCCACCAGAGCATCCCAGCAGATGCAAGTAAGAGTTCTCAGTTTCAGCTACTCCTGGCGGGCCGCCTGCTGAGAGCTACAATGGCAGGGTTTGAAAGCAGGCTACAGATTTCAGGAGACATTTGGCTCCCACAGTCTGTAATATTTCAAATTGGAAGGAAAGAAATTAAATTTATTTAAAAAATAGTAGGGGAAACAGATGGGAGTAATGATATTTAGAGAACAAATTGACTAACAAGTTCTGACCTGCATTAGGCTGAACACCCCCAGAAACTACTTCAGCCAATTAATTTCTTCATTTCACATCCACATTTGACAAAGTTCTCTCTAATCCAGCTGTTAGCTGACTGAACAGCACAATATAAACAAAACTCCATAAACACATCGGTTTATGCATATATACATATGCAGAAAGAGAAAAGAACATGATCGATTTTTTCCAAATGTCAAAGAATTTACAAAAATCTGCTTGAGCACATGAATTTGAACCAGACATCTTCACCAATTCCATACCTATGTTACTCCCATGTTATCATGTGAATACTAACACCACTCCCCCCCCGCCCCCCCATATGTGTATAATTTTGGACCAAAGTGTTTTTCAGTCCCTTCAACAGCAGTGTTATTAATGAGAATGGATATTAAGGAAAAAACATCTACATCTGTGCAGTCGAATCCAAATTTTCACATAACTTTAATTGAAAAAAGGTGGGGACAAAGCAATTTTAAAAGACAAAAGTCTGTCCTTAGGAAATGTTTTATATTTGATGGCCACAGCTCTTAATTAGTTAACTAGTTCCTCAGGGTATGGCACCATACTCACCTTGGGCTTTCACACAATATATGCACTTCTTCCTGAGGAGTATTCTTTACATCCCACCTCAGTTACTTTTGCACAACTCTCACTTACCATTGACCTTGCATTACTGTTGTGAATAACTTTTAGAATTGTATATCTATGTACAGTTAAATTCATGTAGAGCCCAAATAACAGCTCAGTAGTATTGGTTTCTTCAGGTTCTAGGAGCAGTCCCACACAAAAGACAATCTGATACCCAGGAATAATATTTATTCCTCCAGCCCTGTTGTACTTACATCCATCTGTTGAGGATATACTCAACATATCTGGGTGCTCAGAGAGCTGTGTCAAGCCAGCTAAATGTGATTTTGTTCTGGGTTAGTTATTTAAATGAAAACTTTAGGCAGTTATAATTGTTTTAAGCCAGGCGTTTCTGTCAAATTCAAAAAAGATGTAAGATGTACTCTATCTATTTAATCTATTTATAGGTTTCCTCTAGCTGAACTTAAATCTCTAATTCCATCTTCCTCTATATCTGAAAGAGTTTACATCACAAACAAGACAACATTTATTTTTACTGCTGCAGCTGCAATAAGGAAAGAGCATTTCAGTTTATGTTAAGCTTCACAACGTCTGTCATGAATTCTTCACAGTCAGCCCCCATTTTTATTTTCTGAAATAACTTGATAGAACCTCTTCCACTGAGCAATACAGGTAACAGCACAAAGACTGGGACTTGTCCTGAAGGACTCTACTGGCTACATGCCTCCTTACTAGGAATTGAACTTTTATTATTTCTTAGTTCTGTTCCTTATTCTAAAGAACTTCATACCCATTTGAGGGCTTCTCTCATATTCCATGTCCATTTCCTTTCTGTGAGAGCCTTTGATGAAAGAAATTGATGAGTCCTTTTTTTGAGACCTGGCTGGCTGTGTCAGCTTCTACTCATGTCTGCTGGCTTCTTCAAAGGCCTTCATTAAATTTTAATGACTTGTTCCTTCACAAATGCTATGTCAACTCCTCCTCAATGTAGCATATCAATTTCTAATCCTATTCCTGATTATAATTTTTATCAGTTTGTCTACTACATTAACTTACAAGTTTAAGGTTTCTACTCTGTCTTGAAAACATGGCAAGATTTTTGCAGCATTTTGCTCAGATATCAAAGTAGTTCTGAGCTAATGATTACATACTGTTGTCAGTAGTTTGACAATTATTCTTTTGAATTGCTATAGAAAACCTGTGAGAATAGAATTTTTTTCCATGGTTTTATTTCTGATCAGCTTCCCTATTTCTACCAGCAGCTCCAGTCTCTCCTCAACAAGGTCATCCAAAGGGTTCTAGCACAGAAATCTCCACAAATCCTTCCACTAAGAATTCTGCTGAACAAAGCAGCAAAGCAATCATTTAATCATGCTACATAGCCTTACTTTCTTCAAGTGATGATCTTCTACTCTGCTTACTCCCAAGACTCCATGGCAAACTTGGTGTTACCTGTATTTACAGAAACATTTATTATTCTTTTGTCATTCATTGTAAGATGCTTTTTTAGACTGCTTTATTGTCTTCTACATTTAACTTACCAGACATTATGATCCTGAGTATTTTCCCTGTTTGGATGTAATTTTATTTTTTTGAAAGATGTCTTCCTGCTGTTTTGTCATGCTGAATCTTCTTTTTCAAGTCTGACTTGATGTATAGCATGAATTTGCACTGTCTCATATATGAAGTTCTTAATACTCTCTAAACCACCTACAAAGATTTAACTCTCTATAGTTTTCTCTTCAGCCTCTCTTTAAGAGGTTTCCTCACTTTAATGCTCTTCTGTTTTCTGAAGTTGAGTACCACTCTACAGACCTTTCTCTGGTTGTTGTTTATTCAAAGCTATCAAAAATAAGAACGATTTATTTGTAGCTATGGAAAACTCTTTCAGATATCAAGACTTTGGAGCACATTCTGTGTGTTATTCAGAATGAAATCAAGGGTTAATTCTCTGTCTGTGGGTTCTCTAATCTGTTGAATTACAAATGACTTAGTCTTAGCAGCACATTTGTCCAGTTTACATAACTATTTTTTTTTATTTTGCAATGTTTATGAGTCCTTCAACAGATCAGTCAAAGCTGACCTTCTGGCTTGTTGTGTAGTAATATGTGTCTGGCGGCACTGTTATACACTTGTAATACATAGGAATTCTGTCTCAGGCACTGAATTTATTAATTTGGTAATATGAATTGACTTTTCTTTAACATACTGCACTACTCTGACACTAGCATGGCCTACTAATCTTTCCTGCATATTGGTAATTTTGTTATTGCAACATCATCATATAAGGTTTCCTCATATTGGTTTCTGCATTTTACATTTATATCAATGCTAGAAGCCCAAATAGGACATGTCTCATTGATCTCTTTTTCTCTTCTGTGTCTTCAAAAATGGCATCTTGTTCAGATGTTTTTCCTCTATTTCATGTTTCTTACCATCCCAGGACAAATCAAGGTGAAACCTTAAATACTGGTATTCCAGTTACCAGAATGAAATTTATTTTTAAATACTGATAATGCTATCATTAGAATGCATAAGAGGCAACATCACAGAAATAACTACTTAATTGTTACTAAGACATCAAGGAATGCAAACGCTGCTGCCCTGGATAAACATTTTAAAATTTTACAAGAAATACTGGCATCCAGTGTGTAAGGTACTACTTTCATTGAATCTAACACTCATGCAAGATCTTTTTACCTTGGGAGTGATAAAAGGTGGTCCCTTTCCCCTACAAATTAGAATTTTTAAACATTATCACTGTCTACTTTCCAAGGCCACAGAGATCCAATCTGTTTTGTAGATATTTGTGCTGGAAGAAAATAAGCCAGACAGAGACTTCCAAGCTGAACTTTAGAGTAAAAGAGTTACTATACCATAGAACCACAGAATTACAGAATATTCTGAGTTGGAAGGGACCCATAAGGATCACCAAGTCCAGCTTTTAAGTGAATGGACCATACCAGGACTGAACACATGGCCTTAGCATTATTAGTGCCATGCTCTCACTAACTGAGCTAATTACAAACAAGAGGTGAGTGTGAGTGCATGTGTACACATGGACCCTTTCAACTGTACTAAGTACATAATTGAATTATGATATGGCTATTGCACAGACGCCACTTTCTAAAGGATTTTGCTATTTCAAACTGTGGTTTCATTCCAACACAGTTGAGCAACTGAAATTAGAGCAAGCTGGTTTCCTAAGTATTTTTTTGTCTTATGGCTGTATTCTCTTTGGCTAAGAGTGAAGCACCCCTGTAGCAGGTCATTTAAAAGATCTGCTTTTAGACAAAAGGATAAACTCACTCTGTGACCCTTCTCTTAGAGAAGACACTACCAGAACCTCTCCTCTGCACAGCTGGCTGTTTCCAGCAAATCTGTTGCAGTCCTATGTTTGTAAGAGCTGTATCTGCTCTAATTTGCCTGATTTGACTGAAACAGGCAAAGTTTGTTAGGCAGTAAGAAAAAAAAAATATCACACAGAGCACCCCATCACATAAACATTGCCGTCTTAAGAAAGCAGGTCAAAAAGCAAAAAATGGTGGAGTCTTGCAAAACTCTTCTACAGACATATTCATAGAAGCACCATAATTCCTCATGGGCAGCAGAGCCCAAGAGCTCAGCAGTGAAGGAAGGATGCACTCCAGTTCACATGACTGAGAGCAACTTAGTCTGGCAATAACCTAGCTCAGACCTGAGCATAACCGCAGAGCGTTTTGATTATGACAAAAAAAAAAGTGAATTATGACGAAAAATTCTTAGTTCAGCCTAGGAAGAACTTTGTGAGAAAAAAAGTGCTTGGTCCCTCCACTGGTCTGAAAAATTAGCGAAAGGAGAAATGTTACAGCCAGCGCAACTAGGAAAACCTATCAATAGAGGTAACATTATGATTCAATTCCCTTTTTTTTTACACTGCTGTTTGAAGTTGAGAAGCCCTTTGTGTCACCAAATGTTTTTGCGTTATCTGAAAATCAAACCTACAGCTCTCTTAGGAAATGTACATAGGGACACCGTTACAGTTCTTCTACAGATCAACGTACAGTTTTAATGTCATCCCTGCCTTGGTCTTTAACCTCTTTTGTCTGGCAACTTTATTATCCATATACCAGAAACTACTTCCCTTACTGATGACTGGAGGCTCTGGATGTTTTATGGTTCAATCGTTAAAACTTTTAACATGGTGTCTTATGGCAGCCACTGACGTGCTTTTCCTAGAGAAACCATACCTGTGGGGTCAGGATGCCAGAAATGGGTCTGAAAACTTGACAGACCCAACATCCCATACGATTTCTGCCTTCTCTGATGACCAGAGAGTCTTTACAAATGCCTTCACTTCCCTTTGTATTTTTAGATTTAGCTTTAACTGACAGAAATAATCCTTTTAAAATTACCTCGCAGAATCAAGTGGGACATGAAATATCCACTACAAAATACTCCTGAGATAAAACAGAAACTTGCCACCACTACTGTTTGCTATGAGGCGAGTACTTTTCAAGCACAGAAAAGATAATAACTGCTCAACCAAACTCAGCTAAAGAATTTACCACTACACTTTAAAACCTGAAAAATTAAAAAAGAACGTAATAATAACAACAGCAACAATAACAGTAAGAGTAACAAGGACAATTGTCATTTACTTTTACAGAGGAGTTTTTGAGTCCTGAAGAGGTGTACTTCAGGAAAGCAAACTGCAGTTCACCTCACTGCTTTTATAGTAACATAATTTATGCACATATAATAGTTTAATAACTATATTTGCTAGCATGATGCTTTTACTTCCTTCCCACCCCAAATCCATTAGCTTAAAAAATATTCTGCACAACTTACAGTAATAGCGAAGAGCTCTAACAGTAAGTTTAAGTCAATTCTACGCTGAGGGATCAAGATATCAAACATTGTCATGTATGTATTTGGTAAATGCCACTTTGCATGGGCTTATATAATTCCAGGAGAATTTTAGTTCTTATGCAAAGTTCAGGCAACTGGTGTGCAGCCCTGTGGTCTGGAAAGCCCCAAACATGGAAAAAAACACACTAAGCTTTTAGCTTTACACTTCAGATGATCAAAGAATATACACTGAAAAGTTCAGATGGAAATTGCAATAATTTAAAACTATGGTAAATGTTGTTTTTCAAATATATTGTATTTATGGTTGAACTTCACAGTTACTGCTGCTGTCTATGGACATTTTACTCAAGTGAATCTAGTAAGACTAGATATCAAGTTTAGACTAAAGTGAAAAGTAAAATTTCTTCCATCTGAGATTATTTTAATAGGATTTTGTGACTATTTGTCATAATATGTTTGGGTTTAGATGAGTAGAGAAAATGTTAACAATACTGACAACTGAAATATCACTTACAATACAGTTGGAGCAAAATGAAGTAAACAAGGCTCTCAGCAAGCTGCTATGGCTTCAAGCTATACACACATAGACCAGAAGTGTCTCCAGAAGACAAATTTCAGTAACATTTCCTATTTATTATTGACAACTATATTAGCTGGGAGGTCTTTCAAACTCTGTGGAATGACTGAGACAAATCTTTTCAAATGCTAAAATTATTTCCTCTAAGAAATCCCTTGCAGTTTAAGAGGCATTGTTCTAGGGTATCTTCTACAAATTATACTGAAAAAGTAAAATCATCTCCTAATAAAATTCCAGAGCTACACTGCAAAGTAAGAACAAAGTAAAAGCAATGGAGTAAAATGGTATATATTTTCTTGCAAATATCAACATCAGAAGAGAAAACTACAGTTCATTTACTTACTGATTGCCAGGTATTGGAGAAGAGACTAACACTTCTAGATTGTCCTCATATAATCTAGTTATCAGATTTCACCGGTTTCCACACTGGGGGCAATAAACTCTCAAACAATGCAAATCTACATACAGATAGATGTTTTTTAATTAGGTATGAATGGTTGCTGCCATGTTTCTTGCTGTCCAGAAAGCTCTACTTCAGTTCCACTTCTAGAAACCAACCAGAGTGTTGGAAAGTGTGTACAGCTGTCATTAAGCTATAACCTCCTGCCTATCAAAATTGTTCGTGTGACCTTTCTGGGAATACCATTAAAAGAGGAACAATCAGTATGGGTGCACGCACATAAAATTACTGCAAAGAAATATAGCGGTAGGTAACATAATTCCTGACCATCTCCATGAAGAATGCAGTCTAAGCAGTGACCACTCCTGCACTTACCTTGAATGAGCTCTTACTGAAATCTATTAATGAGTTCTGATAATCTATTATTTATTGCAACAGACTCTAAGAGAGAGTCTTAGCAGAGGACTCTCCTGTGTTTACAGTCCTTGCAAATAAAATGTCTCACAAGTGACAGAAATGTGGCACCTGAAAATAAGTAACCAATTTGTTTTGGTTGCAGTTGTTTCTTTTCTTTATCTGGATTTAAAAACCGGAATCCTTCCTCTCCCAAAATACACATCTTGACTTGCTTTCATTTTACCTAATGCACCTTAATCTTACGGAAAGCTGTAGATACTGATATGGAACCATAAGTATTACTTGGGCTTGAGGACATACCTCCATGTTATACTTTTCCACTGTCCTCCTCAAAGGATCCACAACCTGCCAGCAAATCAGGATGCAAAGATCAATCAGTAGCATCCCTCCAACTATCCCCAGTAGCTTCTGGTCTTTAATGATCTGGAGAGACAGGAAAAAAAAAAAAAAAAAAAAAAAAAAAAAAAAAAAAAAAAAAAAAGCAGGGAAATTCCCATGAGCCACAGATAGACCCTGTACAGCTTTATTCCTATATAGGGAGAAAAGCACAGGTTGCTAATAATAATAAAGGTTTTTAACAATGAACACAGGAAAGAAATATAGAAAGATGAAAGTAAGACAAATTATTTTAGTTCATTTTATGGTTTTTAGAAGTATCCAAAGTGCTTTCCAACTTCTAAAAAGACTTCTGGAGGACTCTTAAACATTTATATTGGAATCCAGGTTTATTATTAACTCCTGGAAAACGAGAAAAATATATCCCAGGGAGTCACTACTGTGTTTATGCATGTAAATATGGAAAAATGTTCACCAGCATCTCAGAGTAGCAGGCATTGAGGTAGTTTTCACTAAAATTTGGTGCTCACTCTTTCATAACTTTCTTGGATGTGGAAAACACAGAAGCTATCAGAAGTTTATTTTGGAGGTTTTTGTGTCTATGTGTTTAATATTTGCCTCTGTTACCCAGGGAGCAGGAAGGAACAATGTATTTTTTCTATATTACAAAGGTCAGAGGCTTTAATACACATCTAGTGTAAAACATACTTTTAATTTTGCTTGGGGTTTAGGTTAAAAAAAGAAAAACAAGAGTTGCTGATAAAAATAACAAACCAAACCATGTATCAGAGTCTATTATGACTGCATGCAACCCCTATGTCATTTCTACTGTTATAAGCACAACACCACAGAAAAAAATACACTGCAATTACATTATTTCAGTTGCAAAGTTGTAAGCATGTTGAAATATCAGGCTTGAAATAATTTTATTTCAGTGCTCTTGAGTCTATGGTCATGGTTTCTTAATTAATATCTACCTCTTTTACTAAGAACACTCATCCAATAGCCAAAAGTTATTTCCAACTTGCTTTAACATGGAGAAATCCACTTTTTTTTTTTTTTTTACCAAGTTTTCATTCTGGGAAACAGTTGACTTAATCCAAATGAAATATTCAAAAATATTAAGCCTTAGAAGCTTAATAAAGTTGTGATTATTTCAGTTCAATTTGATGAAATTATTAGGATTTCGAAAATGCATTAAAAAGCTAGAAGTGTCAGCTAATCTTAATAGAGGCAAGGTTAGTATTGCTGCGTAGAATAAATTGTATTTGCATTACATTCTTATCAAGCTGAAAGAAATTATAAAAATGACAAAAAATTTGAAATAATGTAAGAAGAACTTTAGAAACTCTGGTTTTCATATTGCTTGGTGTGATACATTTTTTATTTTGCAAGGTGTCTCAGCAACATCGTGCACCACTTTTTGTAAATCTGCTGGTTTATTTTATAGATAATTTGGAATAAACTAAGAGTAAAATAAAGGCAAGAAATCAGAATGAGCTAAAAGACCCAATGCATTATTTTCATTTTCTGAGACCAGTTATGTAAATCCATGTAGGTACCATTGCCATAAAAGACTGGAAAGTGATGCTTTCGACATATTTGCAACAGCAATGAAACAGTACACTCATCTCAGGAGAGACAGCACAGGCATGTCTGGAGAGGGCAGGTGAAGGCGGAGGGTGCAGCTTTCATGGTGATATGTTTTGCTGCTGGATGATTTGGCAAGGAGAACTTTGCAAGGAAAAGGTGCCTGGGTGTACTGTGCAGGGGGAGGAAGACTTAAAATGCATTTTTTCATTAAGCTAAAATGAAAGCAGGTATTAAGCAAAGATTCTCAGACACAGCTTGGTCCCTTGTCTTCTTTGGGAAAACAGAACTATGTCTGACCTTTTTGCTGTTCATCAAGTGGCAGTCAAAGCTGAAAAGGAACAGGTTAGCCGTGTTTAAAACAGCATATGGGTTTTTTAATCTCTTTTCTAATGCCTGCAAACAGGCCTTGGGTGAAACATACCTAATACTGATCCTAGTATGAGTGGAGACACAAAAGAGAAAATGATGGGGAGTCAAGTCCATAGAGAATTTGGATTTAGATGAAATGTTGACACCTTAACTCAGATTTCTTTTCCCCCCTTTTAAATGGCTAGGGAATTTATTGTAATGGCATATTTTAGTTGGTCTTCTTTTTTAGCTGACGTAGTTTATTTTACCAAAGTTGGCTGTTGAACTATTACATGTTTAGCCTTTCTCAGTAAACCAAGGGGCAGGGACAAAAAGCCTTTAAAAGAGAATTGATCCCACCTATGCTGGGTAGGAAGAAAGAGTCAGAAAAATTAGAGTTCTGAAACATGTCCCTCCCTTCCTTACTCCCCACCCCTCAAGAGGAGGTGAAGACAATTAACTTCAGATAAAAATATGCATTTGACAAACTAAAAGTTATGTATGTGAAAGCATCTTGCCAGAAGTGTCTCCCTCTGCTTTCCTAAGCCAAAAAGGCTCCTTGAAAAAAAACCCAAAATACCTTCCTAATGAAAATAGTGCACATTTTACCTAGGATAGTTAAGCAGCCACCCAATGTCTTCCATATTTGTCTGGACTATCTTCATATTGAAAAATAAGGTTGCATTGGATTCAGATTTACCAGCCCCTGGTAATATTAATCAAACTGGTCCAGCAATGCAAGAAGAAAAAGAGCAAAAGGATATGACTACAAGCAGTGATACTGATAATTCACCCACAGAATCAAAATAAGTAACTTCCTATTCATGATCATATTGCTAATGTGATCACATCACTTCTCCTTGCTCCTGTACATCTTTCATTCGTACCTGACCTTGCACTACTTCAGATCAGTATTTTAGTTCACTTGTAAGTTTGGTAGCCTTTTTTTGGACAGGTAGTTATTAGAAAAAAATAATATTAGAGATACAGCAAATAGTGGAGCTCTTCATGGATACCTCTTGGAGTAATTTTTCTTGCATTACTCTGCCCTTTTCTGGACAGAAGGGGAGATGTATAACAGCAGCTGTCACTGGCAGCAGGTATTAATCCTTTACTTCTTCCAGACAGCCAGGAGGAAGGCAAGCAAAAGAAAGCCCATAAGATAACCTAAGTAACCTACAGCACCATGATGAGCTCTGTAGAACACAGTGGTACTGGTGCTGTTGCAAGGTGAGAGGACTGAATGCAGGACATCTGGGGCTGCCTCCCACACTCATCACAGTGCTGCTCCTCTCGGCAAAACCACTGCTGGGATATAAGTCTGAAGCAGAAGTCTCCACCAGAATGTTAGCTTTCGGAACAAAACACTGAGGTTCAATTATTTTTAGTTCCTGCCAGTCCTGCAGCTTGTCCTAAAAGAGATTTCCCCTGAGAAATGCCACTGGTAACAGCACTTCTGAAAGATTTGCTGCTCTCCCCCTTCCACCTGCAGGAAGCCCAGCTTTCCCTCTCCCCAGCCATCACTCCCACTCACTAGAACTCCTTAAGTTCAGTACATTCACTCCTTGGGAAACATCAGATGCACTAAAGGAATCCTGACTCAGATCTTGTAAATCCAAGAAATTCTCTGTCTGACAAAAGAGAGTCATGAGCTACTGAGGCTCCTCACAATCAAAAATGTAATTTTTCTTTAAGAGGAAGGTTCTCATTTTTTCTCCTTCCATTTTCCTTCTAGCAAATAGTAAATCAGCCTTTGGAGAAATACACAGTAGCTAATAAAATCCATTTTTGCAAGTGCTCCTGAATCCTTGCTGGAGCCAAGCTCTCACACAGCAGCATCTGTGAGTCATATTTTCTACCATCTGTGATTGGATAGGTGAATCTGTCTCATCCTGGCAGATCTGCACACTGTTATAAATGCCATTGCCACCAGTCTGGACTATATATCTGGTAATGAAGAGATCTGTCCTCAAAACAAATTCACTCAGAACAAAAGCTGGTATGCTATTTTCTTCTCAGCAACATCGTTGTATGAACAAATCCAAATTATTCTGAAAACTTGTGTCCATAAGGACAGATCAAAGTCCTTACTCTACACAGAGCTTGCTGTCTGATCACAGGAGATATAAAATCTGTCTAAAGCTCTGGGATAAAATTTCTGCTTGTGGAAACTCTTGAGGATTTTCTAGAACTATCACAGGTTGTACCACCTGCCACGGTAACTTCAAATGTCCATTTGGTTATTATTGCATAAACCTTTTGTTGGGCTTTTTTTCATTTGCTTTCTAAAGCAAATTCATTGTGTCCTGGAGGACCCTATCATCCACCAGTTTTTGGGACCACCTGACAATTTGGCAATCAACAGTAATTAAATATTAGGTTTGTTTTTTATAGTTACAGCTAGGGAAAACTTACTAGAAACCAACTCTGAAAATGTTTATGACATAACCTTAAAGCTGAACTCCATTCTAAACCATAAAGAAAGAGTCTTGCATATGAAGATTTACCCTTTTCTCCAAGATGTAACATTAGTTTTGTACTCTCTTATTTCCAAAAACAGCTTTTCAGCATGGCTGAAGAGTTAATTTACTCCTGTCTTTTCTCCACAGTTAGTTTCCTTGTTACCAGATCACCTCCCTTTTTCAGAATAAAATACCTTTAAATTTAAAGCTATATTAGCTAAATTTACGTGGTTTGTTTGTTTGTTGGGTTTTTAATTGAATTCATGGAAACATAGAAAGGCTTGAAGGGCTTTTGCATTTATTCATAGGTTTTGATATAAATATATATTTTTTCTTTTTCACTTAACATGCAGAATCTTTTTTTGTTTAAAAAGGCAATTCTGGTTTCTCTTATTTAGATCAACCCTGTCTAGTCTAGCTGACAGAGTAGTCCCTTGCCTTCTGGCAGTAGCTGGATAAACACTTAATGTTATTAATTAACTTTTTTTCCGGTTGCCTCTTCCCCAGACTCCTGGGATGAAATCTATAGAGAGAAACTATCTTTAAAGGATCCCTCTGTGAAGCTTCTTAGACCTTATTCAATTAAATGAATATCACTGATATCAATTATAAAAGCCCACAAAAATCTGAACCCAAATATTCTTCTCCCTGATACATCCAGAAATCCTGCTGATCGGAGTCCTCCCTCTGAACTGGAGGGGAAAGAAAGAAGAGTTTGCTAGGAAAAAAATTGTAAAGTCTGTGAGCTTGCAAAAGACCATAAAACCATCGTGAACTTGCCTTCAGGATACTCTCTCTATTGCATAAACTAACCTTTCATATCTCTCAGAATGGTTCAGGGACACCTTTGGCTTGCTCACCTACATTAAGTGGGTCGGCACAAGTGGGATGGTGCCAAGAGGTTGGGGATGCAAAGTCAGTGGTGGATGGGTGAACTTTACCCTATGTGGGCTGAGAGAGATTCAGTCTTGGAGTTATTAAAGCTATTAATATTTTAGAGAACTATACTGTAATGCATTCTTAATTTCTATTGTGTAATGGAATGAGAAAAAAGGGCCATTGAAAACACATTATGCATTGTTCCCAATAACTCCACAATGGTTTTTTTTCAACAGCCATTATGAGTACTTCCTATAATAGATTGTGTGATTAGTATTGGCAATGCCTCAAGCTGCAATTGCATTAGTTTTAATGAGTGAATGCTAACATTTTAAAAAACATGAGTTTTAGTATTAAGGATTTTGACCAGTAGGTCACCAGGAGTAAAAAGCTAAGTTTTATTCTCCTAAATGTGTTTTGACTAATTTGATGGAAGATTTGTATATCTACTTATAAATAAAAAAAACAAACAAAAAATTACACTTCTGTTTCCTGTGGGGATCTACTGTGACACCTGTAGTCTGAGAACCTGGTGACTATCTTTCAGGATAGTGGAGTCCGTAGTACTCCTGACAATAAAGGACAATTGGATATGATCAAAAAGCTTGACTTCGAGAATTAGATAGCTACAGTCACTAGCCTGCTAAAGCACATATATCTAAAATGTGTCCTCTTTGATGACTCCTGTTTAGGATAATTGCATCATTGAGCAGTCTCACTCTTCCAATAATGCTCTTTCAAATGTGGATATGTTGACTTTGTGTCCTGCTGCCAAGAGAAGCTATTGATTAGAGGACACCTTTCCTCTTTTCCAACGCATATTAAAAAAACCCCATGGGAATATCCTAGTGGTGATTCCCCCTAGGGGAAGCAGAAGATAGAAAATTTTCAGAGGTTAGAGATGGAGAGAGATTAAATGATGGGTTAAAAAAAGTTAAAAAATCCTTGTTTTTGAAAGCCTGAGCCTCAGTTACGACTACAATGCACTAGAGAATTGGAGAGGTGGTTGTTTTACTAACATTGCTAATCAATGATAATGAGCATAAAAAGTGATATAAAATGACTATTTTCCACAAAACTCTTTTGAAAGGACAAAAAAAATGTTAGTCTAAAATAGCACTAAGAAATCCAACTTGACAGTCTTAGAATCAACCATTCTTGCTGGTGCTCTGGAGAACACTCTTTAAAAAAGCCTCAACATTGTGTTAACTTCTGCTCATAACCATAAGTAAAGCAAGACATGCTGCCTTGAGAAACCTGCATATCCCACCAACACAGCAGGTCAAATTCACCTTTGTGAGAAATGCACTTGTTGAGCCCAAGATCACATGGGCCATAAATGTAAAGGACTTTCAACTTGAGGTGCGAATTCTCATCTTTGGTGTTGAAAGGAACCCAAATCTTCAAGAAAAATAAAAAAAAAAAAGGTTCATGAAGGATTTGAATGCTTGGGAAGAAATATTCTGATTTTGTTTAATATAACATTAAAATACCTAGACTTTAATATTTTCCTTAATGAAAAAGTCTCTGGGAAAGCATACTTCATCATTACCAAATAGCTGGGAACATCAATGCACTTGATTACATTTACAATCCAATTTCAAGCTATTCAGAAATAAATTGCCTCATACTGTATAGCAACATGTTCTTTATTTCTCTGTCGTCCAATAGTCTCATAATACATAGAAATTATGGTTGTGGCACCATTCATGAGCACTTACATTTCACGTAGAGTTTTTGTTGTTTTTGTCACTACTGAGGTTTACCCTTATCAAGCTGTACCACGCAGAAATTTTCATACATAAATTACTTCAAAAGCAGGTTTTTCTCCTAGATGCACACTTTATTACCTCAGATTCTTTTTGTGATATGAGGTTGAGATTTAGCTCCACATTCTATATTTATATGAATGTAAGTTTTAGGAATGTGATTCCTGTTGTTCCTTGGTTGGTATTTTGGCTGATCAGCTCTTATGAAAACCAGGATGCTTGTTTTACATCTAAGTTTGGATTCTAAGATTACACTGATTATTTTTAAAGCTTTAGACTTAGATTTTATAGTTGTACCTATTTGGGGAGAAAAAAATCAAAATAATTTGGTTTCCACTTATATCACTTTAGGAAGTACTGTATCTGTATATTAATAAACCATAAGCCATACCTGAATAATTTACACTGCCCTGTATGTATCAGAGATTACTTGGTCCAGTGATAAATATTCATAATGAAAAAAAAAAAAAGTCCCTAAACATAAGCAAATTTCAAACTGTCTTCTTTCTTACTTTCAAAGACTGAACAATAACACTGAACATTTCTTTAGGTATCCATATGCTGGTTCATTTTCAGCAGATGGTCTCTAATAGATTGTTGTACTGTTGGTATGGTTACCCAAAGCAAATCTTTGGATCTTGACACATCTCTTCTCCAGACTTATGATCTCTCATATATATTAAGTAGAATACAAGTGTATCCTGGGGGAAATTTATCAATAACTTTTTGCTATACACCCAAAGAGCTCTAGTGAGATTAAAAAAAAAAATCCTGGAAAAATATAAACATTTACAGTCTGAAAACTGACCTGAAAAAATATTTTATAACAGAATTTACAGAAAGAACTGATTAGATAACACAAACTACATTTATGCTAATTCACAACTATGTCTACTTAGGATTTAAGTGAATAAATGAGATGTGGCCTGTGAGGTTCTGACCTAAACTCTCTGTCAACGTAATCTGGAGAACTTTGCTTCATCTATTTTTAAAAGATTAAGATAATGAGTAACTTTTTTTGAAATCTCTTCAGGACTTTAGAGAGGAAAAATACAGATTGTAATAAATTCTAAACTCCATAAATGGCTTGAAAAACTTACGGAAAAGTTTATAGCTAGAGATGACATTCTATAAACTTCCTCACAGGGGTTTTCAAGCGAGGGATAGGGAGAGCAATCACCGGACACAAGTTGAGAACAGAAGGCGGCAGCACATAAACTCATAACTGTGTAGCCTCCAGCTGCTTTCTTCTCTCTATTTCCCCGTCCCCCCCAGGGACACTGTGCAATCACAGAACCTGGCAGCTTCCCTGCAGCTGGCACCATGCAGGGTAGGAGCACACAGCCAGCTGCTGCCTGCCTCGACTTGGGGGATGAGGACTGGGCACTGTTCAGAGTAGCCCATGTGCCCTGATCCCCAGAAAGAGACTGGATGGTTTCTTACCCGTCTCAGTTTTGTACAGACCTATTTTTGAACCATTAAATGTACAGGTTATAGAGGTGAGATGGCCAGCTTTGTGTTAAAAAATGGAGTGTGAAGGCAATGAGCATATTCTCAAATATCTGAGAATTCCTGCACTGCTTCACTCAGGTAATAGATTTGCTTCTCAGAAGCAAAGAAACAAAAGAATAATTTCCAAAAAAAATATGCTCAAAGAGATTTCTACAGCATAATAATTCTGGAAAGTAGTTATTTTTCTTCATTTGGCACTTAACTGTCTTATACCTCCTTTCTCAAAACTCCTGCTGCCTTTTTCATTATGCATATTTTCTGGTTTAAGTGAAAAAGATTGTAACATAAAACTGTCTCTTTTACTGCACAGCCCTATTCCATGCCCAGAGCAGACTCACTATGTTTGCTTCATGACAGTGACATCCTGTAGGAAGGTAAGGCTTCACTGGTGTTCTAACAAACCACATAGGGGAGGAAATGTACATTGTAGAGATCCTAGCAATCTGTAGTTTTTCAATTATTGACTTTTTAGCCACAACATAAAGCTTTTAATATTTTCATGAGACCATACTTCATAAAGAAAATGGGAAGAGGATTCAATTACAGAGGGAGCTGCACGCATCAGCAAGAGGAGCCTCTACATCTTTGCACACTTCATCAGCTTGAGCTAAAAGAGTCATTAGTAGCTATCAGGATCCATACAACTGCATAACAGGAAGACAAGGCACATATTTTGCCTGTAGGTTTTATAGCTACATAGTAATAGAAAAAAGGACAGTAAAATTCCAAAATCCTGTGTTCAGATTTTATGCTTTGCCCACACTTCTTGTGTAATTATTTTGGACAGTCCTAATTTCACGCTTTTTCTTGCCTCTTTCTCCATTACCATTCCTTCTTTCCTTTCCTAGACTACATCCCCACTTTTCAGGCCTCCCATTCTTCCTCTAAATTTCAATCTTGATCTAATTTTAAAGCAGACATAGTCCTTCAATTATACTTTGCCACTTAAATACCATACTCAGGTTCTGCATTCCATCATACTCAGCTTCCTTGATCACTTCTTACAGACCTTCCTGCCTTTGTTGTCTTTGAAACTTAGTTTCCAAGGGAATTTTAATCCAAATTCAGTCTCCCTCTTCAATATCTTCTCCCAGTATATAATCCCAAGATTGTCTTTTATTTTTTTTTAATATGGACAGACTTCGCTCTCGAAGTCATTAGCAGCAAACCTGATTTCTCCTCTTCAGTCTCTTTCCTGCTCCCAACCTCTTGACCCTGAAGTTCCCTTGCACAGCCTTCCTTCCCCATCCTACTGTCAAAAACATAATCTGTGCAATCTCCCACCCATCTTTGCAAGGCATGAAGACCTCAGCTCTCTTCAGTACTCTGATAAGGCCCTAGAAGGCCAAATGGGTGACAATAAGGTTTGCCAGATGGCAGCTTGACAGGCATAGCTAAGTCAGGTTAGGTTGATAAGTAAGTCATTTTTGTTTATTGTGATTGGTTGTAGCTTTCTTACTCCATGATATAAACAATACAGAGAAAAGTTTATGAATTATCGTGAAGGAGTAGAATAATGTTGGCAGAACTATAGCAGCACAAGCCTCAAGAAAAGAGGCTGCTCTTTTGTCATTATATTCTGTATTTATCTTGCAACAACTTTGTCAACGTAAAGACATATGCCACCAGAAGTCTACACGGTAGGAATAACTGAGGACAATGATATTTTCAGTGAAAATTGAAGATAAAACATTCATTCTCTGATGCCACAGTTGAAAAATTAAGTGCAAACAGACAAAGCCAGAGCGTACTCTGTCATGGGTAAGAAAAGCTTATCATGGCAGCATCAATGGAGTTGTATTGTACTTTCAAATGCAACAAGGCAACATTGTGATCTAGATCAGCTTCATGCTTTAGTGTAGCCATCTACAAATGGCCAAATGTTTGTCTTTGTTGGAGCAGAATTTATAAACTTCATGGAGGCTTTAAATACCACTGCTTTGAATTTCTTGCTATTCTGGTATTTACCAAAAGTGCATTGGCTTTATTTGGCATGCAGGAGTTGTGCAGGAGCAGTCACTCTGCAGGAGCAGTCACTGCTTCAACACCCCCGAAAACCCAAGAGAGCGCAGATCCCATCAAAATAGACAGCTTCTCATCCTTCTAAATTTACCAGAAGGGGTGGCTTCTGTAAATGGTTCAGCTAGCTAAAGCTTCCCCAGGACAGCACATGCTCTCCTGCCACTGATATTCTCCTCTCTTCTTATCCACGGCCAGCCCTCCTGCTGCCAAGGGAAACAAAAAAACAGTCCCCACCTCTCTCTGAGCAGAAGATATTCTGCAGCCCAAAACAACAGAAAGGAGACATATGAAAACTAGATTTGCACCTCAATTATAACTGTTACAGTTATTTTTAATACTAATTATATTCCCCTTTCCATTATTTCTGCTAACGACCTCAAAACTCAAAAAATAATTTATTTCCCCCTACTGATTTTGTCATTTCCATTTGACAAAAAATTGATCCCCTTGCACCCCTCTGTTTCCAGCTAAAACTAATGCATTTTTAATTTGCTTCCTTTGAGTTCTAGCAAGATCAAAGATGGTGACAGAGCTCTGGGAATTTTGTAGAATTTGTCCTTAGTAGTCTGATAACAGAATGAGTGTTATATTTTGAATTTTATTGTTTATGAACTTCCAGTAACAGAAGAGTGGATATATAGAAGGGTGACAATAAAATAGACTTTTGAAAGCTTTATAAACAGCAGTTAACTAGAATCTTCAAATAATTCAAGACACTCAAACTCATTAAGTTGCACTTTCCACTGCACTAATATGCAGTGTATTATTATTATTTACAATTCTATATATTTTCTCACACTGAGACAGATATCCACTAATCTCTTCAAAAAGCCATGTTGTACACCAAAGTGTACAATAAATACAGAAGAGGCTTGCCCGATGTGATGAAGATAAACAGATTTACTCATCATATTCTCTCCCTTACTTAACACCCACTTTCAAGAAATGAATTAACTGATATTTTCAAAAGCTAAACAGAGATTCTTTCACTCTGTGAAGAAATTTCACTGTTGGCAAACATTTTCCTGATAAAAATATTGAGGATGACAGGCAAAGGTGGTATGGCTAAAGATTTTACTATCATATTTCAGTAGTAACTGAAGTGGTCACAAATTAATAGGATCCGCAGTACTCAAACAATTTTGGAACTTTGTACTTCTCTGATTGTAATGCTAGTCCACTCTGTCATGGCACAACTAATTCAGAAAGCATTAATGTTCTTTTTTCATGTGGCACTACCTTTGTGCATTTGTCAGTATATTGTTAGCAAAAATTTCTATATTCTGTGCATTCATAGAAAGAAAATACTTTGGCTGTAAACTACATCTGCAGAAAATGGAAATGTCATTCTTGCAAGACATAAGTAAAGAATGCCATATTTTTCAGTCAACTCCTAAAAACACTTTTATCTATCCTGGCAAATCAAAGACAGAAAATATATGATTAATAAACACTTATCATGGATAGCTGATTTGTTTTACATAAACAAAAATGTTGTACTTCATGATTCATGCTTGTGATTTGGAGTGAGATATCTAAATAAAGAATTCTTTAAAGTTCGTAGAACAAACGTGTTATTGACTTAATTTCAGAATATTGAAGAAGGTGGCCTAATAGCCTTGATGTTTCCAGCATCATTCAGAGCAAAGCAGCTCATTGGTCATCATCCAGACGTCTGAAAATTTATCTCCCTTATACTGGTCAGTATCTTTTTAAGAGGTCTTACATAATTAACATCCAGCTATGCATAATCAATTGCAATTGGCAGTTGGTGATATGCCCCTTGCAGAACAGGGGCAATAAAGAATTTGAGGATTGTTTAATTAACAGAAAGTTAAATTTAATATTTAGTAGCAGCTTGCAAATCCAAAATGCAATGTTTAAAATAAAAGGAAGCAAAAGCTCAGTGACAGTCCATTGCTATTGACAGTCCACCCACTCACTTCTATTTGAACTAGTATGTATTGGAGAAATCATAAAATTCTGAGGATAATAAAGGTTATGAAGTAAATGCTTTCATGTGTTAGACTGTTGTGTCATGTGTAACTTCACTAATTTAAAAAGATTTGTACCAATATAAGTGAAAACATATTTGCAATGTAAAGCTTCATTTCTCAGGAGGGTGAAATCCTGGTTCATCTGTGTTAAAAACTTTAATATAGGAAGTGTAAGATCCTTGAAAAAAAAGAAAAAGATATATATAAAAGACTCTGATAGTATAAATTGATAAGTTACAGTGGGCTCTTCCCACATGTACAATAAGAGGGGTTTCCATTTCATTACACCCAGAGTATCCTGGTTTTGGTAGGGAAATTTTTTATAATTTTAGCTAAAGATATTTTGTATTTACTTATCATTTTTTTTTACAATGGATAATAATAAAATAGAGCAAACCTCACATGACTGAATACGAGGGGGAAGTACTAGGTGCTTCTGTTGTGGTGCCAGAGTAATAGATCCGGTTCCACACACAGCATGTAATTCCTTAATAACCTCAGACATAAATCCTCTTAGAAACTGAGTTAACTCTCTCCCTGTCTATCTAACTCCATTCCTGCTCAGGGAATGATGTATCCCACTGTGAGAGACTCCCTATATACTGCAATTGTGGAAAAAATAACATAGTGCTAACAAAAAAAAATTAACAATAGAGCTCTTTCATGACCACACATAGGGGAAAACAGAGGAATCTGGCAAGGTTTTGGAACATTTTTCTATTTAATTTGGTTAAATATAACTCTTTATTGATTATTAGAAAAAAACTATTCAGATGCACGTAGGAAATGAACTTGACACTTCTGGTCACTCTATAAAAATATTGATTTTTTCTGTTTCATGCACATCTCTCTTAATATTTTTACCAGCAAAATGTTTCCCATTCAGTGTTTTTCCAATCTTTTAATAGAATCATCTGATAAAAAGTACTTAATGTATGAAGAGAAGCTTAAAGGGAAAAATGTAATGAAGAGCTGCACTACTGCTAACCTGAACCTAATCCTTTACAGAAAATGTGCTGTACCAAAAATGACAGAGACAACTCTTGTGGTTCAATTCTGATCAGTCTTAGAGTAAACTTTTGGAATTTCAATGATACTTAGAAATTGGAAGCTATACGCAGCACTTTCTCTTGCCTCCTCCTACCAATCCATGAGAAATATGCAGGTAATACCCATGTCTCAGACAGATATAATCAGAAAACATTTCATTAAATGAATCTACCAGAGGGAGACCTCTGGATGCTGAAGGAACATACTAAGAGGGAATGGAGAGTCAGATTCACTTTGACATTGTGCTGGGTTTGCACTGATAGACATTTACTGAGGAGGGAAGAAGCCACCCACAGAAATGATTTTTCTAAGAGAAGCGCTAACAGTTTCCTCCGTGCCTGACAAAACCAATCAGTGACTAGTTTTGAATACTGACACATTGTTAAACCACTAGAAAGCTGAACATGCCTCTGTGAAGATACATGTTAAAAACGAACAAACCCCGGGAAAGCTCTCTTCTTGTCCCAGCCTGGGAACAGGTAACAGGCGAGCCTGGCCCCCTCTGTGCAGGAGGGGCTGGCTTTTACCATCTTGCTGCTGGGCCGGTTCCCCGCTTCCCCCCAGCACAGTCATGCTGACCTGCAGCTGGAATTAAACACAGTACGGGCCTGAGATCAGCCATGTGGCTGGAGTGGCTTCAGCCGTTCTGGCCTGGGTGCCCCTGAGGTCCTGGCACAGCCCCCAGTGCAGTCTGAATCTATCATTGTGACTGCTTTGGCTACCGCCGACCATCTTGACCATCCACAGGCCACAGGCAAGATACATTGTACAGAAGAAACTTGCAGAACATTGATTCTCTCTCGAGTGACAGAAAAGGACAGAGTGAGGACAGGTAGAGAAACAACATGAAGACACCAAGGTCACTGAAGAAGGACTCAAGTCCCAGATGGGAGGACAAATGAGCAGATGCCTTAGTCTTAGGCTGAAACTCTTTTGTAAGGCCATGACGATGGACTTGATACCCTGGAATATCCCTTTAATTAATGAAAAATGTATTAGGACATGGAGTGTTCAAATTGCATATATGAGCAAAGGCATTTGTGCTGAAGCAAGTAAATGTTGAAGTAGCTGTGATCTCAGGAGAAGCTTGAACAGAGAGAGAGATGAGAGTGATGAAGACCCTTTGCCCCCAGGGAAAGAAGAAGAAGACTTCTGTTCTCAGAGATGAAGATGACCTCAGAGATAGATGAATAGCACCTTTGCTTTGAACTGCTCATCCTTAAAATGGTACCCCATGAGTCTGCCACGGCCCATGAATGCAGCTGTGAACGCTGCATGAGATGGGAGGAACTTCATGATTGCAGATTTCCAGGTGGCTGCCATTTGTGAGAATTGAAGTCACGAGAGAACTGTTTTCTTGTGGAGAAGTCTCCATGACATGGCAAAAGAGACTCCTCTTCCTAAGAGAACTGATGAAAGACTATTTTAGAGGTGGTCAACTGACCTAAGTTTTGTCTCTATATGTTGTCAGTGGGAAATAAAATAAGCTTGTGGGGGGAGGAGAAGTGTTCTGAAGGTTTTATTTTGATTCTTAAACTTTTTTCTTTTCTTTTAGTTCTGTTAATAAAGTGCTCTTTATACCCTTTAAAGTTTTTAGCCTGCTTTGCTCTTCTCCTGATCTTATCTCACAGATGAAGAGGAGTAAGTAATTCTAGTGGGTGCTTTAGCATTTAGCCAGCGCTCAACCTGCTACAATATTTTACAGCCAACTCCACTGTCCACCTCTTATTATAAAGACTGGAGGGCTGATGCTTGACTCCAACTCTCAGAGACTAAACAAGAAACCAGAAAGCCCTAATACCAAGCTATTCAGGATCTTTGGATGTGACACATAAACAGTCACCGCAGCTATGACCATCCAGGAAAGGTATGAAAATGATTAGAAAATTGTATTAACAGGTCAATAAGAAAAGAGTCTATTTCCCCTCACCTTTTTCTTCATTTTCACATTTTTGAAAATTGCATGGACTCTCCACGTTTTTGCAAACATTGCTCCAAATGCAGTTGTGTATCCCACTGTAAGAATCCATGTTCGGACCTAAAAATGTATATACATAAAAAAAAGGACAAAGTTACTCAGATATCATAATTTCAGACAACTTTTTTGTCAAGATCCTGAGTTAAAAAAAAATCTGAAGAACCTCACAAAACTTGGTATTTAGTAATTTCTCATTCACTGCTTACTTGCTTTTTTACTCATCCATCCCTAACTAAAACAAATCTGGATGCTGAATTGATTATCTCTTTCATATATAAACCCAGAAATTTCTTAAATTATTCTGATTTTTCGTCTTTTTTTTTTTACTTTTACTGTATTCTTTGTAGATAGAGGAAAGAACCAGTGGAGAAACTCAAGAGACAGACTATAACAAACACTCTAAAGGGAGCTAATATTAACAGCAACAGTTTTAACAAAAATGAGCAGAGAAATACAGATGCAATTTAGACTAAATAGATTGATTGAAGAAAAGATTGTACTATGTGAGATACACATCACTCAGTGAAAAACCTGTGCATTCTGGAAAGATAAGAACACCAGATTTTAAATTATCCTATGAGAGAAAATGTCAAAACAGGAACATAGTTTTTGTCGGCAAGCCTCAGGAACACCACCACAGTAAATGATAGTACCTGCAAACGTGACCTAAGAAAAAGGAGGTGGTGAGCTTGCACAGAGCAGTGGTGAATAGGACCTGAGCTGGCCACAGCTTTGCCACATACAAACCAGAAGATTTTAAAACTAAAATAGAATTTATGTTTTTAGCAAAAGAGAGTAAGTTATTTCTTTATTATTTATGTTTTTAATAGAAAAATTTCAAATTCACCAAGAAGGACAAAACATAGATTAAAAGAGCTTTTTTTGCAATTCCCCCCCTGCCCATAGCCTCTTGTACACAGGCCCTTGCTTTCAGACTTGGTTTGAGCCAGGACAGACCTTCAGAGTTGCAGTAAGCTCTGCACAGCCCTGTCTAATTCCATGGAAGTTTCTGTTTCCATTACCATGGAGGTTTGGCTGTTTGAAAGCTTTTTTTTCCCCTGAACAGGCCATTTGCTTCCCAAAGATGGATCAGAGACTACAAAGGATAGCAGGTAGAAGACTACAAGAGAGGCGCAGCATGGAGCTGGAAGCCAACAATTGAACCTGAGATCCTGAGAAATCACAAGGAGGAGGGAATAATCTCATCCTCCTTCTAGAGACTCCACATGCACCAGCCCATGAAAAAGGAGACTGCATAAAATTGAACAAAGAAGTAAAAAACCAAATACTCTAACTTGCAGATGAAAAAACTGGGGGAGAGACAATGGCTAAATACAGGGAATGGAAAGTTAGAAAAAAGGAATGCCAGTCTTCTTTTGATCACGTTGACAACGTATGCTTGGCTAGCAGAGTTGTTTTGTGATATAAAAAACCAATCTGATTTAGAGAAACTAGGATGTTCTAAGAAGGCATTTGGAAAATATTCTTTAGAGAATCTAAGGGCAGTGCTCTTCATTAGAAACTGGTCAAGTTTCACATCTAACTTCTGGAGAGTTTGGGATTTTTAATTTGTAATTTCAGGATATGCATATTGATGAGAAACTAGGCGTTTTAGTAAGATTCAAAACTTGACATCTAAGATAAACCTAAGGAATAATCTAAAAGTTTTATATCTAAATACATGCTATCCATTTTTCACCTGTCCAAACTTTTCCAGAATTTCCACTTTTGTATGCAAAACATGATCTTTTTATGCACAATTTTCTGTGGAAAACAATTTCTGATTTTTAATAATGTTTTGTGACTAGGTATAAAGGCAAGAAAAAGGAAAAAAGATGTACGCATTCAAAAACTATTGATAAAGCAATAAAATTGCTGCAGTTCCATAAAATAAATAAATAAGGCAAATGTGGTCCAAAATGGTGAATTAGTAAGAGAAAAGTGGCTCTCCACTGTGAGAGTTGTGAGGCACTAGAACAGGTTGCCCAAAGTTGTGGATGTCCCATCTCTGGAAGTGTTCAAGGCCAGGTTGGATGGCATTGCTGCCCATGGATATGGAATTTGAACCAGATGACATTTAAGGTACCTTCTGAACCAAGCCATTCTAGGATTCTATGAAAAGTACACACATTACCATGAGTCTTAACTTTAGAAAATGTTGTGATTGTGTATAGAAGACTGTTTGGATATTTGTATGTATATATGAATGACCTAGTGGTATTTAATGTTGTAGTTTATCTGTTACATTGCTAATAATGACCCTGAATGTAAAATTGACTCATTGCTGGCTAATCTTGCTATTAATAAAACCAGTAAAACAACCGTGATTAGAGCCAAACTACAGGAATTTTGCCACTTTGTGGCAGTCTTGAATGTGATATTGAAAAAGAAAGACATAAACGAACAAAAAAACCAGAAAAAAATGAATAGATATTTAGGCCAGCAGAGCATTATTTTTAACTTCAATATTTTTCAAGTCTTTGCTGATTAACCACTATCCTGCATTATGCTTCGGTAAAACCACAGTTAGATCAACTCTGAGGGATTTAAAAAATACTTCTCAAATCATCATGTTCATACTAGCCAGTTACGTTGTTTTTTTTTTTTTTACTTCACATCAATAACCATACTTAGCATTCAATCCTTTTGCTGCTATTAATAAGTATTCAGCTCTTTTGTGTATAGCTTAGTGGTATATTTGGCAAACAGATACATGGTATTTTTGTGTCTCTAATAAAACTCTGTTTTGTTCTCACTGAAACAGTAATTGTCTCTTGGGAATACTAATAAATTCAATTATCCTCATAAAATGTTTCTAACTCAATATTCAGAAAAATATTATTTCTAGTATGTTTGATTAAAAAAACTTTTATGTATTCCTGATTTAGATTGTACATATTAGAATAACATAACTACTGTCTGTATTGGAAACATTCTAGCTTAAATATACCAGGATTTTGTCAAAATGAGATCATTGTTGCTAAGAAGGAGATGGTAAGTTACAGATGAAAATAAATTTTTAATTTTCAAGAAAATGACCTCAAATTTGTCTGCTATAATTCATTAATGCAGCTGGCAAAATGAAAAATTTAGAAAACAGCAAAAGTCTCTGAAATTCTTATATCTGCTCATTTATATTCTTAAACATATTATAACTCCATATCCTACTCATTTGGAAGAACATGATAAAAATATCAGTAATTGAAGAGCATGACCATGATGTTATACAATTGATAAGTAATTCTCTCATGTTGGAAGTATCTAATGATGCGTTTCACCAGAAGCTGAAATAAACCACCTTTCCCTCAGTACCCACCAAACAAGAAGGAAAATATCTCTTTAGCAGACAAGAACTTGCATTCAAATACCTGTTCCTAACTAGACACAAAACCTGAAAAGACTCTTTTTTTTTCTTAAATGGTTAAGTCATTACAAAATTCTTGAAGCCTTCAATTATTTTAGGTTATACTCTTTGCTTATATGGCTTGGTTAAATTTTTTTTTAGTAAGGTATGTTGACTATTTGAATATGTCCTACAAATATTTTGTTTTCTATAATTCGAAGACAGCATGCAAGTGTCAAAGGAAATTATATAATTTGGTATACAACAAATACAATCAAGTATTCCTACACAGTAAAATAGAGTTTCCTATGTCTGTTTTCTTTTTAGGTACTGCACTATTTTATTTTAGGGTCTATTTTTGAAAACACCATGTAGGAATTTTTGCTTTTTATAAATTACTTGATAGATCTCACAGGTGCATTAATTGTGATTACTAAAAAACCTAGAAAACATTTATCTGGTGGATAGCACAGTTGACAAAAGTAAACACAGAAAGTATCTCCACAAAGAAAGAGATCTTTCTGATAATGTCCCAGACTTGAAACAGATATGTCTGTTATTTAAAAAAACTCCCTACCTTCATCAAATATTAATTTTTAAACAAATATTGTAAGTTTCAGCTAAAGAGTCACTGCATCTATGAACAAGAGGTCCCTTACATCTCATAGGGGAATTACTTTTTATTTTCCTTTGGCAGCAAAACCCCTCTGTTTTTAACCTATCCATAAGGTGCTAAACACCTTTTAGTTTTTGAAGGAAGACAATTCTTCTGCCACAAATAGGTTAACAATCTTATGTAAAATTACTTTAAATTCAACCCTATTTCCTCTCAACCTTGAGCTTTAGCTGGCTAGTCTTGTATCTGCTGCTATTTGGTATCTTCATATAAATCTGAGTCTCTCCCATCATCTCATTATGGGAATGGTGAAGTGGTTACTGATTATAAATCTGTACAACAGACATAGTTACCTGATATTACCACTCATTATTAATAAAAGAAGCTATCTTATTGAGAACAATGAGTTAGTAAGAGAAAATTAGTAAGTGGTGAAAATTCCAGAAACACTGAATAAAGAATTAAAAATCTCTGTTTATATATTCTAAGAATGAAGGTTTCAAATAAACCAAACATTTTAGGTGTTGCTAACTTTCAAATGAGCAACAAGATTATTTGAATTAATTTAAAATATTTTATTTTAGTATAATTACAAGTCTGTATAAAATTATAAAATAAGGTTATCTTGGAAAATCAACTGAAATCATGAAAAGTTAAAACTTTCATTTTTTAAGAAGTTCCATTATTTTCCTTTATTTGACCACCACTGCCTATGCATTCAGAAGGCCACAAAGTTAAAATCTTGCAAGGAATGCCTGGGAAGGTCTTGAGTTCATGAAAATGGTAATAGCAATTTCAAATGTAGTTGATTAAGGAAGTGATGCATTTTACTGCTTTGTCAAATTGAAAAAAAAGAATATAACCACCTGACCTGAATACACTACATACTCTTGTTTTTTCATGTTGCACCTTTGTTATTGCTATGTTAATCCAGTTTTCCAACCTCAAGTGAAAAAAGAAGATGGGATTAAAGACTCAGAGTGATGACTAAAGAAAACCAAGTATCAGCTCAAAGAACCTTCATGTGTGGTGTTAAAGGCTTCTAACTTCTTATCACTTCTCTAGGTGACTTTTTTGTTTGTTTTAAATAGCAATTAATTGAACAGGATAGTGAAACTGCTTGGTTCTTTAAGAATTCCTTCAGTTAGTAAAATATTTAGATTGTGTTTCTGAAGAGGAATCACTCAGGTTTAAGATTCTTGCAAATGCACTTTTCCTCATGTCAAGATGTTAATTTTGTTTTTTAAGAAAACTTGAAAATCATTTTTTTTGGTAGGACTTGACACTGCACTCTCCAGCTTTGTTTATGAGACTCGGACTGATTCACTTAAGGAATATCAGTAATGACCCAGCTCTCTACACACCCTGGATGGAAGCTGCAGTGCCCACACGGTTAGGCTGTAGATGAACATTATTGCTGAGCAGCTTGGTGGCATCTCACTACTAGATTTAGGTACTTAAAAGGAACAAATACGAGCATAAACCATACTATGCATTTAGCCCTGGAGAGCACAATTGTCTTTAAGTGGACAATTGCATTGATTTCTGTGGAGTATGCAGGAGTTGTAAATTAAGCACCTTCTATTTTTCTTGGAAAACTGGGGACATAATGGATAATTACGATGAACAAAAATGTGTCATCTCAATCAGTTTTCCCTGGGTTGTGGTTCTGCTTCTATTAACCATGGCAAAATTGACAGTGTGAGCACAAGCAGTCCCCAAAGAATGAGTTCATCCCTTTGAATTATACTTTTCTCATTTATATCAGATATTTCTGACAAATTTTTATGACTTTCAGATCATTTTTTAGAATTTGTGTGGCACCAGCAGATTCCTGTAAAACATAAGTGGCAATAATGTTAGAGAATTGAATCCTGCTGTTTTCACATAAATTAAATACAGAGGTTCATCACATGCTGTGAGATCTCCTGTAGAGATTCCTTAATATCCTTTAGATCATTTTTCAGAGTTAATCTATGGGTAGTGTAAAAGCTGTTACCATTTCTCCTGTTTCTATAAGGGGACTTATATAAAAACTGTCTGCTGTTTCTACTGAAGGAGAGGAAAATATTCTAAAAATATTACCTTAATAAATCTCTGGCAAGGTTGTGATGCATTTGCTTCAGTATATGACATAATTTTGTTTCTAGGATCTATTCAGCCTTACAACTTTTGTCTGTCCTCTTTTTTCTTTACCTTCAAGAAAATGTCATTTACTAAAATAGAAGCTGATCAGGCTCATGTTAAGTTCAGTAACAGAACTGCTGTTGAATTAAATAGGAGTGAGATCAGTCTCAGACTGAATGACAGTGAGAACAACTATGGAAGTGATTATACAGACAAGGAAGATTAAATTTAAAAGCTAAACAATTAAGTACGAAAAAAACTGAAGAATTCATACAAAATTAAAAAGGCCAGATAAAAAACACAAACAAAGGCTCTGGTTTCCAGAGGCAAAGAAATAGATTAGAGGTCTAAATTCTTTGTTCAATAGAAGTTGAGTGTCTGTCTGATTTTCTTTTAAATTCCCAGGCAAAACTAAACAATTTGAGCACAAGAGTCAGTCAAATATAAAGTCTAAAGACAGAAACATCCTCTTAGCAAAAAAATCCAAAACCCAAAACCAAAAAAACCCAGAACAAACCAAAACCCTGAGTTTTGGAGAATGCCTTAAGAGTATGAAAGGCATTAATTAGGATGACATCATCAACTACTATCCAAATATCAAGGCCACATGTTATTTGGTAGAACAGGGTCTAGTCCAAGTGCCTTTTGCCCACAGAGAAAACCACAGCTTTAATGGTGGTGCTGCCCACATGTTTTCCTTTCAGTGTGTTACCTCAAAATTGGTTAAACAGTGAAAACGCAAAGTGACAAGCAAAGATAAAACAGAAATAAATAGAAAGACAGAATGTTCATATGTCTTCTCCCTCTCCCTGCTTTACTATTAGAGGTAAGTACCTCCATTTAGAGTTGCACTTGGCCAGTTTTCAGAGTTTTAGCAAATTGCCCACCATCCCTAGGAACCCATTCCGTAACAGCTCTTGTCTTCTCCTGCCTGTTCCTCACTACAGTCCATAAGTCTCTGTTTAATGTGTTTTTCAAGATGTCTCTGCACTCTTATATCACACTGCAATCCCCACCCTTCAGAGGTTCAGAGTTTCCCTGGAAAGGGTGAAATGTGGACCATGGAGTTCCACCTTGCCTAGCTGTTCTCTCAACATGGCAGATATAAGATTACAAAAAAAACAAAACAAAACAAAACAAAACAAAACAAAAAAACCCCCTGCCTTTCATACTGTTGCAAGGCATAGAGTCAAAAGTGTTCATGACCCATAATTAAGAATAATACTAGTTGGAAACACTAAATGTGTCTGAATATCTGGATACATTTAAAGGTCACATTTTAAAATGCACCTTGGAGAAGATATAAGGTCTATGACATCTACTGTTGCCATGATGCACATGTCCTCAAGATGTTTTTCTGAGAAAAAAAAATTCTGGGTAGTCAGGCACATACTGTAGCAGCGAGCTGGACCTTGTCAGCGGTCTGTACTCTCTCCTTTACTCTTTCTGTCTCTCCATCCCACCCCACTGTTTGGTTTCTTCTTTCTATACAAATAGTGTTTCCAGATGCCCACGTCATGGCTGAGAGCAATGAACTGAAATCTGAGAGCCTGAGCACAGCCTGCAGTGTGCAAAAACCTTAATGCCTTTTTTTTTTTTAACTTTATCCAAGCCAAAACACTGACCAGGCTCAATGAAATCACCTGAAATCGTAGAACATCTGCCTGGCTTTGGCAATGCATATAAACTATGCTAACTACTGAGATGAACATGATAAAGCAGGCTTCATTTTAGTGCCTATGTAAATTGCAAGAATAAAATCGTCTTATATTTTATGTGACACCCTCGCAGAACACTTTGGAGTGTAAAGGATATTGAAAGGCAATTTCTGTCTGCAGAATAGGTATCTCCTATCAAAGCATGAACCCTACATTCAATTATTCAAGACAGATCATTTGCCCCCCTGTATTGGTTTGGCATGAATGGTAAAAACCAATTAGTGATCTTCTTTAAAACTGACAGCCAGAATAGCCAGTCAGATACAAGTGTACACCTCTGGGACACACGGCTTAAATTCAGGTGAATTTTGGGAGGCTGCCCTCTTTCACCCTGGGTCTGCCATGAGGTAACACCATTTGGGTAGCAGTGGGGTCTGGCTTAGGGCCCCACTGCCCCGGGGCCGGGATGAGGTAGCTGGGATGGAGTGGCCGGGATGGGGTCGGGCCTGGGGGAGCCGAGCTGGGCCCTCGAGCAAGAAACTGCTGGCAGGGACAGGGAAATCATGGCTGTTGACATCCAGCTGATCCTAAGGTCTGCCTGTGCTACCGGCCGGGCCGGGGTGAGATGTCCCCTCCTCCCTTCCCGGATCCCTGGGAGCATCTCCCAGTTCGAGCCACCTTCAGCTGAGGCCTAGGGGTGGAGGATGGAAGTCATCCATCAGTCTACTCAATCACTGAGACCCTTGCCGTCGTTTTTGAGCCTTCCCCATGGACATTCATTCGAGACTTTCACAGCTGCCGCCCCAGAAGAGATCACATGGTCATCTGCAGGCCTGGGCAGGAAATGTTAACTCTTTCCTAAATCAGCTTGAGACCTTTTAAACCTCTAATCCTTCTCAAAGAGAGAGGAAAGGCCAAATTGGAGTTATGTAAAGGGACAATATGAAGATATCAAAGTCAGT